>VZTZ01027337.1:1246208-1420772 GCA_013400955.1 Drymodes brunneopygia
AAATTAGTTGCTTTTGAAGGACACTGAGCTCCCTCTGGTGAAGGCATAACAAGTTTATTAAGTAAGCACCACCTCTGGAAGTATAATCCCCTCTGGCTTCTTCCATGGAGTTTATTGGTTCAGTTTTCCTAACCATGAGCATCATTAGGGCAATGCAGTAATTAAGAGTTGTTAGAAAGTGAATTCTCAAACTGCAGATTAGAAAATTAAACTATTTCCTGATTACATATTAATGGAGCACAACAATAGCAGTTGCCATAAGCTTGGAAGGCAACCAAGGGATAAATCTGTGTACTTAATTACCATAAACAATGGCTGCATAGAAATGAAGTTTTATGCACATTCCCTTCTGTAATATGTCTGATATCAGTACACACTTGACAATTCTTGTTCAATTATCTCTATTATTTAATGCGCTGTGAACGGCTCTGTGTAAATAAAATTAACCACCCCAATTACTTTGAATTCATCTAGGGACAACGTAATAAAAAATGTGAAGAATTCTGTATGCCTATTAATCTAAAACATTACAGAAGCTTTCACCAGATTTTCTTGTCTATATTTATTTTGTCTACATTTATTTTAGTGCACTGCTAATTCAATTACATTTACCATCAGTGGTCAATCAGCAGCAGGAGAGGGGTTTTTTTTATTTCATTAATCCTTGTACAGTACCACAAACATACTCATCCATTAGTAAGGTACAGGATCTCACATGGAAAACACAAATATGCTTCTACTTGAATTTGGGAGCCTGAAGTTAATCAGAAAAACAATTAATACACTTCATACCCTGTGGTCAGATAACAAAATATCTGATAGCTACAATTTTTTTTCAAATACTTGTTTTTGCAATTAGTGAAGAAACAGTGACTGAAAAAGAGATAAATTTAGATTAGAGATTTGTAAACCAGGATTCTTTGACTTTTATTTTAATTGTGCTATGTGATAATTCTGCATTTTAATAGGCATTTGGATATCAAAATGATGGACACCTTAAAATAAAATGACAGAAGAATTTGCAATGGAGGAAGACATTGCCAGAAGCAGAGACAAAACTATTTTACCCATAACAGGTTAGGCACAACATGGGTAAGTACAGTTCTGAGGAAAGCAAGATAATCCTACCTCTGTCATCATTTAGTTTCAAGCCATTATAACAGAAGAAGAAGCAAAATCAATGATGTTAGATCATGATTTTTATACTCGATCATCCAACTCATTCCTCTTACTTGAACCTCTGGGCTGCCTTTTCTCTAAAAACTTGCACCCACCAAGTTTTTCGTGGTGTTGTGCTTCATAGGGTGGATGTTGCAAAATCCCTCCTATAAACTCTTACCTATGTCCCCACAGTAACAGCAAATGTGCCATGAGGTTATTCCAGGGAGCTCAGGGCACTGAAGTACTGATTCCCCTCACAGCTTTGCAATGGAGTAACAGCCACACTGCACTGGAACAAGGTGAGGTTATGTTTTCATTTTAAGTGCAAAGACCGAGGGCTGAGGTTACGCCACCACTGACATAAATTACTGGATATTAATAAAAGAGTGACTACTCAGATTCAAATGGAAATCAGCAACCCAGGAATTTTAATAACTTTTATTTTTTCACACATCTTAGGAAAGTGTTTCTAGTCAAATCTCAAGCAGCTGGCACCGGAAATGCAAAGCTTCAGCCAGTTCTGAACTCTGTGCATAGCTGACGAACTTTGAAAATATCAGCTCCCTTCTGGCCAAGAGCCAGAAACTTGTCTTCCTCAGCCAAAAAGGCTCCCTAGCAGAGCAGGAAAATGGCACTGCAAGTGCAGACAAGGACCTAGGCTCTCTTCCTACAGCCCCATTTCCATTAGATGCCCTTCCTTTATGGAGGGCAGCAGCTCCTAGGGCAGTGGTGGAACGGATACTCTGCAACCCAGGCTGCATCCTAAGGAATGGAGTGCAGAGCAGTTGTGTCAAGGACTCCTCTCCTCGTTGTTCATGCCAGAAAGGGAGTGGGGCATTGAGAACCTCCAGGATCCACTTCTCCCAGCTACCCACAGCCACTGCACCCCTATCAAAGCCAGGGAGGCATTTTCAACCTTTTATTTGCAATACTAAGTACTGGAAACTTTTTCTAAAATGTAAGTGAAATATCTAACAAAGACAAACAGTGCCATGAGCTGGGATCTAACCAAGAACATACATTATTTACACTTACAGTTGCTTCTCTTTTGGTGAAACCATATGATTTCTTCAACATTTATCAAAGCCTGCAGTGTCCAAGGGTTAGTCACTGTATCTTTCTGGTCTTATCACTTGCCCCATAGTAAGGAAATTCCCACCAAGACAGGTGGAACATTAAAACAAATGTTTTGATACATGGGAAGAGGAGACGAAAATTTTTTTCCATGAATTGAATGTACGATGATACAGAATAGATGTTCAAGCTGCAGCCTGAAAAAAAATCCCTCCTGGCTAAGGAATGAAAAGGACTCTCAACATCATTAGAATGAAGAGCTGCTAGGTGGCAAAGAGTCTCCCTACCAGAAAAAAACACCTCCAGTTCTGTGCTGGAGAAGAATGAGAAGGAAGAGAGAGTGCTTTCTTCCTAGTAAGCCTTAATAAAGAGCCAGACCAAGCACAGTGGAGAAGGAAAAGATGGTCTAGTTTCCAGCAGACACAACAGGGTTGAGCAGACCATGCTCTACTTTCTTCTTGAATTTAATTTCGAGGCAAATGACTGTGTCATGATGGGAGTCTCTCATTGTTTAATTTATTTTTCATGGTTTTGGCACACACAGAAACAATGCTGAAAATCCCAATAGCAAATGTGCTCCCACACTAATGGGGACTATGACCCTGCAAACAGTGGTTAGGATCATTCAGCGTAAGCCCTTCCGACACGAATGTACAAACATGGTACCCTGCTTCAGCTGCTGAGAAATAATGTCAGCAGAGATCTTTACTTGCCTGAGGTTTTCCAGTATTACAACCCCAACGCTACAAAAATAAGAAAGAGATTAAAAAAGAGTGTTAATAACTAAACCAACTAATTTGTGGTTCATGTCCATCATGTTGAGTTTTCAGGATCTTTTGGCTACACATGCCCAAGAGTCTTCCTTGTTCCTAAAGCCTGCATTATCAGAAAAACCAAATATCAAAAAAGACATTTCAGAACAACTCTGAGAGCTGGCAGCATTTCACATTTCTCATCTTTCTGGTATGTACCAACACCTAAGGGGGTATTTGCAAAACCCCAAGATCATCATCAACAGCCCTTCAGGGCTTTTCTAGCTACCATGCTGTGGTTACTTTCTTCCTTCAGACTTGGCTTTACAGACCACTTGGTGGTCCGTGGCAAGCTGGCAGGTCATATGGTGCTGACTCATCATTTTTGTTTCCAGATCCCTCTCTCAGTCAGACACTGAGACGAAGCTGCCCAGACTCTGACAGAAGAAGCTGGGACTCAAGCATGGGCACAAGCTCCTGATTTGTCTGCTTGAGGAATTATTTCCCAAAGAGAGGTATGAAAGAAAACCAAGTGCCACCCTGACAAAGAGAGCCACTAATGAGAAGAGATACAGCAGATCCTATAAAGGCTCTCTGGGGTAAGATGTGAACCACAGTTAGAGATGTTTGAGAATACCTGCTTTCAAGGCCCTAAAGTTAACTATAGGTTAAAAACTCCAATTTTCACGTTTGCTCCTAAATTGCATCTTTTAGCTGAGAATATAAATAAGATGTTTATAAACGACCTGTCAAATAATTTGCTTTAAGGTAAATCCTGAGTGTTCAGAAAAGCTAAAAATAAACGTAATTTTTTTATTATGGCTGCACCACTTGTCCCCTACTCCCAGTACAAGAAGTGATGAATACTTATCAGTATTCCAGTTACACACCTCTAAACTACACTCTTACTCTCCAGCTGTGTGGTAGACTCTCTATTTTATGCAGGATACTTAAAAAAAATAACCTTATCATGGGTCAGATAGGAAGAATGCAGCAACTTCTGTCATACTTCAAAATACAAGAAATTAAAATGAATAAGGAATCTCTTTTAAAATGGACTAAATGACATAAATAAAATAATAACATGGTTATTAGAATTTTAAAAATCCCCAAGTGCTATGCTGATGACTTCATATGTATCTATAGGTGATATCTGGAGTACATAGAAGACTTGTGAAATATTGTACTGGCTCTTTTGTGCAGAACACACATTTCACAAATATAAAAAAGGACACAAGAAAGTGCAGGATAATACACACACATTTTCTAGTGAAATAACTAAAGATCAAGATGTAATGCATTTGAAAAAGTACTTCAAAAGACCGTAATAAGTAAAAGTCCTACTAAACAAGCATCCACTAACCATGGAAATAGTTTCTGGATTACATGTTTTTGTAAAATTAGTTTAAAAAAATCAAGCAACCTCAGCACATGAGAAAGTAAATACATTGAAAAAACCACCCTAATATTTCGATACAAGTGGCAGGCTCATTTCAAAGTACTGAACTTTAACTAAAGTCAATTAATCTGTATTTCAAAACAAAACACTGGATTCAAATTTACTTTAAAATCTATTATTTCATTTAAAGACGGGCTTCAGGTTTATGACATTAGGTATCCATATAACTTACAAAGACAATTTACCCACAAAGTAATCTGGACCAACCAACTTTTTTTTCCCCTGGACAGGAAGAACACTTTTTGCACCTACAACACTATTTGTTTTTGAAATACCAAAACACCTTTTGTTTCCAACTGAGATGGTTTAACCTCTCCATCTCTGATGACCACCAGCACTTAATACCCATCTAAAGTTCATTGTTGAAGTCACAACCATTATGCTTTTAACAAATATTTGCCCATATATTTTAATCCTTTCAATGGCACCGACAACACCAAGTATTACAGACTTTTAAAACCCATCCTCCTGAAAATAAACAAATAAAATAATTGTGGAGCATCAGTAACCAGATAGTATTCTTAAATTTCAGTGATCTAGTCAATGGAGCCTTCCTCCATGTACTGTGCTGTTTCATGCAGTACATGGCTTTAGCTGGCCAAATTTTTTTTCCCACTGAATCAGTAGAACAGTGAAGATCTTACTTTTTTTTCTTTTTTTTTTCCCCCTTTTTTTTTTTAAGCAGTGGCATATCAATGAGGCACAGATGTGTATTCCAACTCTGCATGGATGAGCACACTGTTCAATAGTGCTGGCTCACACGGTATCAGGGCAAGTTATCACTTCCCATGAAGGCACTCTTATCACCAGGGCCCAGAGAGGTGGCTGCAAATCGCAGCCTTTTTATTTTCAAGGCAGTTTTGCTGAACATTCAGGCTTCAAAGATTCACACTTCCAAAACTCTATAAGAGTTTGTGAACGCTCAATTTGCCAAAACTGTTTACAGTGTAATTGGGCACCGTACCTGTGTCCATGAGATAGCGAAGGCGCTTCTCCACCAGCGCGGCACGGGTGTCAATTTGCTTTTGCTCATTCTCTAGTGCTGCCAATTCTCCTACAACATACTGACTGGTGTCTTTGAACCCTTTCTGTTAAAGAGAACAAACAAGAAGAAAAAACATCACTTGTAAGTTGCATTTTTCCTTTCCACAAACACTTAGTAAGGCACTTACCTAAACAACCAAATATCATGCTCACTACCAAAAAGCTAACACATTTCATAAACTTTACAATTTTGCCAAATGTCCTTATTTGTTTATTAAAAGACTCTGTTTTTTTCTTTAGGGAATATTTGATTTTTCAGTTTTTTACTAGCTGGCAGTTATTTTGAAATTCCTGTAATTTATTTCTAAGTGCATAAAAGCTGCTGTAACAAAGTGCCATGAAAAGGAAGGTAATCCAAATAAAGCACTATTTAACGTACCACTTCTACTCCATTCAGGTCTGATTCAGTTTTAAAACGTTAACTTTAGGGGCTAGAAAAACTAGCACAAGAGTCTCTAATGATAATTAAAAAGTGGGCTTTTAAGATTAAAAGCAAACGCCAGACAAGATCCCTGGCTTGTTTAGCACCTCTGAGGCAACTGCAGCACTTAGGACCCCCAGCCTGGGCCAACCTGCCCCTCTGGGTTTCTCTGACTGAAGGAATGGGCCTGCTACAGGGTGATCTGTAAAAACATCACCAATTAACTGCAACTCTTATCCTGAGAAGTGGTGACAAGGCCCTGGGCAGGCACCCAGGTGAACAGGGACTAACCTGAGCTGTCCTGCCTCTGTGCTGATCACACCCGGCCAGGAGGCAGCCCGGGGATGTCACATTGATAAATCCTACTGAACCTAATGAAGAAAGCTGTGGGAACATTTTAACAAGCCAGATTTGCCTCTTGCACCCTGTAACTCCTCAGCACTGCCCTGCAGATGATCACACAGATCTCCAAGTGTTTCCAAAGCCATTTGGCTGTCTCATAGGATCCCAAGAAAAGGCATTCAGTACCTACAAGTTATTCTCATGTGGCTCAATAACTTTCACACAATGTTGTGGCTGTACACAACGCTGAAATGTCATTCCTGAAGTATGTTTTTGCATATGTTAGGAAAAACATGTTACTCCTTCCAAGTAACCTTCCATGCACCTTTTTCCGCCTACACCTGACCCAGAGCCTGGGTGAATGTTTTAAATAGGTAAAAAAAAACCCTGACAAAATTATTCCATGTTTCATCTACACCCTGTAAAGGATGAAACAAAAATCACTGTTCTTTGTGAACAGAAAAATACAGAGGATTTTTTGAGACTTATTTCCCAACTAGAGGCTAACTTGTTGCTGCACAAGGGTCTCAGATACTTTCATTGAACGTTTTCAATTGTTTTTCAGTAAATGTCTCTGAAATAATCAATTCAGCTTCATATTCAGGCAGCAGGCATAATAAACACATCAGCATATTATTGCAAATAAAGACATGTTCAAAGTGAAAGTTAACAGCATGGCTGAGCTCCCAGGATCAGTAATGAGCACAGAACTTTGAAATTTGGGGTATCCAAATTTAGGGACATTATTCCCCCATTAATTTGGTCCCTCTCTTCCTACACAATAGCCAACAGTATCATCCCTAATGGAAAACCCTTTTCTACCTGTTGTATAGCCAGAAAAACAGCAACAACAAAACTCCCTGAGAGCAGACCCTGAAGAAAGAAAAAAAATCAGTCTGGGGAGTTGAAGTGATGTGCAATATATTGCCTTTCATCAGCTATAATTAATTGAAAATAGTATGAAAACTTCCCTAATGTCAGCATGCATAATTGTTAACAATTGCTATTAGAAGATGAAAAGAAATGCTGTGTCAGGCTGTAATATCCCAAGAGTTCATGTGTATCATCTGCATATATAATGTGAACTCACTGTGCCAGACCTTTTCAGCTTTGCAAAAGTACAACTGGGCTAAAAATAACTCCAGCTCGTAAAAAGTTCGATGTTTTGGTGTAGATATGACAGCGGTACAAAATTGCTACTCAGCTCTAGATTGCCTCAGCAAAAATGACAAATGTGTTCAGATAAACTGTGGAGAGCAACAAACAACTACCCTCAAAGGCTGTGTTGCGCTTTCAGACAAAAAAATTCAGGTTAAAACTTGGTTCTTCCTGCTTCTGTCCCGCAGCTGTCCATCAAAACCAGCTTTCTCCCTGCGGTCTATCAAATATTTCCCTCACAAATCAATTTTACACATGATCAGCCCATACCCCTACTGAGCTGAACCTCCCCGTTAATTAAGTGAAGAAATTACCATATATATTATATTAATGCAAACATCATTCAGCTAGTAATTCACGGCTGATCTGGATAATGGAAAGGTTGAACACCCATTAACCCAAGCCAACAAAATGGGTTGGCTGAGAAATTCTAGCAGGTCTCATGTGACTCTTCCCTCTAACTGCAGCTCTGCGGTATCTGCTATTGTAATAATTAAAATCCTCCCGGTAGATCAATACTGGAATCTCTTTATGGGAAGTGCCCTGATGGAAATGTCTCAAGGAAGCTGGGGCTGTGGAACTCTGAAAAATTCATTTTTTTTATCTGACAATTATCACCACACTGCAGACTAATTCAACAGTGCACCCCTCTCACTCTGCTTTGAATGCACTGGAGATTGACATCTAAAAAACCCTAACATCTCATTTTAACAAATAAAGGCACTATTTCCACATACAGTTTGGAATTATCAGCAATCATGAAACCAGACAAAAAATTAATATACATTAAGCACTTCATCTTCTGATGGCTTCCTCTGAGTCTCAGCTATCGCAGCCTTCTCCTCATTTCCTCTCTTTGTATCTTCCTGTATTGATCTCTGCCTTTTCATCTCTTGAAAAAAGGGAAAAGACATGTAAAATTATTATAAAGCTTGATATTTATGTATTGAAATGTGGACTTACATTATCAGGTTTTCATATATTTATTGTTAAATATTATTAAATCATAAGATGGGAAAACAGGTTTTATATTTTCTCCTACCTGGTCTGCTCTCCACGTATTGACTGAAAGACTGGAGCTGAGTTTTCCTGACGGTCGAGTCCTTGCTGAACACAACGGGATTTCTAAACCGTTCTGCTGCTTTTTGTGATCGCTCAGCACGATGTTCCTCTGTTCCATTCTGCTGGGAAAAAAACAGATACACAACAGTTTCTTTTGTTTACAAGCGGGAAGACATTAATTTGAAAGGTACGTTTTTGTGAGGGGACAGGACACAGCTTTTACAAAGTGGATTTCACAACTCGGGCCATGGTTTATATTGGATGGAAGTATCAGCTGCGGGGAAAAAAAGTAGAAGAGTGATTAACTTTTCCTTTCTTTTTTTTTTTTTTTTTGTTTAATATGTAGTGGCAACAACTGGCTTTTTGCTCTGTGGGCACCCTCCTGCAGAACTCTTTACTTTACCAAGCAGACCTCTTCATTGTGACCGGCATTTGCCAGCAACGCCGATTTTAAACAAAAAATTGCTCCTTTGCACCTCTGCTGTGCCAAGCCCCACGTGTGCTCCTGCCAAGTCGCGGCGTCTCTGCCCCTGAACACGATCTGTATCATTTTAAAGCATGTTGCTTTTAGCCTCTCTCCCTGCCCGGTACAGAAATCTGTCGTTTTCTCTAGTCCCATAGACTTGTATGACAAGAAGAACTAGTTTCTAATTTTATGCCCATTGAGATAAACCACTAATGCTGGATGAAGTCTAAAAGGTAGGATTATAATGCTACCCCACTGAACTGCATTTCATCAGCTATAACTTTCCAAAGCCAGATTTGTAAGTAAGCCCTTTACAGCTAAGGAAACTACAATTATCTTTTCCAGGGCTTCCTATGTTAATACTGGTAACAAATTCAAATGATTCTATCAACACGAAATATCCCAGAAGACTGAACCACTGTGGTGTGTGGAAGCTGCAGATACCGAGGTGCTGTGTACCAAACAAATATTTCATTTTATACCTAATCTTTTATTATTTTTATTAAGTGTTTTGAAAGTAAATAGGGAAAGGCTAAGATGCATGACTAATAGCTAAGCCTGCTGAATGCTGAAACTGGTTATCAAAAGCTACCAAGACTTTGCCCTTCCTCTGCATTGAGACAATCGGTAATGAGGGAGTTCTCCAACGGCCTATTCTCTCGCCTCAAGGAGGCCGGGGATACACAATCCCCAAGGGAAGGTAACAGTTTATCCTTTTCCACAAACACAGAATGCCTCATTTAGAAACCTGTAAACTGCATTTTATTAAAAAACAAATCCACCTCAATGCCAAGAGCTCCATGAGAACAGATGGACACCATATATTCCTTATAACGCTGCCTTTCAACTCTTCCTTAGAAAAGACGCACGCAGAGATAAACTGTTAAGTTGCACCTTTTTGTGGGAGTACCTTAAAAAGAATCAACTCCTTCACAAATGCTTTTTATAAAGAGAAATACCATTTTTGTCAGGTTAGGTGATACCAAATTACCCTTAGAGGCAGCCTGTGTGTCATTTCACAGAATTAAACAAGTATTGCTTATTTCTCCGGATGACTTTTCAGCTGCACTAATCAGGTGGTTATAAGATTCTGGTTAAATAAAAGGTGGTTTCCTGTTATTAGTATAATAACCATCAAACAGCCTAAACCAGAGTCTTTACCAAAATAAACAAACATGGCTAATTTTTTAGGCCTGGCAACATGCTAAAATATCAGTGTGATTAGCTAGTAAATCCCATTTTAAGAAACCTTTTTATGACTGGGGACTTCTGCCACTTTACAAATGTATTCCTCTAAGCCCACTAATTCAGTTAGCCTTTTCAATCCATTGTATTATTCTTGGGCCAGCTTCATTTTGCATTAAATCCACTGCAGAAAGCTAAATTGAACGCAAAAATCAGACTTGATCCAGGCTTCCTTTTGTTCAAAGATAGAGACCGAAAGTCCTCTGCTGCTGCCACACACTTTCATCACCAATTTATAGGAACCGACAGTGTAAGGGAAAAGCAATGAAAGTCATTGTTTTGGGACTTCAAAGCATCTCTGTGTCTGGGGAAGGAAATCCTTTCAGTCAGCAGTGCTCTCCCCACAGACTGCAGGTGGGTGAAAAGTTATACCCAACTGGAAGTGCCCCAGAGCCATAGGGATATTAATGACATACAGGGACTATTTTTAAAAAATAGACTAGCAAGAACACAAGGGGTCTAATTAAGAAAATGAAATGGAAAATTGATTGGTGGGCACTTTATGCTGAAGTGGTGAACATTAAGAATAGGCAAAGTGCCCATATACACCACATACTCGTGTCTGTTTTTCTCAGAAGCACTCAACAAGCACCCAAAGTATGTAAGCCTTTAAAGTGTACCACAGCTTAATTTTAATGCAGGAAATACAGAGGACGAGGACTGAGGGAGAAGCAAATCCCTGAGAGTCTGACCCCACTCCCATTCAAGTCAGGTAGTCTGGCTGCTGATTGCACCAGCAGCAGGATGGAGCCCGTGCTGCATTTCTGATATCAGTAACAACCTGAGCAGGCAGAATTGAGAGAGCTTCTTATATCTGTTAGTGTTCTGCCAATGACAAGTATCAAGATTTAAAAAAAAAAAATTAAAAAAAAAATGGAAAATGTATTGATCAATCAACAGGAAAAAACCCAGTGCATTGCAAACCATGTAACTGCACTGCCACAAAAATTTTCTGCGTGTCTGACTCTGAAAGATTTGGTAAGAAATTATTTTCCTCCTCACAAAATACAAACCCTCGATCATAACATATAGGCACCAAAACAAAAGCATTAAGCAAAACTTACCTTAATGTCTTGCTCTGAGCTATCTGTTACAGTTTTCTGAGCAGCACTGGAGAGTGAATTTGCCACCTGTGGCTGAGCTTCTAGGAGCTTCTTCAGCTTCAAATCCACCAACTTACTGTTTTGTTCTGCTAAATATGCAAATACCACATACAACAGAGTGAGATGCATTTCAATGCAGACTCGCTACAACAATGTAGCAATTTAAAAGGTTTGCTATCATTTTGAACTTAAAAAAATAGAAGGAATTGTTTTTGTGATTGGGATTGGTGCAGGTTTGTGTAACATACATAGATTTTTTTTCTTAGAAAACATACATGACAGCTGAACAAGTAAACATGCTTGCAGATAGCAGAGGAAAAACACAGAAAGTAGATAATGTTTAAAGTTACTCCCAGTGGGTACATACCTATACTTTGGTATAAAAACACACTTAAAAACCCATTTATTTAAAAATGACCATTTATCATATCATTTAAATACTGATAACCCTTCAAGTTTATGAACTACTAATTCATCCTAAGGCTTCTCAGCACAGCTTCTCATAAAATTTCAGTATCAAAAAAGACTACTTTCTAGCAATAATTTACTATGATTTATAGAGTATGTTGAAACTGCGAGTCATAAAATGCTTCAGAACTGCATCAAAGGGACAGACTCGAAGTCTGCTGAAGCCCCCAAAGTTTTTAAATCAATTTTAGCAACTTGGATCAGAGCCCAAATAAATAGCAGTTGAGAACTTTACCTCCCACTAATGCTCATTCTGTATGTGAATGTTGACTGTATGAATTTGTAACACACCTACACACGTAGTTACCTACACACACCTGCACACGTAAGGAGGAGGAAGGTGTTAATAACAGGCTGCAGCACAGGACTGTGGAGCTGTCTCTGGGCAAGGAAGCAGAGGAACACTGGCACAGAAGCCCCCAGACACACACTCTACATGCAGCCCCACATGAGGAATCACCCCTGCACTGGAGCCAGGGGAACATCACCTGCATGTGGGATGCACTTACACCTGGGCCATGGGGACAGGCAGAGGAAAGAGCAGTTCCTGTTTTCCTGCATGCACAAGCTGAGTGTTTCACTGCAGACTGGTGACTTCTAGCTGGTGTGGAAAGTGGAGTCATGACTGTTTAGCCACACAGCTCCTTCCAAGGTTTGGAGCACTCCAATGCACATTAGCCAAAACATTTTTGGCATGCAGGCTGTCAAATGCTGCCTGTCTCCAGGAGCAATGGGCTGGGCTGGATTATAGTTTCCCTTTCCTCTGGCACACCCAGTCAGGGTGTCCTTATTCAAAACTCACATGTAAGCACATGCATGTTCTCGTGGGTTTACACATAAACACCATGTAATAGCTATGATACAAGAGGTTCACAACATGTAGAAGTACTGACAAATACAGACAGAAGCAATACTTAAAACCAAGAAACAGTAAAAATAAAGTTTTGGGATTCCGCCTTCATTAGAACTTGGTATGAATTGGCAGATTTACATCAAAATCCATGTACTCTGATTCCTACCACAGCATGAGACTGCTTTCTGTATTACTGCCCATCCTCTTTCTTACTTGTCTGTACCTTTGTCTACTCTGCAGACTAAACTGCAAAATGATGTTCCAGGCTTTTTTCAGAATGACTCCCCATGGTGGACATGGAGCACTGGGCAGTGGGTTTGTATCCCTGAAAAGGTATCTCTCAGAAAAAAACGCCCATAAAATAAATGTTGACAAGTCACTGAGGCAATGTGACAGGAATATTCACTTATTCATTTTCTATTCTTTCTACAATTAAATAGATTTTATTGGAAAATTATTTTACAGGATTCTGATTTAAGTAAGCTAAACCCAAGTGTTGGAAACACTAAATATATTTTCTTATGTGTCTGGAAATCCTCAAACAGAAAAAAATAAAGGATATGACTCAAATCTTTTGCATGCAAGAAAGACTAGAAAGTGTTATATACACACCACCATTGGTTTAATTTACAAAGAAAAAACCACTAAATTAAGTTCTGATTTAACATATTAGGGACTACAGTCCAGCTGGCATGAGCAGAGTCAAGCCAGAGGATGCTGAGGATGTTCTGTTTCAAGGCCCGAGCTACTCCAGGCCTGAGCTAACCTGCAGTGAACAGAAAGGCCCTGGCAGAGAAGCCTGCCACAAACAGAGACCCTGGGCACTCCTCAGGACTGACTGGAACAGGCAGACTTGTACAGAGAACAAACTCCTTCAGCAGCTCTCTGCAAGCAGAGGAGCCTGTTATAGGTGGGCAGTTCCTTTTGTGTAGCTTTGAAGATCCAGCTCCTTTTGAAATAAGCATCTCCCTTGTAAGATTCCAATATATTTAGCACCACATTTATCACCTGAACTCTAGTTCGGCCTGAAGATTTTTGAAAGTGGGGAATACCACTCCTGACAGTTCATGGGTTTATAAAATCCCTGTTATTTGAACACTGTTAAGTAAATAGGACTACTTTATAGTCATATAGCTCATATTTATACCTCCATGCCCCTACTGGGCCAACAAGGCGTAAACACAAGAACTGGTCCTCGGGAAGGAACCAGAGACACACCAAGTCTATATGAACACAGAAAGACACATTTGCTTCTCTTCCCTGAGCAGATGGGCCAGGATGGCAGTGCAGAGTGGCAGCTGTACTCACCCACACCATTGCTCATCCCTCTGCCTACCTGGCACAATCCAGGCAGGGTGCTTTCAGATGGCTCTGCTTTACCAATGTGGCCTAGGGTCCCCTTTCCCATCAAAAGAGCAACAGACATCTAAATCTGACATTGTGGGAAAAAATGATTTCGTTGATTTTAAATTTCAACTAAACGTGAATGCAGGATATTAAACATTAGGGTTTAAAAGACTTGAAAAGTCACACAAAAGGAATAAAGCTGACAGAGAGACAAGCAGCACATCAGTACTTATATGATGATGGAGTGTTAGTCATGCAAAATACACAAAATAGCCATTATTTAAATTACCCGTTGAATCAAGGTCATTTTCTAGGTTAGTAAGTTCATCTCCACCTCCAGTAACAGAGCATTCAGGAGCCTCCTCATTAGTATCTATCTCAATATTATCATCATCCTCATCCTCATCTGTAGGAACACACAGTATTAAGGTTAGTGTTTTCATATGTGCATGCAACGCATCACTCAAAAAAAAATGAATGCTTTAGAGAACAAGCTGAGTTATGATAAAAATGCAAATAATTAAGTAAGCCTGGAAGGAAACTCCACTCTGTCCACTTCTGGATTTATCTTTAAACTGAGGTAATTCATTAAACATATGGGGGTCTCTGCTGGAAACTCCTGCTCCAATAAAGGCAGAGTCTGGCATCAGCAGTGGCTGAAGGCTGTACTGAACCTCTGGGTAACTCGAGACAAAATGATTTCCCCAAAGCTCCCAGTTCTCCATATTGCAGAATGGGTGCCAAAGCTGCCATGTGGCAGATTCAGATGGGTCTCGGCAGCAGAAGGACCTTGAGCTGATGCCTCCTGAGAAAGGCTCCAAGTATTGAGTTCCCAGCTTGGTTGAGACTTGCTACTCCTCACCTTGTACAGCACATCCCAGAGCAGTGATCACTGCACCTTGCCTAGGTGTGAAAGTCTCCTTCTGGTACAAGGAGGAAAGCTACCACCTGGAACATCATGCTCAGTAAGCAACTATGTCAGGTGCAGTGAGAGCACACTCATGAATTGCTGCTTTCCCAAAACCACAGGATGGGTCAGGCTGAAAGGGACCACAATGGGTCATCTGGTCATCAAACCTCCCTGCTCAAGCAGGGTCATCACAGAGCACATGGCACAGGATGGTGTCCAAATGGTTCTTCAATATTCACAGCGAGGGAGGCTCCACAACCTCTCTGGGCAATCTGTCCCAGTGCTCAGGCACTGCACAGGGAAGTTCTTCCCCATGATGCCTGTTCCTCAGTTCCTGCCCGTTGCCTCTTGTCCCCTTGCCTGGCACAGCAGAGCCTGGTCCATCCTCTGACCCCTCCCTGCAGACACTGAGAGACATTGATGAGGTNAGTGCTTCACTGCACTACTTTTGATCAGCATTGTTTGTAAGCTACATACATTTTAAATAAAATAATAATTGTAATTATATTTTTATGGGATCTTTCTACCAAGTTTCTCAGAGCAGTTTATGAATATCTCTCATAAATGAGCCCCATAATGTTTTATGAAGTAGGCGATTATTATAATTACATTATGATGATGATGTAGGTAGATTATGGCACAGCAACAGTAAGTAACTTGAGGAAGATCAAATAGCAAGTTCTGAACTGTGAAGCAGATCCCAGAAAAAATCCTGACTCACATTTTCAATACTAATATATCATGAAATTCAAGTCCATAAAAGCTAGATTAGTACTCTCAAAGTAAGTAGATGCATTGTATTTACTCATTGTTAAATCTCATATCAAATGCTATCTACACTTGTTCAGACTTACACCACTGTTTTTTTCCTATGTATGCATGCATGTGTGTAAAAATGATAAAAAAAGAGTAGGCTAAAGTGCATCTGAAGAAAAAAGACATAAAGTAACTAAAGGAACTTTAAAACATCTAAGATAAGAGAAAAATAGAAATTATTAATACAGGACTTGGGCACTTTCAAACATCAGATAAACAAAAAGGATCCTAAGTATAGTACCAACATGCCATAATTCTGAATACAAGAAGTTTGGGCCAGGATTGGTGCTGATCACTCTTCACCTGTCTTGGAAGCACACTAAACTTCATTCCCAGACCTGAAGTTTGCACTTTAGGCCCACACTGCTGTCACAAAGGTCATACCACTGTATCTTTACTTTATCCCTTTATCTCCACAGCAGCTATCATTCCCATTTTAGGAGCCTGTTGATTTTTTTATGTCTACTACTATTTTCTAACCAGCTGCTCCCTCAATTCCCCTGTAACTAATCAACATCTTCCACAGACCTCTGCTGATACAGGGTAAGGCTCTTGCTGCAACAGACAGGAATAAAGAAGTTCCCACTTCAGTGTCTTATCCAACATAGTTGTGTGGGTGATTGAGCAGCAGCCTGTGAAACAGGATCCCTGTGCTTCAACTGAGCACCATGACTTCCCTGGGCTCCCCTCCATGAGTTCTCCTTGGGCTCTGGAAGACAGCTTTCTTCCAAGTGGCCCCAGATTGAGCCAGAGTGATGGAACAGAACATCTCTTTCCAGCCAATCCAAGATCTGCAACCAGACCTGGGACCTGACAGATTGAGCTTCAGGTGTGGAAGTGGGTGGGCAGAAACACTCCCGACTCTCTGCTCCAACTTAAACTCACACAGGTGATCCTGGGATCTGGACTTTTGCTGTTTCAGGAAGTGCAGAGGTAAGTGAACAAAGAAGAAGAGCACAGCACGATCTTCATTAAGTAGAAAAAAGAATAAAAAGTAAAGGGGTAAAAAGCAGACTGAAGAGAAAACAGAGAATGGTAAAGCAGCAACACCAGCAATTCTGATGGTTTTGAATTTCCTTCAGAGCTGTTGTACTGTTTCTGATGAGGAGCTGGACTTCACACACCATTATAGACTCTCCATGATGGTGTTGGAGAAATTCAGTGGCACCCAGGCCATGGTACTCTCAAATACATCCTGGAGTTCACAGGGGCACACTGAAAGCATAACTGGGCAACTGTGGATATTTGGAAGAGGTGGAAGGGAGGAAAGAGGGACACCAAATCCACCTCGAGCCTAGAAACAGGCAATGACTTGTGGAATCACCCAAAGGAGTCAGCTCACAAGGTCAGCTCACAGCTACTAGTCACCCCACCAGATGCTGGATGTGTCAAAACAATCTAAACAAGATGACAGGGTTTAAGACTCCTGCATACTAAGGGAACGCTTATATTAGATTATTTGATTTTCTTTAATTTAATATAGCAAGATGAGATCAGAGGCACTGCCTTTGACACCACCATTTTAGGAAACAAAAGAGATGGAATGTGGAAGACATCAGTTTCTAGTATCAGATAATGACCTGACCTAGTATTTAATTTAAATTTGGCAGACTTTGACTGAATATGATTATCAGGACATTTACACTTTATTATTAAAAAAAAATAAATTAAAAGCAGTAATTTGAAGCAATTTCAGAATTTTTCAAGTATCTTTAGAAATCTAGATTCCTTGATTTAAATTACTCTAGGGTTTTTTTCCAGTTCAATGTTCTTCCAGTGTATTAAAAGGGAAATGTGTTTAAGGAGCATGCTACAACAAGACTTTGCAATTATAAATGATAAAAGGAACAACATGATGAAGAGATAACAGATAGCTTTTATGAAAAGAACAAATTGCTAGTGTGAAAAACTAAAAGTACTTGGTCTAGAACCAGGGCAGACATTTAGGAAAGGACTGAAGAACTACTTCCTTGAAAAGTATGTAAATTTGAATCCTAGAAAGACAGTAAAACTTTACTGTGTCATGAAAAAAATGAACAAAATAAAAGATAAAGGATTGAGTCAACAACTAAACAGCGCTGACCATCACCTACACAGCATGGACTGCAGTCTGGACTGGAGAGACAGAAATAAATATCTTCTGAAATCACACGGAAATGCCAGAATGTTAGTGGAAAAGGACCGAGAGGTATTTTAGCTCTTACATCTTACTATTCAGATTAAGGTCAGGCCTAATTTGTGGTTAAACTGATATTCTCTTGACTTGGTTTAAGCTTGGCCACATGTGGAAGAGTTGCAGCTGACTGCATCAATTTCTAGAATAAATGAAAAAGGAATCATTTTCACAGTGAAGCAGAAGCATTGATAGGGGCTGGATCACGTTACTGGGAGAAGCTGCACAAACAGTACTCATTCTTCAGGGAAGATGTCTCCAGCCTTCAGCAATGCCTCTGGGAAGTCCTTCAGGCTCGTGGATGTTGAGATATTTAGTTTATTTACTTTCAGGTACAGAGTTCGCTTTAAGGCTACAGGATGTGATGGGAGCCTCTACACAGCAATAAAGGCAGCAAAGGTGGGGAATGGAAGAAATGCAGAGTTGAAATACTGGTTCCGTGTACAAGAAATCTGATGTCAGGACAAGAAATTACAGCAGGAACTGCCGACAGATAGAAATGCTGCCTACTAAAAATACTGAGGACCTAACACTTATTTCATGAGTTGGAGACTAAGCATGATGAGTAAGGCTGTACCACCACGTCCATTCCCTGAAGATCATTGCCTCAGAAGTTGAAATCTTGAACATACCCTGGCCTCACCACTCCCAGGTCCGAGCTACTTCCTCACACGGATGCCAGCACAAATAAAGGATGGAAATGTGCCAGAGAGTAAAGAAAACACACCACCCAAATCCCAGAAGAGCAGACGGGTGTTCCACTGCTCAGAGACAATTCCTAGATAATGTGTCAATTCCTTTGTCCCGTTGCTGCTAGGAAAAGGGGGGATATTTGGATCTCTATCTTGATACTGTCCCTGGATCCATCTCAAGGCATCTGCTTATCAGCCTGAAGCTAGTAGGACACCTAATAAATTTGAAGCTGCCATCCCAAACCCTCTGGCAGTTGGCAGGAAGAAGTATTTTCTGTCTCACATGCCAAATAACCTATGAAAAAGACTGGATTTCATAGCTAGGGATGCTGCTTATCCAGGAAAGTTTCAACTTGCCATAGGCATTTGAGTTTTTCAGACCTTGATTAAATAAAACCTTTTAACAGAGAATATTGCACCAGTGCCAAAGCATGAAATTCTTAATGAGCATATAGAAACAATGAGGGAGATCAAGTTTTTACCTACAGTTGTAAGGAAGAAAGTCTTTAAAGACACAAGAATCTCTGAGCTGAAAAGTCACTTTTTTCTGAAATAATTGAATTGAGAGCAAAATTATTTGGTACATTCCCTTTTTGTAAATCAAAAAGTAATTGCAATCAATGCAGAAGAAGAGATTAATGATGTATAATGGACAAGAGAACTCGGAAGACATAAGATAATGAGCTTGTCTTCAATATTGTGTAGGGAATACAGGACTCTACACAATAAAAATATGAATGCAGTTAGGGGAAACATTCAGAGTCCAGTAGTAAGAAGGAGACTGTCTATTAAATCCTAATTTTTTGTGAAAATTGAAAAATGAAAGACTAAACCCAGAAGTAATTCCAATTCATTTGGTTTGTAAAGTGTTGGTGCCATTTCACAGAATTACTACATTTTAGAAAAATGAATTTCTTGAGTGGAGTTTTGGTGTGGCACCTGAAAATACCAGTGGTGTGGTAGAATTATGTGGAAGACGTGCCATAAGGAAAGCTTTTTGAGAAGGAGGAAGCAGAGGAAAATGCTATAAAATGCACACTGACACGAAAAGAGCAAAGAGGGATAAAACAAGACAGGGAATGAAAAGTTTAAGTTCAAGAGAAGTTCAAATAGATTGGCCAAACTACTGTATGAATGAAGAAAAATCAAAGTAGGAAGTATAAATAAATGCAAAAGTAGAAAGCTGTGAAATTGTTACACTGGATAAAACCCAATAGGTAGAGTGGTGATCACTTTATAAATGAGTTGTCATCGGTTCTGATACTGTCTGCTCTTTTAATAACACTAAACCCTCTGGGTGCAATGCAATCCCCCTCTATAAATACAGATTTCTTTTAATATATATGCACAGCTACCTCTGAGACTGATTACAAATTGAACAAAGGGCAGGACGAGAAATGGCAAAATACAGAGGAAAATATGAACAGGAACACCACATCCCAGAAAGCAGCACACTGGGATTTTTAGCAATTCTACAGCTGAGTCACTGCAACAAAACAGGGTCACTGCTATTCAGCTGAGCACCCAGGACATAACCAGATAAAGACCTTACTTTGAGAGAAGGTATGGCAGGAACAGCTATGTTCAGGCATGATGAAACAGTGAGGAGGAAGCAATGAAATAATGTAGGATGGGGAGTCATGAACAGTGAAGAAGGATGAGGAACACCACAGTCTATGTAATACCCAAGTCCTGTGTCATTTGGCTCAGCCTGTCTCACTGTCATCAAGGATATAATTTCTCTATTTGTCACAAAAGAGAGTTACATTGGCAAGCTTGGTTTACTGGGCAAAGAGAGTGAAACTGAAGACCAGACCCAAAGGGAGAGGTACAACTCACTGCTTTCTCTTTGGTGTTAAATGGAACAGAAGTGTAGGGCTTAGGGTGCAGTAAGACTGTGTTTAAATATTTATATTTATTATACAAAATATGTGTAATAGAGAAGAAATAAATATTTTTGTTGAATCTACATGCATTGTGAGTATAAAGCTAGATTTCCCTTACACTTTAGCTTATGATTACAAGTTAGTTTGAGAAACACTATTTCCCTCAGAATATGTAGAAGACATTAAAAGAGCAAGAAGTCTGCACTGAAACATGTGCTCAGCACCTATTTGAGTTTGAGTGACACTACATTACTCCAGCTCATAGCACTGGCAGGTATATGAATTTTAATGGTATTTCAAAGTCAGTTTAATAACATTATAGCAGTATTACAACTCAAAACCTGTAAAAGCAAGTGGTCTGTCAAAAGACTGCAGCTTAAAATTAAAAGGTTGTTGCCCCCACCTCTCACAGGCCACCTTTAAAATTCTCTTCTTTTGAACACATTTAATACGAAGTAATATTTCTTAAACATTTCAAATGTTGTTTTCCCCACAGTTATGCCCATGCTCCTATATAAAAATATATAGTGAAGAAAACCAACAAACATGAAATTTTAAGAAACTGTGGGTAATGAGAAATCTGTAAATAATGGGCCAACGTGAGTTGCTTGTTCACAGAACATGTTTTTCTTCCAATCACATGTATGCTTTTCTTTTAACTGTTGGAAATTACATGACACAACGCTGATTTAGGAAACACATCTACAGCCACGTCTTCTGACGTGTTCAGCTGAAGAACAACAATGTTTTGAAGTGTGAACAAAAGTGATACCCAAAAAGGTCTCTGGTTTCTAGGTTGCCATAGGAATAAGATACAAGGTTCCTCAGCTCACCTCCAGATGCCTTTGACCTTTCTTTCAACTTTTCTGCAGCCATTTCAGTGTAGCTGGGAAGTTCTGACATCTTCACTCCAGATCGAGCTTCTGCTATTAGCTGACGAGCTCTCTCTCTCAGCTGCCGACGCCGCTCTTCATCTTGCTGCTAAGATATATTGAACAGTTGCCAACTCAGTAATTGACAGAAATGCAATTTCATTCTCAATCTGATCATCATGATAGGAACTGGTTTACAGCATGGTGCTTGGCCCACATTATAAATAGGACGCTCGATATCAGTTGGGTGTCACACCACAATTTTTAAAGATATCCATGCGTCAGATTATTTTTTTTACACATTCCCCAAATTATTACTGTATTAGAAACCTGATGATTTGCGAAGTAAAGCTTTTATAAATTATGTTCTATAAAAACACCTTGATGAAAATTTGCAGACACTTCAGTCTCAAAGTAGTCACACCCAATGAGTGATTTGAGTGAAGTTTTATCGTGGCTACAAAATGGTTTTACTAAATTGAATTACTCATTTGAGTAGTATTCTGTCACAGAACTGAGTTGAGAAGCCAGATGTTGTTCTTGGTTACTCCAAGCACCAAGCTGATTTCAAGTGTAAAGTGGCATCAAATCTGAGGCACGTTCTTTGACTTCTATGGATATTTTTCTTTTAAAAAAAATAAACAAACAAATGAAAATTACTGAAAGAACAATAGATGCTCTCACAGCAGAAAAGACTTTGCATCCCTTTAAAACATCCAGTTAGTTTGGGGCTTTGCTCATTAATTAAAGGAATCATACTGGAACCATGCCAGATAGTGCTGTCCCACTAAAGCTCATAACTTAGAAGCATGATAGTATTTCAGTTAGATAAATAGACAAAGTTCTGCAGCATGAAATTTTGTAAAAGACTAACCCACCATGATAAAAAAATCTTAATGAAACAATGTGTTTAAACATAGCTATAAGACTCCACGGTTTCCATAAGGGAAGCCGTTTCAGTTTTCACCTTAAACATGGGATTTTTGCAAAGTTAGGACTGTTTTTCCCCCTCCCCTCAATACCAGAAATGTTCGTAAGTGCAACAGTCAGTGTTTGGCTTAAATCTAACCTGCCAATAAGTTTGTATTATTGACATAATGACCTGGATAAATCCCAGGTACAGGCTGTTGACCTGAACTAAGTGGAATAAAACAAACTGCCTAATTTTGGAGAGCCATTCTGGCAGCCTTCCCACCAACCCAGAAACTTGAGCATCCCACACCTGCAGAGGCTGGTGAGAGCTGTTGCTAAGTGCTATTTAGTTTAAGCAATCATTAATAAAACAAGCGCAAAATACTAATTAGGTACATTTTATCCATTTCCATGTAAATTGTTTGTTTGTAGCTATTTACTCAGCATTGTTCTCAGCACAATAGAAAAAATGCAAATGACTGAATCAGAATGCAGCCCTAATGGGACTTTCTGTTTATAACCATTAGCCCAGAGGTGTGCTGTAATTCAATCCTCAAGCAGGAAGATTTAGCCTCATTAACAGCTTGCATGGGCAGGTTACAACTCATAAAACCCTACAGTAAACAAAGTATATGGACACAGCACAATATCTCGCCTCTGAGTGACAGAGTACCGATTCCCTATCAGATTGCCTTGATTTACTTTTCTCCTAATGTCCTCCCCTGGAAAGACAATTCTGCCTGGGCCCTGCGAGGCAGCGGGACGGCACATGGGCTTTGTTTGCTTTCTTACCCTTTAACTTCCCAGAAGGCACAGAGCAACAGTTCTATCAAAAATTTATTTGGTAAAGTACACATTAGAAAGACAACTGGAAAGCTTCCCCCCACCTCCTCCTATGCACTATAATAGATCAATTTAATTTAATTTCTAGCCAGCCAACTGACACAGCAAATGGTTTTATTTCAACCCACAGTATTTGGTAACATTAATTACATTGAATTTTATTTGAAATAAAACTGCACAAATCTCTAATATTCCTAATTCTTTGGATATACGAACTAGTGGGCTTAATTTAAATGACTTTTAAGAATGAATGTACAAAATTAAGATTCCCACGTGGTTTAACGTCAAACAATTTAATCTACTTCAGCACATGTAATTTAAGATAGGGCCAGTTACGTGTTAGTGACAAAAATGCCCTAAACTGAGCTGGCTGATTTCTCCCATCTCCTTTCCTCCCCTCCTCCTGAAAGAGAACTTGTATCCTGAATTATTAGCATAGTCATTAACATCCCGGGGATCTCCAAGCAAACACAGATTATGGTGGCTTGTGTTTGTGCTGATTAAGCCAATCATCACCAGCGGATAAGGGAAAAACCAGCCTAGTTCTTGCTTAAATTCAATTCAGGTATTTGAACCTTCGGTTATTGAGCTTGGCAGAAGAAACACTGGTAGAAGGCGCAATGAAACTGAGAGCAGGAAAAGCAGACAGATTAAGTTTTGAGGTACAGAAAAAATGTTGAACAGCCTATCCAGCTAGAATTTGGAAAGGAAAGCACTCAGAAGAGGTATGGAGGCGTGAACAAAAATATTTTAAAAAACCCCAGAAGACATGAAAAGAAGCTCTGCACCAAGAAAGGACCAAGCAAACACACACACAGTTAATTTTTTTCCTGTACAGTTGAAAAGAAAACTCAGTAAAATCTTTCATCCTCTGACACAAATCTGACATGCCAAAGAGACATTACAGTTTTCTTTGTTATTTCCCCCCAACTATTTTGTAATGGTTTAAAGATCTGCCATGCAGATGCACAGTGAGGAAAACTTCACTATTTAAGGACAAACTCTTCAAGAATAAGTAATGTAATTCCTTGTTTCCCTCCTATAAAAATGTATTGGTATGCAATTTTTATATTTCACAGTTCACTGACATCTCGGCAAGCTTTCTTCCACTGCTTCAATGGTGCTACTTTTAATTTTATCCTCCTTAGTCCTAGTAATTAAAGTGATCAGCAGTGGCATCCCAACGGCTTTGACACAGCTACAACCCCCTAGCTGACTCCGGCTTTTAAGGGAAAGGGGAAGAAAAAAAAGGACGGGAGTTTCATTTCACTGGAACAAGAAAATCAAGCTTCTCCAATCCTCAACTTTATCCAATTGTTCTTTCAGCAGCCTTTGGATCTTAAGAAACAAATAAAAATGGCTGCCATTAGGGGGTCCTGTTTGTACTCGCCGCAGACGGCAATGACTGACATTACTTTGGCCAAAATTTATGCCGTGGATTTGGGAAGGCGAATTCGAATGTGAAACACTGGCGGGGCAGTTTCCGAGATCATTACTCAGCCAGCTGAGAGCTGCCCAAACCAGGAAAATATTGAGAGTGGTGAAGACTTTCAGGGAAAAATATCCCCAAAACACCCCTTATAAACCATCTCCTTAAATGACTAAAATTTTTGCAATCTTCTCACATTAAAAAGAAAAAGAAAATAAACCACAAAACCTTTGCCAGGCATTTTCAGTTCACCTTTGGCAGAATTTTGGGAGGATCCAAACTGGGTTTACCACAGAATTCTGATAATGTATCATTCTCTCACTATGAAAAAAATATAATCTGATGAACTGCATTTATCTGACGTTTAAAAGTAAATTCTTTACAGTTTCCACATACTGGGGGGCAAAAGTAAAATTAAAAAAAAGTGGTAAATTACTTATAATCCACAGCAACAAAATCAAATCAGAATTGTACCTATGAGAGGGACTGATTCCTGAAGCAGTAGTTTTCAAAATGGTTTGTGGTCAGCCGTGAGTGCACAGTACATCTAAGAGAAAGAACTTGAACGCCACCTCTTTCATCATTAGACAGGAAGAACGGCTCTGTTATTAGCCATTCAGAAAGAAACAGACTTCTGTGCTTGTCCAGAGGCAAGGATTACCAAAATGTACCTATTCAGTTAGAAGAGAAGACAGAATTTAAAAAAATAATTAAAAAGAAAAAATTACACAAGCTTTAAAGGTTTGAGCAGGCTGGGTTGTACTGTGACCTTGATCGGCTCTTGTTTGAGTAAATAGGATTTGGGATGAAACATTAAAACTGTTTAGCAGATCTTTTCAAACCATTTCAAACTTTTCTTATGTTGGTTTATAATATAACCAGACATGCTTGTAAATGGCCACACCTGCTCATTCCTCTGGGGATGGCCTGATCTCTGCCTTTGCTAACAAAGAAAGGACGGGAGAAAAAAAAAATCAGCCTTTCTTGTTGCAAAACAGAGTGGAAAGTCAAAATCTTTCTCAAGTTTGTCCCATCTGGTCAGATTAAATCTTTGATCACCCTGGGGACCACATTTATGTTTGGTCTCTACCACTGTTTCAGAATAGCTCAAAATACACAGGTAGTGAGCAAAATATGGATTGCTAAGCAAGGAACACTCGGCATAAACAAAAGTGTCTTTTGATTTCTATGGCTATTCTGATCGTAGGAGGTGGTAAGCAAAGACAGACATAAACATACTGGGTATTTTCTGCCTTCTGCCTGGTGTCTACATCAGCTACCTCACTATCCTACACTGCGTGTAGCTTGAAAATATTTTTTCATGAATGCGTATCATAAAAAGTATCGAATTGCTTGTCTTAAGCAGCTATTGGATTAGGAGCTATAGTACCAATACACTGGCGAGACAAGACAAAATGAACAGAGAAGTAGCTCAAAGTCTAAAACTGCAAGAATCACAAACAATATCTTAACTAAACAGTCCTCCTTAAGAAAAAAAGCTCTCAAAATATACAATAAAATGGGGTTCTGTGCCTGTAAAATGGAAGACATCTCCTTAAACCAAGGATGTATTTTTAAAGAAGTAGTCAGCAATTTATTTTATTTTTATTTTTAATTTTTAAAATAATTTTATGTTGTTCTGGAAAACATACAATACAGTATTTCTGTATGAAGAATGGTGGTTGTAGAAAAACAATCCACTGATAATTTAATTCCTTGTGTCATTGTGAAACTGAAAAACTCTTAGTTTACTGAATGGAAAAAAAATATTTGAAAAAAAGAATGGCTGACTAAGTAAGTATCACCTTGTGCTACATCCAAGGCCTCTTGCTGGTTGTCTGGCTGCTCTTTTGTAGGCAAAAAGGAGCTGAACGCTCTCTGGCTCCTTAGATCTGGTCCAACAAATGCACTGCCAGTCATGCACACGGATCCAGCTTAAAACCCAGTGTGAGCCTAAAAGAAGCTAGTCAAACTGGCACCTACTCATGCAGAAGTAGATAGATTTGTCATGACAGGCTGATTATTCAATGTAAAGAAACAGTTTAGCTTTTCTAATCTGGTACAAATACATCTTTCTCAGAGAAAAAAGTAAAAGGTCTAACAGTTCAAGTATTTATAAGTAAAGAAACCAACAAAAAATTGTAACGTCAAAGTGAACCACAGGTATTTGTGCTGGAGCATTCTGCTAAACAGCCCCCAATTTCTATTCAGATAAATAAGATTTAACCCATTTAACCATTTCAGAGCTGCACGTCTCGGTGACAAAGGTGATCTCGTCTGTTTCACACTGCACTTGGCTCTATGGCAAGTTTTAGGGACAGGCTGAGAAATCCAATTCCCAAAACACGTTGTGCTTTCCTTCTGTCCTTGCTCGCTTGCAGAGAGCAGAGGTGCTCTCCCAGAGAACCTTGCAAGGGCAGCCACAGGGCTCCCGGGAAACACCACTGAGAAAGCTGACCTAAACCAAAAGCCCAGACAAAGGCCTCCACTAACTTCTTCCCTGGAATTTTCCCTGCTTAGGCAAGTTTGTGCTCTCCCCCATCCAGGAAGTACAATTAAGGTCAACAATCACCTAAGGTGCTGGGATCCATGAGATTGTTCTGCCTGTCACTGTGACTGTCAGTGCTATTGGCATGACCCACAAACAGGGGCTCAAGCGTGCAGGCTCAGAAAGATCCTAAAATAGTGCCATCATCCAGACAGGGCAGAATGTCCGATCTGAGATGAGCAGGCTAAAGATGGTGTTTTCTGTGCCTTTCCACAGCTGAGTTACAGACAGAAGTTAAGAAAGCTGCTTACTCATTGTAGGAGTCAACATTTCGTCGAGCTCCACTTAAGGGATTTTCTCTTGTGTAAACTTGACTTTTTAATTTAAAAAAAAAAGTAAAAAAAAAAAAAAAGTGGTGTTATGAAACAAAGGCTTTTGGCAAGTATATGGGATGCGTAAGCTGTAGAGCAGCATCTCTCAGACTGCCATCCTGGGAAGCTTCCTCCTCAGGCGGGCAGCCCCGCGCCAAGGGAGGGGACGTGCCCTCCTGAGGAATGCTCCCGGGTCACTCCCAGCTGAACAAAGCCAGCGGGCTGCAGGGGGCCTCCGAAAGTTGGTTTTCCTCCCCCTCTTCTCTCAATTTTTGGGGGAGGGTAACGAGATCCCTGCTTCTATGTGATGAGAATGAAAAGAACAAGTACAAACCGTACATCTCCCTGGACCCTATTTTGCTGGGATATTTTTTTTTAAAAAGTCCTGCAAACTGCTGGCAGGTTTTTTTAATGGAAAATACCAATCGCCTAAGATCTATACCTAGCCTTTTGCCAATAATGAGAAAACTTCACCTTCTGTCCCCAGCAATTCTTAGGAAATCTTTTGCTGTTATTCCTACAAATCCAATTACAGATTGTTGAGTAGCTAGTGGAGTAAGCTTATTGAGGAGTGTCACATCACTAAGTCGTGCGTATGTGTTTCAGTTTGTAATGTGGTCTGAGCCGCTGTAGAGGTGTCAACTTAAAATGCAAGTAAGTAGCAGAACAGGGCTAATCCCAGCCACTACTCCCCTGCAGCCAAATTGTAGCGCAATGAATGACAGTGGAAATGCAAAGATGCCACTGTGCTTATCACACACAGCCAGATGGTGGACCTGGATCAATGCACACATGCCACGATCAATGCATTTGATAAAGAATTAAGAAGAAAACTGTACATGTTATCAAAGAACTTGTACATGGCATAATTATGATTCTGCATGTGCTTACTGATGATATTGGAGACTCAGAGGCAGGTGATAATGAAACTGATAGGAAGAAATAGCTTAAAGGCTACAGCATATGGCCTCAGCACTAAGAAATCTTGTCAAATAGTTCAGAAAGCTTTTTTAACTGTTATTACAGGCTGCTCAGAGTGCAAGCTGGTGGCAACGTTTTAATTTTTTTTAAACCTGAAATGTCAAAAAGTTACAAAAGCTGTACTTTTCGGAATGGTTCAGGAAATAATTAAGATGCTATTGTGTTTTAAACATGGCAAAAAAACTACATGTAGAGAGAGCATTCACAGTTTGGGGGTGGGGGAAGTAGTTGGGCATTTAAAAATATATATACAATTCTGTGTTTCCTGAACAAATGCATTTAGACTTTGACGGAGCTTGTGGCATTTTAAGGAAAGTATCTTAGTAGCAATTTGCATCCAGCACACCAATTTCTACAGATGCAGTTTAGATATTATCGAAATTTCGGTATCATCAAAATGTATCGAAATGTACTCAACATCAAACGTAGAGTATCTCCCTGTTCGCATTTGTGCTCTGTCAGCTGCATTACAGACACCTTGGATGTGAAAGAAGGCAATTAAAAATTCGTGGAAAATAAAGTCTAAAGTAATAAAAAATAATTTATAATGTAGAAAAGGTACCTAAAATACAAATTCTCATGCTCCAGTTGATAGATGAGCTGTCTAATCAACGCCTGGACGTAACTTAAGTGCTCTCATTAGTGTGAAGACCTTCAGGCTAAATAAGACTAAATCCCTTAAAAATTGCTTCTGCAATAGAAAAATCCCCCTTACCATTTTCCTCTGCCTAAATCATATCAATTAAAAAGAGAGAAGGGGAGGGAGGGAGAGAGAGAGGCATTTTCACATGACTTTGTTTTAACTGACACTCAAAAATCTATCTTCTGAATCCAATTTAAAATGTTTCAGCAAAAAAAAAGTTCATTAGCAATCAAAGAAACAAAAAAATCACCCCGAGTTTAGTTTCTCTTTCACTTTGAACCTGAATCTTTACTCAGCGCTAAGATGCGTAATGCCCATTGAATCCTGCACCGTAACTTCTTTGTTCAACCCCAAACGTTAAATCAACATTGCAGTTTTACATTAAATGATAAAATTTATCAAAACGATCCTCCAGAAGAGTGAAGTACTTATTTTATTTTCAGCAGGCTGAGAAGGGACACTCTCCACCTCCCCCCAGCTCCCCGCCAACCCCCGAATTTCAATTTGTCCTGACAAACCATTGGGTATTAAATTCTAAAGGCACGCAGAGTGCATAAAGAACTGATGGCTTGATTAGCTCTTGTGGTGCAATTGAAGGAGCTGTCTCTCTCCCCGCTTCTCCATTTTGAGAAACACTTTGATCTTCGTTCAAGTCAATTCATGAACATCAACTGACAAGACTGCATGAAACACCCCAATGGTTAGGCCCAAACTCGTAGCAAACTATTTGGTTTCATTAAGGCTTTAGGAGAAGTGACCAGTGACAGTCCTTTCATTCAGAAGCCAACAGGCAAGTGACTATTTAAAGTTTAATGTGCACAATGTACTGCTGAAGGCCACTACACCTATAGTCAGTCACTCAAGTATGAATGCCTTTACCTACTATTTTGTGACATGTGAACTGCTAAGTGCAGCTGCAGTCTCATTAATGCATTCGCCCAGATTTGTTTGCAGGACTAAATGGACAATTCACCGAATTTCTGGTGAGAGAAACAACTGTATCTTCAAAGGAAGGTAGAACAGCAAGTGCTATGTAAAAGCCAGCGATTAAAAACAGATTGTGTTTTTACAGTAATTTACTCGAGATTTGCACAAACGCAGCAGAAATATTATCTGTTCCGGTTGAAAATATGAAAGAATTTGAATCACATCACCCGCAAAACGCAGGGTGTTCGGGCTGGTGTCGCGGTTTGCTACAGTACACTACTTACACATCACTCTTCCCCTTTTTTAGTTGCCCTCTCCAAAGAGACCCACTTCAAAGAGTTCATTTTTGCACCAGTTCCTGTCAATGCAGGTCAGAAACACTAAAGTGGAAAGTGGCTGCAGTGCCGTGGCACAAAGAGTCTCCGCGGCTGAAATCAAACAAAGCCCAATTAAACTAATCATAACGTCCCAGTGAACACAAGGAAGCTCACCTGGTATTTCTGGACTTCTTGTGTGAATTCCCAACTCTACTCGGTACTTGGTACTATAATTACCCTGACCAAAATACTGTGAAATTACTGCTCTGATCTACTAATGGCTGCAAAAAATCCCGTCGCTGTGGTTCCATGCCAAGGGGCCGTAGCAAGGTGGCGCAATGCTTTCTGACAGAGACGACAACTTCGAAAAACTCAAAAGGGAAAATTAACGGGATGTGGTTTATGTTGCCAAGGACTGTTCATTAATTACCAATTTAATCACTGCTGGAGGCATGACATTACAAAAATCTGGCTGAAAGTTCTAATAGATTATGAAGACCACCTAAGAAGAGTGACCAAGAAATGTACAAAACAATTAATACTGTTTCACTGCTATCAAAGACACTCAGATTATTTTACATCAAGTGAAGCAAAAGAATTAGTAGCTTCACAGTGCCACCACTAGGAACTGTAAATACAATGGCACACAATTAGTAATGCACATGTGACTTTTCGTTCAAGGCATATATCCTTGGGAAAGCCAGAACACGATAAGGAGAACAAAAGAAACATTTTTAAATGAAATGAATAAAGATTTTAACTCTACCCTTGTGCATGCTGAGCAATAACAGAATAGGCAATGCAAAATACAGCTCTAAGTAATGGCGATATCATCCTGGGATTCACAACACCGTGTACTGAACATCCACACGGAAAATGTCCACAGCTATTAGCAGCGATAGAAAAAGAGCATTCCAGGGGCTGAGAAACCCGGGTCTCACTCTGCACACAAAGGGATAGCTCTGAAACAGAGACTTTTTTTCCGCCTCATATTTATAAATGGGTAGAAGACGCTAAAATTTTGAAACTAATTTTGTTCAGATGATCTTAAAATTTCATTAATATACTGCTAGCCTATTTTCTGTCAGCATGTGAGTTAACGGTATGGCTGCAGACTGCAGCACCTTGAATTTACAGCCACATAATAAATAAATTTATATATTTAACTGGTGTAAACAGATACAAGTTATGGAAATAACAACAATAAAAATCAGCCAAGAAACTTAAGCATTTGTATCTAAAACTGAAACTGCTAATGTTTGTCGTGCATTATCAAACGTTATGCTTTATTCAGGAATCCTTCCTGCTATTAAACTGACAGTGCTTACTAATTCTTCTTAAAAATTAGTTTACTTGCACTAATTGATTTCTTTTCCCAGCTATGTCAGGGACTTCTCTACAGCAGTATTTTTGTACAGTGAAACATGACGACTTCATAGTAAGAAAGTGCTTAAACACATCAAATATGAAGTCAAAATTCATAGAACCTTTTTGGAAAGTTACAGATTATTTTTATTTTTCATGTATTTAGTAACATTAAATAAAACAAGTTGCTTGTTCTTGCCATCAAGGCATTGAGATCAGACTATCTCAACCTTAGCATGTCGCTATAAAGAAGTAAATATCAGGTCAGTTGTGGGTTTGAAGTGTTCAGTCAGCAGGTCTAACCTCCAGTTAAAGAAAAGTATATTGTTAAAACAACTATAAAACTTGGAATGCTCATGAGATGTAAATACTCTACAGCATAGTCTTATCAGCTTACACCATATTTAACCACTTTATAGTGGCATACAGACAAGACATATAAATGAACAACAGGGAATAAGTTACCAAAGCTCAGGGATTACCAAAATAATGTTCAATCTTTTTACCAATTAGATGGTAACTGCTTCTTCGTAATCTTGGGACGATCTAGTGATCATATCTAAATCTGGTTGCAATTATCAGCATGACAGACTAGTCTTTTTTCAATCAATATTTTCCAATTAATATTAAAAGACTAAGGTTGCCAGCTGCCAAGTCCTACACCTCAATAAATTCATGCTAGATGTTTAATTAATAAAGATCAGGTTTTAATCTATTTTTTAAAAAAGAAAAACAAGATAGGAATAACTTGAGAGTGCTTCCTTAAATGAATTAACATTACTACCTCAATCACAGACATTTATTTTCCAGCTGAGGAGACTACAAAAAAATCCAGCAGTGAACTGGATGCCTTTCCTATTGGAACAGAAGTAGGGATTCTGGTTTGACACAGAAAAAAAAATTACTGAATGAAGCCATTTTGTACTCATTTTCAAGAACCTGAAAATATAATTGGAGGAAAGAGCACTTGCATTGCTCCCTTGAGTTTGAGGCTTCTTTCAACCAAATTAAAACATTCTATTTTTGCTGTCTACTCTGAATTTGCTTTTGGTAACGCTTCTGTTCATGTTGGCTACAGTTTACGTATTGGCGATAAGTTTAGACAGTTTGGAGCTTATTAGCTCAGAAGGGCAGCAGATTATTGCAGGACATGATCAATAAATGGGATCATTTATTACAACTTTTTTTCTGAGCATCTAAAGTAATGCTTTGTTTTTATTTTATTGCAGTCAGCATATCCTATATCTGTGCAAATGTATGCAACCAAATTTAAAGATCATAAAGACTAATCTCCTTTCAGATTCTGTCACTTTCTGAAGCCTTTCTAAAAAGAACTCCTATTTCCACTAGTCCAGTGCATGCAAAAAAAAAGTTATCATTTTGCACTCAAATATTTATGAAAACGAAAAGTAATGGGCACAACAGATTCACACCTGAAGTAGAAAGAACTTATTAAAATGAATTAGATACAGCTGCAACAAGTCCTTTGAGCAGGGGAGTAATAAAAAGCAGCATTCTGAGCAAGGAGAAACAATCTCATGGCACAGCTCGTTCCTCTGCCCTCTGCACACCCGTGTTTGTGTGTTTGGAGAAGACAGCTTTTTGGTGAAGTACTCTGTATCTGCAAAATTTACTAAAATAGTTGAACATAGTCACCACTGCTCTTTCAAAACTTTCTTTTTTTCAATATATACACATTGAGGTGGCTACTGCTGTCATTCAATTTGAATAAATATAAAGCAATGGTAGAAGAGATAATTAAACCCAATTCTTCCTCTGTACAGAAAGTAGGGTAGCAACAGTTGCACTTAAGCACAGCAGCAGCCTCAGGATTACTCTCAAAACCACACCATGCCAGTTTGCATGAATCTGGTTTTAAATACTTAGTGTCCAAATGGAGTCCCTCACAATTTTTTTTAGTGTAGATATACTTGAATGCTGCTCTGAAGAAAGAATTACTATTTACCTATTTCACAAAATGCAGAAGACAGAGTGATTCCCTCTAGGTATCATGCTATTGAACTCCTGCATCCCAGAAACTATGCCAGGTCCTAAATATGCAAAATTTTTGGTGAAATCCGTATATGGGTGGCCCAGTCCTGCACCTAAATTCACCAAGGAGGAATCCTTAGCTTATGCAAAACCCAAATAATTCAGAAACGAGCTGTAGCCCTTGTTAGGAAGAAAAACATATCCTTTGCCAGATGAGCACTATTTTTCATGAATTCCATTAGATACGGCATTCCCTGCTAAAGCCGTCTATCTTACAAAAACAAAAGAATTTGACACAGTGATTTAGGAGATACCAGAAATAAAACTAGTGGGCATAATCTTAATTTTCATCCTGCTCTGTATCCTCTAAAACTGAACGTTATTGTGGCAACACCTTTTACTTTCACTATCTCCTGGTCTTCAGTCCAGACCTACCCAGTGCTGTTCAATATTTCCGTTTATTTTCACTGTTGAATATGCAGGCCCATCAATATATAGCATTATTCTTTACACCACAATATTCAAATCTTGCTCTGATGACAGAATTGTTAATTTCTTGATTTCTTTCTACAGTACCCACCTCTGTGGTATTTAAGAGCCTCAAAAGCATTAATCACATTCCCTTCTCACAACATGCCGTGGAAGAGTTATTACCCTGCTCTTCTGATGAGAACTGAGACGGAGGGATCCAGCTAAAAGGATCTGTCACTGGGTGCTTGCTCTGGGAAGCCAATTACCTGGGGTTTTTTTTCAGTATACTAAGCTTTATACAGCCCTTTATATGTCTCAAGCACAGCTCCAATTGATCTCCCTGACAGACCTGGATGCTCAATATATCTGCAAATCAAACTTTTGCCTCAAAGCAATCCAGAATGGAAGGACACACAAATAGTGACCACCTGGAGGACATCTGGCTCAAAAGACTTAGTGGCACTGATCAGGAACTCAGGTAAAGGCAGAAGTACATCTAATTCTTTCAAGCACCTTAACCATGACCTCATCTTTTCACCCCTCTCACTCCCTGCTTTGTTTGTCGCACACCTTCCAATTTCTGCAATCAAAAGCACAGAGGTCCTCTGGACAAACAGCCTTCTACATCACCTCTATCCTCTGAGGAAAATGAGACACAATTGCTTTGGGGAAAATAGTATGTGATCACATAATTAAAGACTACATCATAATGCATATACACAAAGGAGGTTAATTAAAGTTGCCTGTGCATTTCTTAACTCCTAATTCCATTCTCTGTAATCATGCTGACTCCATAACCATAGCCATTTGAGTTTGGAGAGTAAATGACAGCTGCAGTAAATTTCCATTCTTTATGTGGACCAGTCACTAAAAGAAAATAAGAAGATTTTGCCAATGGCCTTTACAGATATTTGCTGACAGCAGAGTAATGCTGAGATTCAGGAATTAGGGATTCCGCCCCATGTTCTGCAGATAAGGGTTCCCCTCCTGGAAAGGCCTTTTAGGCCCATGACTTCTGAATATTTCCTGCTCACTGTAGTCCCCTCTAGCCTGCTACTTTGCCAGAGAGGTCGCATAGCCCAGCTCCAGTCTCCTCACCTTTCCAACATCCCATTCCAGCCAAGCTGCCACTGCTAACAACCATCACTACAGGCTGATATTTTACAGCATCTGGTGGGAGCAGATATGTCCCTTCTAGCCCTGTGATATTCACCATGAGAAAAGGCAAGTTAAATAAAAATGAGTAAGCTAATAAAAAGGCTCTCCTGGTTAAAAGCTAAGTGATTACAGCTGCTATATCAGATTGCAAATGACAGAAGCATCTCGTAAAAGAGTCACCACATGCACACATATATCAAGAAAGCAAGCAGAAAGGCTGAGCTGTTTATAAATCTACCATAGAGAAAGGGATCCACAAGAGGATCAGTAACTCTGTTCACAGAGCTCTTAAGCTAATTCTTCCAGCCTCCAAAGGGCTGCATCAATTTTAACAACACCACTGTGATCCTCCCAAACCACGAGCATGATTTCAAGGAGGTTCTGATCAATGCAGTCCCGTCTTAGGCTTCAAATACCTGCAACACATACATCCACATGATGTCTGGCATGCATACAGCTTGAGATTGAAGGCTTCTGAGAAACACCAAATAAGCAGATATAACACTGAAAAAACTTCTACCATGCTGCAAGGAGGGTAGAAATGGGGAAATAACGCTGTGCTCTGTGCTTAGAGGAGAAACAGGAACATTATTTTTTTCAAAATGGACTTTTACCAAAATAAATCAGGCAGGCAGACACCAAGTAAACCTGCTATTTAGGGCCATGGTATGATTTGGAAATTTTGTTCCTGTTGCTGACCCTGAGCAGCACCACAGCCTGTCCTCACCATGCACATTGTCCAAACCCATGCACTGAATGCTGCTCTCACCTCAGAAACTCCTGTTTCTCAGATGACACACAGAAAGTGGTAACAGCCAAGTCACTAAAGACTCCACAGGCTTTGCTTAGCTGGGGTGACTGACAGAGCACAGTCTGAAAGATTAGGATGCTTAAAGCTCCTTCTGAGAAGGTATCAAAAAAGGTGCAGTTGCAAACTTCAAGAGTTATTTTCAAAAGTATTGCCCCGAACTATCTCTTCAAAGTTTTCTTATTTAAAATTAGATCTTCCTGTTTTAAACCATTTTCTTTTGAATCTCAATCCATCCCGAAAATGAGCCTCGTCCAATTTCCACTACTAAATGCTGATTCTCATTATCACAACTCTCATTTGGATAACACACTACTACACATTACTGCACACTGACACATACAACACCGCTTTGAGTCAGAGTTCTTATTATTAACCTTAATGACCAAAAAACCATGAATAGAAATAAGTCTGTGCTACATGCTAACAATCAAATGAGCAAGGACCTGAAAAAAACTGGCAGAAGTACATCAAATGGAAATGCCTCATCTCTACTAATATCAAGTATGTTATAGGAAAACAGAAGTCAATGTGTTTTATCTTACACCTATTTATGTTGATGCACACGTGCATTCTCTTTCAAAACATGCACATGTATGGATATGTATATAACTTATACATACACGTTATACACAGCTTTATATAATGTATATTAGTATGTATCAACTGTAAGAGTTTCCAAATCACATCTTCACAACACATTTCAGAGCACAGGAGTTTTTGTCATTCTTATGTGACAAACAACTCAAGTCAAGAGTGCCCATTATAGTTTGCTCAGAGTGCCCAGATTTCACTTGGGCCAGGACCATTTGTTCCAGGACAGTTCTCCTTGAGCTGCTGATGGAGGCAGCAACGAACTTTGGCTCTGCCAAGTTGCCCTAAAAGACTGCCCCTTCCCTTTCCTGCAGTTTTCTAATTAATTTTTCAGCTTTTGTAACAAATGAAATAAGGTCCTGTGGGTAATCTGCCTGAACTACACAGTCCTGACTCTCACCCCGAAAACGCTTCACCATCCCCTACCCTTCAGCTGGTGGCACACATTGCCACCTACACAGGGCATTTCTCCTCTGTATGCCAGTGGGGCAGCTCCTTTTACTCCTGTTTGGACTTCATTCGCAGGAGTTTGAGTCTAAAAGAGAAAGTTTTGCTTCCCAGTGATATGACCTGCATGAGAATGGACCTCAATCCTTAGGAGGGCTGGGCAGTGTCCATGCAGACAATTTTTACTGACACTTAGGAACTTTTCTGAACTTCAAGGCTCTCTGATAAGATTGTGGTATTAACATAACTTTGACTGCTTTGAACAGATTTTTCAAGGGAATGTAACCATCTTCCTAAATTTTATCTATTTTTAATATGAGTGAAACAATGCTTTAACCTAACACAGAGAAAGAGATGAACAGGGATATTTTGACATTAAAAGAAATGTAAAAATATTACCCTGAGGCAGAAGAGCTGACAGGGAAGATTTCAGCTCAAACAATGAAATACTAGTAAAGTTGTAAAACCTTTGAAAATAGGAGCTTGTAATAAAAAATGTTAGGCAACTTTAATTACAGTTGTTTCTGCCTGAGTAGCTGCCTATACTAACTCTCCTCTAATGCCGTTTTCTTTATAAAAAGATAATTTAAAAAAAAATCCAAAGTGAAATTTATACTAAATTATACATAACTAGGAAAAACTTAAAAAACAAAATAAGAAAAAAATTGTTTATATATCATTATACAAACAAGACTTGTCTGCATATACCGATATCCTTCAAAATAAAATTAAGTGTCAGTCTACTGAGAGGAATAACTATAAAAAAGAAAAACCAGCATGAATCCAAGAGAGTTAAGAGAATGAAATGAGATGTGTAAATAACTGTCTTCATTTTTTGATTGTATGATCCCATTTCTGTAAAGAGCAGAATCTGTCCCTCAGGACTTGTCTCTGAAAGTTGGGAATCTGTAAAGACTCCAGCCTTTCTCTGTATCATTATTTTACAGTTACATTTACATTCTCAGTTGCCAGTACAGTCTCCAATGTGCAAAAGTTAGAATCACAAAACCCGCATTGCAAAGGTTTGCATAAAAATTAATTAACTTTCATCTCCAGAGAGTAGGGATCCTTCCAGGTCACCATGGAAGCCACTGGAGATGCAACCACAGCTGCTTCAACACTGGAGCTCATTCCCCACCTCCACTTTCTCCCCTCACCAGCATAATCAACTTCTGTGATAAAAGGAATCGTTCCATCAACTCTTTTACAAGACTGACACAAGCAGCTCCATTCACTGCAACAACACTTCTAAAGCAACAAGGAGCTCACATCAGAGGCTCAGGGAAATCATTTACATTAACTGAAACAGAAGTAATCAAAAATAGCACAAACTACTTCACTGTTGTTTAACAAGTAATGTTTGAGTTTCATCCCACCAGAAACTGCAGTGCCAATCAAAAAAGGTGCTCCCAGACTTCCACTTCCAGGCAAGTGGGAGGCACCTTTCTATTTGCTATAACACCAGGAGAAACAGGCTTTAAAAGCGAGTGAAGGACACACAACACAACAAACGTGGAGAAGGAATGTTCTGCAAGGACATGCCCCCCCCCAACAGCACATATAATGCATTTTAACTCTGTAAACTGCCAGACTGGCCAATGTTTCTTACATCGTTCAGCTGCTTATTGCGGGCTGGGATGAGGGTACTGGTTAGTTGTTTATTCCCTGCCTTTAATGCTGCATCTCTTCTTGCTTGCTCAAGCAGAACTCTTGCTCGTTCTTTAAGTTCTTCCTGTCTTGACAACATACGTTGCTTAAAAATAAAGGAAATATAATTAACAGCAAGGCAGCCTCAGGGTACTGAACGTTTATACAGTAGTTAATAGCCAGCGGCCTTCCTATACAATAAAGGTCAGGAGCCACACGAATTATGTCTTCATGGGGTGACAGAGCATTCTATAGAAATGAAAAGATGATCAAAATGTTAAAAAAAAGTCACAGGCCTTTATAATGCAAATAGGTGTTCTCTTCCTTCCCCTTAAAACTTAATTTCTATCACCACTTAATGCCTTTAAACTGTAACTGTGGAAAGAACCCAACTGGCTTCATAGAAGCCATGTCAAATACACTATGTGTTTACTTGTTTACTTTAATATGTATGCAAATATGGCTACAACAAAAATGCTTTGTTGGCTACTTATGGGTACCACTCAGAACTTAAATGGAACACAAAGAGGCTGGGTGCAAGGCAAAAAACCCTGCAAAAATATCTGCTTCTACTGAATTCATGAATATCCACAAGGAAGTCCCTTTTTCATACACAGGACTGAGTATATTTGCAGAGCAGAAATAGCAAAAGGGAGTTCTGCACAGGCAACATAAGAATGTGAGCAGCTCCCAGACAGACACACTCCCAAGGGCTGGCTTCTTAGTCAAGGTCAACTGTGAAGACTGGGAAAATGCATCTCTAGGCCTTTTCATGAGCCAGAGCTGGGACAGGTGTTGCCTGCTGTGCTCCTGCAACAACCACGTGGAAATGGAGGCGGTTGACTCTAACCAACAGCTGAGTGTACACTCAGAGGGAGCCTCACATCTGAGATTTTATTACTAGGTGCAAATGCACTGGCAATTAGCAACAAAGAACTGCCTTTAAAGCCAACTCTTGATTTTTCTTGGCCTGTTACACCCTTACCCATGAAAATCTTCATAGAGAACAAATCCTGTCTCCTCCTGCGCTTTTATTCTGTATGGGTCAACCTGTTCTGTTCTCATCCAGTACACAAAGATGATGATGATGATGATGAAGAAGAAGAAGAAGAGAAACCTCACAGGACTTCACTGACTAAAGGAAAGAAATTAAGTGGCTCTGGAACCAATATTTGGCTTTTATCACCCATTTATATATTTATCACCCACTGCTTCTCTTGCAATAAACTGAATCTTTATGGTGCTTACTCAAAAAAAAAATCCCATAAAAATATTTGAAGCAATTCACACTACCAAAAGACTGAATATATTCTTTTCTTATCAGAGCTAATATGGCACAAAGCCCAAGCTCAAGAAAACTCTTCACAGGGGTAAAATTATAAGCCTGCTTTGGCATTTTTGTAAATGGAGGTGATAATATGTTTTACATATTTTTATGATGATATGATTTATTGATAATACGCAGCATATATATAATACTCAACCTTCATTCTCACAATAAATCTGCAAGGTAGGTGGGCATACACTGTTATCTTTATAGAAAGGAAAATGACATTGTGGTGAAGTAACATGCCTTAGGCCACTCAATGGAAGCAGCATAATTTAAGAGTCTGGAGCTTCTACCTCACCACCCCGGCTATGTTCATAAGACTCTGTGGTTTCCCAGACGAGATTTTGAAATACTTTTAGTAAATTTTAAGGTATTCAAAACTTTACATTTCCTAATAAATTGGTATCTTTTTCTAGTTTTTGCTTCAGTATGCAACACTCAGAGGAAATGTGTTGCCACAGACAGTGGCAAAAGTTTTGGAGCCATCTTTGAGATAGCTGAGAACACGACTTTCTTTAATTGGAGAGAGACTGGAAAGATCAACAGTGGGACAATTTCTATAAATTAGTTTTTCATGTAATGACTGTTTTTCAGTGCCACCTACTTCTAAGGCAGAATATTTATTGCCCAAATATAAAAATACACTGCTCACCTTGCCATTTATGCTAAAGATTTGGTGTAAATAACAAACACAGAGAAAGAACTTGAACAGGACCTCCATCCAAATTCACAGACAAAATGTCTTACCTGGGCTGTTTTTGCAGTTTGATCTGCATGATTTAAAGCTGTTCTGGTATCACTGTCAGAATCAGATTCTGTTTGCCTTGGAGAAGCATGTGGTTTCTTTGCAAGATCTGTATCCATATTATAGGAGTATCCAGGCTTAGAAGTAGGCGATAAACTCGGTTTTGTGACAGGTGAACTGGGATCTGCTCTTGTGCTCTCTGTGGATCCTACACATCCCAGCTTTTCTTGCTCTGAGAAGCCAGGGGTACTGTCTAAGCTCTGGTGTCTCTTCTTGTTGTTATCTTCACAAGCAACTGTGGGAGACATATCCTCTTTTTGATCACTGACATGTGCTAAGTCACTGAAGTCTAAAGTGTCAGTTATCAGCAGTTTCTTCCTTCCCAACACAGGCTGCACTTGTGTTGTGTCTGTACTGCTACACTTCCCAATTTCTTCAGATGCAGAAGTCCTTCCAGAGCTCTGCTGGGATTTCTGTGGATCTGTGTCGCTTCGAGTCCTGCGTGAAGAAGGGGAAGCTGTGCTTGGGCTTAAATGGTCATCAGGAGTCTGATGTTCACTCTCAGATTCGCCAACACCGCTGTCGTTTACAAACACGGAGTCATCCTGCGAGGCAAAGTCTGCCAAGCCACTGTCTGGCGGGTGCAGCTCGGGCTCCCGGTTCAGGTCATTTAGCTCTGCGTAGAACTTTTCCTGGTCCACAGAACTGTTTGTGTCTGTTTCGTAGTTACCCACTTTGTATGTGCTTTTACTGCTGTTCTCCTCTATCTGAACCACGTTCAGCTCCTGGCCGCAGAAGTGTGCCCTTATCTGATAGAGATAGGTCATAACAGTCAGTTTGTCAGGGATGGCCAACAAAACCATGTCTGAAGGCTCCAGCAATCGCGATATTCCCAAGCTGGCAAACCCGTCGTACGCCTTGAAAGAGAGACAAAGTAAAAATCACAGTGTGGCAGTTTCTTATGTATCATAACATCTGAAGAATGCAAGTGGAAGTTTCAGTAAAAAAAAACAAGCTTAAAATACATCCAGTATTACAAGAAGAATATAGCTCCAACTCCATTACTTATTATTCTTTTGACTTCATTATAGTCATTACTATTTTTTGTTGCACCATCCAACATACATTGATTTTTCCTGATGGCTTCTACAATCTCCCAGGATATCTTCACAGCAAAGCAAATTGAGAGAATGTAACTAGCAAAAACACTCAAATGGCATTGTTTTAAATATTTTTAACATACTTCAATGCCATGTTACACTAAAAGCTTTGGTTGCTCAAAATTATGAAGCTCCTATGAGTAAACAGCTATTCATGAAACTGCAGCTTGAAAGTCCTTCTTCTTGCACTAAGAAAACCCACCAGTATTTTAAATGGTTCTCACTCAAGTAGCAGGAAATAAGCAAACAAAAAACAAAAAAAAAATCTAAGAGTTGGACCAGAAAAAAAAGGAACTCAGGATGGCTTTTTAAGATAAGGAACAAAGATACAAGAAACACGACACTAATCCATCTTGAGCTTTATCACTGATGATCAACCTTCTGCCTTCTATTGGTCATGTAATTGCAGTGATTTCTGCTGATGAAAAACTATGTCCAGATAGCCAAAAAGAACACCACCACAGATTACTTGACACTAGACATAAATCACATTAATCCATCAAGCAAATGCATTTTAAAAACATTTGTTGATGCTAAGTTTATAAGAAAGAGAGAGTGAAAATAATTTCCATTTCACTTTCATTTCTAAAAGCTAAACAGTTGCAAGCCTCCCACTTTGTGAGGCCACATTGTCTTCTTACTGCTTGCCCTTTAAGCGAGTGGGCTTGGTGCATCAGGTTTTTCTAGTTTTGAAGAATTAAAGCTGTTTCTCAATTTACAATTAATTATTACTATCCTGGATTAACCTTGGAAGACAATATTGTGTTTCAAGGAAGCCTTTAAAAGGCCTCCTGTTAGCATAGATGCACTCAGTTAAAGCATGTGGGCTTCTCCTCCCCCAGGAATCCTGCAGCTCTTTTTCACCGTCTCCTGAAGGGGCTTACAACGTTCACAGTTGATCCTACACTATTTTGAACAAAAGCAGACGCTAAATTTAAGGGATGGATGAGAAAACTGTCCTTTCACATGGAAACAGTAACACACATCACTGACTTCAACTCCTCAACTTTACATTTTTTCCTCAATTTCTTTAGTTTTAAAAGGGGGGGGGAGGGGGGAAGAAATCAGTTGGGGGGTTAATCCTATTGGTTTTCATATTACTAAATATTCAACAGTGACACAGAATGTGAGACAGAGGCTGGCCTGCTCTTGGCAGACCAGGATATTTTGTTTACTCTGAGAAAAGGAGGCTCACTCTTTGTCTTTGCTGTGTCATTCCCTACTCAATGGTCAAATAGTTTTCGTTTCAGCTGCATTTCAAATTCTGCTTCCAAAAGCTGGAATTTATCTTCCTGAAATTCTGTATGCTTCCCCTCATGCTCAGGTATAACTTCCTAAAGCACTTTAGGTGAAGTAATTTTTATATCATTATAACAAATGATTCACAGAGTTTATCTAGACATAGAAACGGTCTGAATAATTTATTTTTAAGCTCTTCCAGCTCTTCCAGCTCTCCCCATGCAAAATGATTGGGCCTAAAATCATTGCCGGTTTTTGGTGTGGTATTTCCTGGGAAGGTTTATTATTATGAGAGATTGCTATGCCATTTATAAATACAGAGCTGTGCTTAGATATAGGAGTAGCAGTGGCAAACATGACTGATGGACTGATGTATTGCTGATACAAAACTCCAGATGGAGCAGAACAGCAGCAAAATGACAGGTGGGAGGGAATGAAAGCAACTTGGATGGTAGAAGAGAAACAGCTGTCATTTACATGGTCTTGGGAAACAGCTGGAGGAGTAGGATCAGGCTGGCTATGGAGGAGAGGGAGACAAGATGGGTGGAACTGAACAGACATGAAGAGCACAGAGAACAGCGAGTCAAGGGAGAGCAGTGCAGGGATTTGGGTGGACAGCCTAAGGCACGGCAGATACCAGGAATGATGAATGCTCATACAACAGCAGAAACCAGGCTGGGCTTGAACGTGTAGCAAGCCACCCATGTTGTCTGTGGACTAAAGGTAACGCCAGGATGTGTTGTTTGCTAAGTGGGTCAGTGCTGATTCAGTGGCATAAATAACTTGTTACCCCACACTGCAGGTAGTGGGAGTTACCAACTGAAGAATGAAAGGACTTAAGGACAGGCACAGCAGTCCAGGGCAGACAAAGCCCATAGACATGACTTGACCTAAACTCCTTTTATGCTCTCAATTTCTTATTTATATGCTAATAAAACTAAATTCTATGAGAATCTCCCAGGGTCTATAAAATGAAGGTGGGGACAGTGTTTCAGGATTGTCAGCAAAGGTACTTGCTTAGAAGTAACACAGCAGCAGTATTGAATTTGGAATGATGGATATTCTCAGTACAGTTGCAATCACTTTTTGTTGACTGCTCAGTTCTTCTGGTGATGCCTGGGATTAAACACAGTTATTTCCCATCCCCTCTCATTCTCATCCACATTTCTGCCTCTCTCCTCTCAAAGTATACCAGATAAGTAAATTGGCATGCCAATGTTCTACAGACAGTAGCTCTAGAAATAGCAATTGTGTGTTCTGGATGTGTCCACACAGCAGTGTGCGATGGGTTCTCCCTTCACTGCTAGAAAACCTGAGAGCTTCTTGATATTCCAGCATATTTATAAATTCATCATATTTCTAACTAGTTTGTAACATGGTATCAACAGAGTAAATTTTCCAAGTCAAATTAATTTTGTTAAACAGAGGCATAACTCAGCCTCGATTTTTGCAAATGTTTATTTCTCTGCATGTTTAACTCTGCTCCTACATGATCCTTCTGATGCCAATAAGCACCTCGTACATGTGCAATTAGATATGTTCTTATGACTTTGTGGAATCAAATTGTAGAGGTGAACATGAACACCTATTATAAAAATACGACTCCAGCTTCAAGGTAAGGAATATTTTCCATTTTGACTCAATACTACCCCTGTCATTCTGAATTCTTCTATTTAAACGTATCATTTAAAAAGATTCCTTCTAAAAATCGAATATTTTTTTAAGATGATCACTCAAGTTCAAATGTATTAAGGAATTTGTTAGCAATGGCAAAGAACTGGGGGGAAAAAAGCATCATAAAAATTGAAACTGCCAATTGAACATCCAAAAGATATTCCCACATGATAATCTCTTAAATGAAACAAGCTTCTCTAAACAGTAATTAAAACCAGAAATTCATTATTAGAACCATAGTGTTGTGCCCTTCTACCTCTCATTCCTTCAAAGATCCAGCCCAAGTCTTGTTTAGTAGCTTTTATTTTTAAACTGCAGGACACATTATTAGCAATATGAAATATTTCTATTGTGGATAAGGAATTATTGTGCCAGTATGCTGTAATTTTAATACATTTTTCATGACTTTAAATTTAATTATTATTTAATAATAATCAAATGGAGATATTAAATCAAATTAGCTATTTCACAGTACTGCGAAGGCAACATGGACAGTTAGCTATATCTGAGATTTAAGCAGAAGCACAAGTCCTTGGACCAGCTGGAAAAGTATCCCTGTAATGTTTGTAATTTTCTCAAAGATAATCCTGGTTTCTCTTTTGTTCTTGACAGAAATTTGAATTTGCAATGTGCACCAAAAATACTTTCCAATTTGGACTGATGCCAGTGTAGTAGTTGTTTGGGATTTTTAAGTGTATGTATATTCAGGACACTAAGCCTATTTACCTATCTCCCAATGAAGTTTTTTGGTTTTTTTTTTAAATTTACTGACAAGCTGATTGACAGACATCAATTGGGATCCATCAGCACAAGCACCACAGGCAGTATTCCAATCATTTCCCTACTCTGTAACACACTGACATATTGGCCAAGATCAGATGTCACAGGTAAATACCCTTTTTTATTCAGCATCAGTGGCAGCACCAAACTGGCAAGGGGTTGGTGTGTGCTATAAAGAGCCTCGGATGATGTGCCTTTTGTAAGAGTGCATTTCCATCTGTAATTATACTCAGTATTTGCACTGAAATAGTTGTCTCTTAAGATTTCTTCTTTTTTTTTAATAAACCCAGACAAGGTCATGCACTTCTAAAAGATATACTCTTATGCGCTAACCTTTAATCTATGGTTTCCCTTTTGGGGCAACGGGGGGAGGCAGAAAAACATTTTTTAAAAAAATAAAAAAAGAGGGGAAAAAAAGAGCTGCTTCAGACAAAGAAAATCATCCTATTCATCCAAAGATGTTATTTTAATTGGTTAGGAGGAATCATTGTCAAATGTGTTACATATCTGCATGGAATTTCTAGGCAGCCATTGTTGGCAGTGCTGCATTCACTCCAACCAAGGGCACACGGGGTTATCTGGCAGAACTGTGTGAGACCAGGAAATAAATCTGCAGGAAGCAACTGAGATACTCAGTGTAGCTGTCAGGCAAAGGCTGGCAAAGTGATGAAATAAAAAAACTGCACAATAACAACAATCACTATTTCTTCAATTCTGGGAACTATATCCTGTTAGAAAGGCTAAAAAGTTCACTGTTTGCCATCACAGTTTCACAAAGGAAAGATGACTGATCATACTGCTAACATTTTTAATTAATAATCTATTCTTTCTTTTCTATAATCTGGCTTAATTAGGCCAGACGCTCAACAAAACTTGAAGTACAAAAACATATGGTCACAGAAAATACTGTGATGTCACAGATAATCCACTTAGGTCATTATAAGTCCTCCTATTATTATGAAAAAAATATCACCAGCCAAATACTCATTAGATAGGAGCAGCTCAGAGATATTTCATTATTTATAATACTTAAGTACTAAATTAAAGACAGGTAACTCCCTGCCTAACACAGAAGTGTGGAGACACATTAATATATAAACAAAATGAATTTTAATAAAGCGCTTTCAGAAATTCCACATCAGTAAATTATACTACATTGTAGATATATTTGCTATATTATATCAAACTTGATTAATTTATTTAAAGTATATTTTTATACCTTCATCCCAGTTAAATTTAGTGCCTTTTAAAGCGGTATAAAATAAAATCACAGCATTAAGAAGGCAGATACTTAAAACAATTTTCAGATGATCTTCAGGAACAATTTTATTATCAGTGACTCACATGAAAATTGTAATTTCTAAACATGTCCCTAGGGCCCAACTGAAGCTTGTAACATGTCTAAAATAGTGAGCAGAAATAAAAAGTCTTCCGGTGATTCCCAAACTGAATTCCTGCTTCTTCCAGAGAAACTTTTTACATCTTGCACCTACAGAGAGTGGTTTAAAACAGTTGCACAGCATAAGGCTATTAACTATTTTGCTAGTATTTAATTTATTTGTAAAGCAGTATCTCCACACCTTTTATCCTAAACCTCCCATGTTATGCACACCATTCAGCTGATGCAGTGTAAGAATCGGTGTAAAATTCCATCTTTAAAATTGTTGCTTTCTCCCCAGTCACCATCAAAGCAACATCAACCGTGCCCAGATCCCAGAGCCTTGTTAAAGCAACAGCGAGAGAAGCCTTGTGTACCACAGTCCAAGAGCAGTTACGTTTTTCCTTTTTTTAATTATGTGGCTGATTGGAAAAATCAGAGCAGTGCTCACAGAAGGCTGGCCAGGCCCTTCCTCTGCTTTCACAGTTAATGTAGGCCATACAAATATTAAACTCTAATGCCAGCCTCACACTTGTTGTGAATGTTAAAACCATGACAAACTCGAGTCAATAATGCATCCGATTTGAGCCGCAGGAGGCTGAATACCTTCTGTGAGCTGCAGTTATGACCTTACAAAACAACCGCACTTTCCCAAAATTAATAAAAACCTGCAGTGAAGTCAAAATTGAGGCTGTGTCTTTTTTTTTTTTTGCCTTGCAATTCTTACCTTTTTGTTGTTCTCTTTAATATCTTGAGGATTCAGGGACTTGTAGTCACTGAGGGGGAAAATGGCACAGTGGGTATATACAGTATTTGATAAAAGCAGCAGTTTTAAAACAAACTAAATCTAAAAATTTGACATACAATAATATCATACAGTAACTAGCAATTTCACAGCAATTCAATCAACAAAACTAATAGTGTGGAAAATTAAAGGAATAAATAAATAAATAAATAAACACCGATTACATGTTTCATTGCCTGAAGCTCTCCATCTAAAAAAGAAGTTAAGGCAGGGACTAGAGGCCAGCCTTGACAACCAAATTTACCAGGAGGTAATCCGTCCTTGTCAGCGTACAAAGAGCTTATTCCTCTCATCTCATTTCAACACTGGCGCAATTCTCATAATCATCTTGAAGTCAGTTCTTTGTATAAGATTAAGAAGAAGAAAAACAAATCACAAAGAGGGGAGAAATAATTGTTTATGCAACAAGGGAGAGCAAAGAGGTCACAAAGTTTGAGATTCATAAACCTGGTTTCTTAGAAAGGATGGTCCCCTGCTTGAAAGCAAAGAGTGAAAACAGTTCAACACCTAAAACGCACTGGTATTTGATTTTTAAGTTAAAAAATTGCTCAGTATTTCTATGAGAGTTAACTTATGTAGGCAAAGAGTATACAACTTACATTAGGTCTGGTCTAAAGTGATGTAATATTGCACAAAAGGATAAACCGTTTCTCCACGACGTGGTAAAATTGGTGATTTTCACTCCCCTATAGTTTTTTGTAACTTCTTTGCACCACACGAGCAATGACTGACTAGCGTTTGGCTTTCTCCCCAAAACAGGACTCGGTATTGGGCTTGGCTGGAAAAAAAAAAAAAAAAAGAAAAGAAAAAAAGAGAAGATGAAAGAATTTAATGGAAGATGAGAATTAACATTAATTGACCTAACTAGATGATCTGTATCCTTTGATGTGAGTTTAGGTCCTTCACAGCTGTCAGTTTACAATGACTGTAACTTGCAAAAGACACAAATCGCAAGTTATTATCTACAGTTGTTGCCCCAGGCACTTGTCTCCCAAGGATGCAGATATACAGGATTCCAGATCTACACAGGAGAAGAGGCCAAGAATTGTACCAGTGGAAACAACCGTGCTGAAACACTTACGGCACAGGCCAGCACAATCCGTGATACACAGCTTTGAAAACACTTCCCAAAATGCAGCCATGGAAAAGCATCCCCACCAACCCTTTCACGATCAAAGTCACAACACAAGATTGATGTATTCCTCTGGTACAGGCTCAAGAGGACAGTTTTTGGTGCTCTTTCTGTGCCAGTGAGCGATTGCATAAAGGTAATTAGGGCACTGTGTTTCTGAACAGCCACTTCCAGGCTTTAGTTTTTCTACATGGAAAAGGAATTTCTGATGAAAATTGTTATCAGAGAATGGTTTCTAACAAGTGTCGCTAGCTAACAAACCATTAGACCATCATTGGCTAATAACAACCATTTCCAAAAAAAGTTATTTTGACCCTTTTAGTAATAATTTTGTGGGCCTAAATCAAGAAATAAAATAGAACACATGCATTTGGCATTTGTTAGACAATCTGTTCCTCAAATTCTGCATACTGATTGCAGCTGATGTTTTCAAGACATACACACTTATTTCCCTAGAAAAACACCATCACTTTAAAAACTTAGATCTAATCAAACAGTCAGAATGTGACTGATGCAAATCCTACATCTGATTTATAGTGAAAGACATGAGATCACCTATTCTTTCAGTGTAATATAATTAAAAGCATACATACACAACAAACGAGCTCTTGATGCGCGTTAGAGCTAGAGAGTTCCCAAATTAAGACAAATTAAGAGCAAGTAATTTACTATATCACAGCCACTTAAGTTTATGGTCAAATGGATTTACTTGTTATTGTCTATTTGTGAAAGACCAACGATGCCCCCCCTTGACTGAAGCCTGTCAGTGCTCAGCAATTAGCTGCTATCAACTCATTTGTTTTCACTGCTTCTGGAGAAAAAAAAAAAACACACACAGAGCCAGGGAAGTAATTTTTCATTTACTGTCACAATCGGCCCTAAAAAGTTGTTGCATAAACACACTACCTCCTCACCAGACAGAAGCACTGCTAACTCATTTACAAAGTGCAAAAGGTATACTTTGCTGAGATTTTTTTTTAATACCACATCATAAGTACAAAACAACTTGTTTAAAAGTGCTTACGTTTTGTAATCCTGTCAACAATTCAAATCGGCATGAACAAATCCATTAACAATGAGAAAAATATCTCTAAATACACTGAATTAACAGCTTTAACAGGGATATACAAATTAGGGAAGGAAAAGCAGCAATAAATTATAAACTTCACCATGCATAAGATTTTAATCAGAGAAACAAATATTGCATAGGAGCTGCCAGACAGTTACTCCAGATTCAGTGAAGTAATTAAAGATGATGTTTTTTTCTTGTTTTCTTTACAACTTGAAGAAAATTCAGTAACTAATCATTGACCTCAAATTTAGGGTGTTACATTACTTAAAATATATTTGCTATTATAAGTTATATATATGGAAACAACACCGCTGAGAGAAAATAACTAGAAGAGCATTATCAAATTGTGGAAAGGTGCTATTTTAACAAATTATTAATGCAAAAAGCTAGTTCTTCAAATCATAGAGCACTACTTACCAGATATACTAAATGCTATTTATAAAGTCTTAATACTTGTTGTTGAAACTCTCTACAAAAATGTTAAATTTTCCAGTCACCACCTAAATGCTTTCTGGTTAACTCTGAAATTATCTTAGGCAATATTGTCATTTCAATGCTTTAATTACTTATCTAAAAAAATCGAAGATGTAACTGAATTTAAAATCAGGCTTTACAGAAGGAAACCCAAAGGTATTAAAACAATAGATTTAGCAGAATTTCACACTTTATTTAAAAATTTATTTTAAAATTATTAATGTTTAAAGAGATGGACTACAATTCCTTGAAAATCTATATTTAGGCCAGAGCTTTTTTCCACGTTTGTCTTTCCACTTATGTTAGATTTTCTAAAAGCACTTTATCCAGAATATTGAAGATTTAGGACATGCATAATGTGCATAACTCGCACAATTTTCTCTTCTCTTATCTGATAAAGCAGAAATTGTATAAAGTTTTCTTTCCACACTTATTAGTCCGTATTTTTTTTATAAAGATGAAGTTAATACTATGACAATGTTATGCTCCTAATCACCACCTAATCACCACCAAGCTTCCATTATTTAATCTATGATAAAAGCATTCAACTCCAGACACAATGGAAATACATAAGTAAAGGCAGAACTGTGTGTGAGCACTCGACATGCCTTCAGAGGAGTTAACAAATGTTAGTTATGAGTTTCTTTTTCATGTGTGTGTGAAAAATCATTATGCAAAACATTTTCTTTCGATATTTGTATGTTGAACATATTAATTACTGGCTTGGTGCAAACACAATTACAACCAAGTGCCTATTTCTAGCCAGTATTTGCTCTACATGATTGGTAGGAGCTAATCAAATGAAATGAAATTTTAGTAACCTTTTTCTTACATCATTCTTTTCAGTACTGACTACACAATTCTTCTAAACGACACAGCAGCCATGACTTGCCTTTTTCAGCTCAAAAGCCGAAGTCGCTGCGAACTCGGCTGGAAATGCCACTAGAAAGCCCAAGATATCCATGCCAAATTGCCAGAGCTGCTCACTGATCAACAGGTTATGGAATCTAACACAACTGGCTTCTGTCCAGCCACGGAGCAACCGCACGGCAAGCGCAGAGGTTCCAGAGCTGGTCCCTCACATGGTAGCTCAGATCTAAATGCAGCATCATGTGGATGGATTTATCAGCTGGAGTCAGCATTGGCTTCAGGATATCTTCGTTTCACACTCAACAAAAGCACAGAAGTCTCTATTCTTCTTTTTACACATTCTGGAAGCTCCGCTAATATGTTTTACAGTGCCTGTATTTTTTTCTCTTGGGAGATTATCCCATCAGACCATTACCCTACGCTAACAAGAGGACAATAGTTTTAAGTATTAGGCTGCATCCCCACACTTGAAAATATTCAAATAGTTGTTTTTGCTGCTCTGAGGAACCCAGCACCAGGCACAGTAATGGCTCACAGAGCAAGGGTTGAGCTGCATCTCTGACATACAGCCCAACACTCAGGAGAAGAAAACCAAGACAGGAACTGCAATGAGAATATGGGGCTATGGGACTGTGACACAGCCAGGATAAAGACTGTAGGGGCTCAGTCTGAGGACCTTAAGGGCTTGTAGACAGGTTGCATGGGGGTAGAGGTGTTTAAAGAAAGCAAAAGTGCTGAAACCCATAAGAGAAAGATGCTGAGAGAAGTAAGAGAAAAAAAGAAAGATTTTTAATCTAGGTGGCAGACTTATGTGGTTTGAGTTTTATATTAATGAACACAACTCCTAGAAGAGAAAAGGAGCTGAGACAACAACCCAGGGTTGGTAATTAACTGCAGGAGAGGAAGCTAAGATTGAGATAGGGCTGAATGTCAGAACAGGGAAGATCTACAAACAATGAACAAGCAAGTTTTTTTCCCTCAAGAGGCAAGTACAGACATTGGACTCTAACTTATTTGACTGAGCAAAATAAAAGGGATTTTCCCATACCCCTATCAAAACCACGACGCTGTCTGGGCTCACCGAAAATTGTGCAACCATTAAAATGCAAGATAAGGTAAATGAAAGTAAGGCACAAATAGGTAAGTGAAAATGTGTAGCATGTGGCTAAAGGTAGAAGTAGTTCAGGAAACTCAGCTGAACTGAGCAGTCTGAAAAGCTGCAATAGAAAGAAGACACCAAATACATTGCAGTCAAATAGATAATTTCATATCCTCAAAATCATACTCTAGAATTTTATTCTTTAAACAACACAGGACTTCACCCATAGGAATGTCCCATTAGCCTGGGAATATTAGAAATTGAATATGGCTCATCTAATAGAATTTATGCCTTTGGCAAGGTCTGTATGTGTGCAAAATGCATTCAATTTTGTTTATTCTGGGCTGTGGGACAGTCTGGACGTAAATCAAAAGGTGGTTTTTACTAGTATCGGGAATATCAAGATGTCAATATGGAAAGAGTCTGCAAAGATAGAATAGAACAGCTTTCTGTTTTATTCCAAAAACAGAAAAAACATCCTCATGACCCAGTTGAGCTGAGATGTTCTTTACTTAGGGTAGTTACGTATTTTTTACATAGCAGGTCACCATAAGATTACCACTTGGTGACACATCAAAATGCAAGTGGCAGTGCTCTTTGCTTCTAGTAAGGGAAGACCATGCATGTATTAGAAAATACACATTTCCTAAAAAGAAAGGTTAGTTCTGCTATTCTGTCACTCTGATACACAAAAGTATCAGTTTAGGAGTATATTCATTAACTTTGTGCTCTCTATTTGTGTGGTGCAAGATGTATTACTGTCCCTAAGAATGAAGGAGATATGAAAACCCAGCTGCTGGACACAAGTTAGAGATTCACTGAATTTATTTCCTATATATGATTAATAACAAGCAGTTAGGCAACCTCCAGGTTTCAGCAGCAGCAGCAGCAATCTTAAAACTTCATCTAGCTCACTCTTCTGATCATGCCTACAGCAAATGTGGATATGCAATAAAGTATAAAATTTTCTCTCAAAAGCCTTAGGCATAAGCTTTTAATTGCTTATCATTTTACAGGTTTAATTTTGGCACAACCAAACCAGTCCATGTTCAATCACAACCCAACATTTAGACATCTGCCTGAGCTGACATGATGCTCTCATGTTTGAACGTAGCAAGGTGAAGAGGAAGGTGAAATCCTTGGGACACACCTCAAGTTAGCAGTTGGTCAAGTAGATCTAATTACATCATGAGAAAGGGTTTTCAGTTGCCTGCTATATATTTTGATGGCCAGGAGTCTGGAAAGAGCTTTTCTAAACCACGCCTCGGCAAAGAAAGGAAAGCAAGCCTGCAGATGGCTGCCTCTGGTTATTTTTACTCCAAGCACCAAGGAAGTGGTCTGGTAGAAAATTAGAGTATATGATCATACAATTGAAATGCACACATGTATATAACCTACAGGCATCCAGTGCACGAAGATGGGAGAGACTGCAGTAACAAAGGCCACTGCTAAGTACTTAATTTTGTAATTTTTGTAATTATCTGGTAGCCTCCTTTTGCCTTTTATTTTGTCTAGTAATGAAGTAACATTTTCTTAGCCGAGTCTTTAGGGTTTTGGTTTGGTTTTCATTGTCAGGGATTAAAAGGATGAAAGAATTCAAGAATTCAGAACTAAACTCTAAACCTTCAGAACCAAAATTCTCAACACATCAACTGCTGGACAATTGCCTCACTTGCGCAACAGGACACAAGGCTGTCTGCTTGTGGCAATCAATTAAGAGCAAGACAGACGATTTATTTCCAGATGACAACCTCCCCCGTGGATGTTCTTAGCAGAGAAGAACAGGACCGCACAGGAGTGTGGGCAGCTACCTCACCAGGCTGAGAAGCCCTAAGTTTACTAGCTAATTGCAAGGAGATTATGTTAATGAACTGGTAAAAGAGAAACAAATATGAGACATCATAATGAATTGGTTACTTATGCAGAAGTAATTTCACCTGATGGTCACTACAGCCAGGAAAAAAGTTACAGTGATCTCCTTCTCTGACTGTACTATTAAAAAGGGATTGGCCGAGGCTCACCAAGCTTCTCTTCCCTGAGGTCGCATAATCTTTGTCTTGAACGCCATGTTTTCAATTAAAAAAATCCAAGAAAAGGTATGTAACTCATACCATTAAGCAGAAGTGAACACAGAGCTCAGTCTCTGATGATAACACGTATTTATAATGTAACAGTATGAACAGATGACATGCAGGGATGGGGCCTCATTTTTCTGCTTTCAGAAGACAGGCAGTTTCCTTGTGTCCACCTTCCTTCCTCCAGTTGTCCTGGTGGCATGTGGGCTGAAGGCTCTGCTCTCATGTAATCTGTGCTGGAAGCCCAGATGAGCTACCAGGATGCTGCTGGTTCACAATCCCTGGCTCTCTGCCACGATGGGAACGTTCAGGGTTTTGGGCAGGTTGCCAGAATTAAGCAACTTAAACCACAGATGAGGAATAGCAATTTTCAAAGCTTTTAACTTTGTTAAATGTGAACTGAACTAGCAAAACGCACCTCCCTGGGCCCAAGGCTATCTCTGCCACATTTCAAAGGCCTGCAGCAAACAATGGAAGTGTTAGAGCTTGTCAGAAAAGGTCACAAGAATCTCTTCTAAAAGAAAGCACAAGGCAAACTAAAAATGAGAGTCACTGCCAATTCTTCCTAAAAACAGTGAACTCTTGTTGCTTTTGCAGGAATTTCTTTTGACAGAGCCATTAAATAAACACAAGTCATTATCCCACTCTTCTGAACATTTCAACAGACAGGGTTTTTTCAGGCAACCTTCTGATGTTGGCTCATTAAGGTGACATTGCTCATAACTTCATAGTTACCTATTTTGTAAATCTACTGCATCATTTATATTAATGCCCAACCATAGGCAGATTTATGGAAGCAGTAGCCTTCACCTATGAGAAATCTTTGTTTTAAATACTTGAGAACACAACACAGATGCCAGATTTGTGCAGGTATTGCAGTAACAAAGGAAAACAATCTCTGTTTGGCTGTGCTTAGAGCACTCGGTATTTTTAAGCGTGGCGTTGATGTCACAGTACCTCTGAAGGCCACAGTACACCACCTGGCTGGCAGTGGAAATAAAATCAGTACATTTTACAATTCTGCATGAGGTGCTGGTATCCATGAGCTAGCACCAGGCACAAAGATGGATATTCTTAAAGCTCCTTAGGACAGCTATAGGTAAATGAGAATTTAATAGAAACAATTTTTGCCTTGGTAAACTACTGCATAGGCAGCTGACTCTATGTAAACAATCACAAGACGGAGACCAACAAAAGTATTGCTTCCCCCCTCAGCAGTAAGGAGAAGCTGTCCATAGATGATGGGGAGACATCTGAAATGCTCAGTACTTTTTTTCTACACCTGTCTTTATTCTACAAATCAGACGGAAGTTGGAGACTAGCATTACTCATACAGACACAGAAAGGTCAGATTTCAGCCCCATGTGGAAACAGCTTAGATAAGCCAGAAGCTTTCAGATCAGCTGAACACATTTAATGTAATCCTAAGGTACTGGAAGAACCAATATGAAACAACATCCGAAATGAATGGTCAGTTTGGAAACTTGAACACAGGGGAGAATATTAGATGAGTAGGAAAAGATTGCATTTCCTTCTAGTCTTTAAATGCATAAGAAAAAGGACAAATAGCAAGAATGCAGACAAGCAAATGAAAAAGAGGTGGAACAAATAATTAAGGTCCTTCTTAGCATATGAAAGCTAAAAGAAGATGAGCAACAAACATGACGTTGTCGTCAACAAATCGTGATTAGCAGTACAAGTTCCTTCTGCAAGAGGGAAGCAGGGAGTAGAGAAGCATCAAATAACAGATTGCAGATGTAGCTGAGCTCTTTTAATTGTCTTTCAAGATGCTCTTGTAAGGAAACATGGAAAACAGAGCCTTAATGAGATTCACATAGGTGCAAAACAGGCTGGAAAACTACACCCAAGACTAGTTTTGATTGATTCTTGGAATTATGCGTTAAAAGGGGTTCTGCAATAGTATTTCTTAGGTTCAGTGAAGTCTGAATTAGGAAGGTGAATGATGCACTAGACAAGAAGCTGAGATGGACATCAAATGCACTAGAAGAACTCCAATCACATAAAAAGGAGTAAAGTTCGGAAAAAAACAGTATGAAATTCAATAGGTACAAGTGAAACATAGGAAGGAGTAATCATTTACATAAATGCAGGATGAGGAAGAACTGGTTAGGTAACAGTTCTTCATAAAAGGATGTGGGGGAAACAGTCTATTCAAGCTGAACATAAAGTCAACAACATCAGGCTGTTGTGAAAAAGACAAACATTGTACTGAGATGTACAGACAGGAATAAAGTTTGCAAGACACAGATTGCCTCTCTTACTCCACTCAGCATCAACAAAACCACAACAAAAATTTCATGTTCAGTTTTGTCTGATGAAGGAAGACGAGTCCAAAGAAAGATCGGGGGGGAAAAATAAAAGCATGAAGAAAGCTGGAGCACATTTAGGTCATTTATGGTCTGAACAAATGATAGAGGAAAGTAACATGTTAAGTCATCAAGCATGTAAAATTCCAAAGAAGAAAGAAAACTCCTTGACCCCCAAACCAGTGTTTACTAAAATGAAGTAATAGGCTTTAGTTGCTAGAGGTCAGACACCAGGAGTAATCTCTAATGCAGTGTAATAAAGCACTCAAGACTGTCTGGGAAGGCCATAGATGTTTCATTACTGAAGGTCTTTAACAACATGTTGCAGAAATCTTTAATTTTGTTAAGAAGAACTCAGCCTTAGTGCAAGTAGAAAGACCAAGTGATCTTTTAGATGTGCTTCAGACACGTTCTCTGCCTCTCTTACCTCCAGAGCCTACAGCTTGCACAGGCTGCTGCCATCAGGGAGCAGGAGCCTGGCAGAGCTTCCTTCCATTCTCTGACAGCATGGGAAGCAAGCTGGAAAACCCCTAATTCCCACCAAGCAACACTTAACACTGGCCTCTCGGTTCAATCACCCACCAAAAAAAAAACCCCACTTCCCATTTTAAAAATTAATCCCAGCATGGAGGTCCTGACATTATTGGTTCCATGAGCAACTCATGCACCAATTCCCCTATGTTAATCAGATCTCCTTGCAAAGCACAGCATATTTTGCTTTTTTCCTGGCACACTGCTATCTGAATACACAGAAGTTCAATGACCACTAACAACTCTCCAAATGAAAAACTGTACAGCTGTACCGTTTACAACTCTCTCAGTTGTTTAGGAGACTGGCTATTGAGTATAACCCCACCACTCCAACTGCTCCTCAGGAGGACTGCCAGAGAGGAAGGCTCTCTCCCAGTCAGCACATTTCCACAAGGTCACAAAGCCACTTTAAAATATGGGATACATTAGAAAGGTTTTGTCATCTGCAAGGTAAGAGTTCAGGTCAAACCAAGGACAACAGTCAGAAAAAACCCCACTGATTCCAGCTGGGTGAAATGAGGTATTTAGGCAAACAGTGACACGTAAGCAACACTGGTAACCAAATCAGCTCTCAGCTGCAGCAGAGATGTCATAGACTGAAGTGAGAGACAAAGATTACCTTAGAGGGATTTTAAAAGAAAAAACAGGATGGTAACACTTGAAAAAGCCTTCTCTACCAGAAACAGAATGCTTCACTCTCAAGCACCATTCATAAACAACACAGAAAACAAAAAAGCATTACTAAATAAAGCAAGAGAAAAATTAAGGAATGACAGGACTGAATATTCTTGCTTTAGTTGCCCAACAGAATAAGCATTATTTAAGCAGTGTGAAGGCAGATTGTTATCTTTACCTCTCTGAATAGTACCTTATTCTGTGAATAGTCCCCATGGAATAACAGCCACTACTCAAGGATTCAATGGCTTAATGAACATAACAAGACTGGCACAATCTGGAGCTTAATTTGCATGCAGTTTGAATATTTTTGCTTTATTAGTTTCATTTCAAAATAAAAATACATGTAAAAGTAACAGCAATTCAAGTGCCACTTGGCTTAACATATATTTTTCCAGGAATTCTTACGTTATTCAAATTTGCTAATTGCTAGGACTCGTTCAGCTAAAAGGCGAAAACATGTTAAATGAAAATATCCTTTTTGTTTTATAATATGTAATTAACACAAGCTTTTCTAGCTTCAACACTGTCAAATCTATCCTCTTGAAAAATACACACATAATTTTCATGCGACAAATTAAATTTGGTGTGGTTATGCTTTTAGCACTCAACAAGTAAAAGCTTGTAAATGAAAAGCTGAAGCATAAAGGTATGGCAAGTCTCATTTAAGAAATCAAAATCTTTGGGAGAGAGGAATTCTCTCCTACAGAACTCAAGAAAAGCTGCTAATAATTAAATACTGCCTCTGATTAACACTTTACACTATATGTTTATGTTGAAAGTCCTTGTTTAAGCAGATCATGATACAAACCTAATCAAATCACTGTATTTCATTCTCTTATGATGCCTGGCTAATAACCACACAACAGTTGGAAACTGTCAAAATATTTTACAGCTCAATTGTAATTCCCATCCAAGTCTAAGCATGCAGTAATTGGGCGTTAGCCACGTTCCAGGGGTGTTACAGCAACGCACAGCAGTCACATCTTCTGGGTTTCATTTTTTTTAACACATGTAAAACTCCTAAATGATCCCGAGGATCTACTTCATAAAATTTTGAGTTAAATATTAATACATTGTCCACGGAGATAGCTTTTTTCACTGATTCGATGTAGTACTTACATTAACATTTTAAAAATTAGCTTGATATTCTGAGCTACAGAATTTGTTCAGCAGTTTTTAAAAAACTTTTTTTAAAAAAATTTTTTTCTTGGTTTAAATTCCCTAAAGAAAAAATATTTTGTGAGATAAATAAAAAAGAAACACTTTGAGCAAAACATTACACAGCAAATATTGTAATATTAAATGCTTTGAGACCAAACGCTGATTTTGACTTCGAGGAACAAATTTTGCGGACCACTTGTACAAGGAGTATTCCAAGCTGAGAGAGAAAAGAAGGGCACTGCTACAGCAGGGTAACGTGAAGAACTGCAAAGGGTTTTTAGCATGCACTATTACACCTGTAGTGGGCACAATACTCGTGAGCATCGAATCCAGACGATGGTCTGATGGGTCTTCCTGAACAGACAACTCCACAGGCATTGCTGATTGGAGTCTGTATTTCTAAGGCAGTACCAGAGACACAGATTCATGACTCCCTGGTCTTTCAACACGGTTCCAATCATTAATCCATGCATTAAACTGTCACTAACTGCGAGTGACAGGCAGATGACATCACTGGATCCTCAATACATTACTGTCCATTGGATTAAAATCCCTAAGAGGAGTTATGCTTTTGAGCTTCCACAAAGGGAAGAGAGCGTTACATTTCAAATGCCTTTTGGACTTAACTTATATGGTGTGCTAAATAAAAATTAAGCATTCCTGCTAGGTTCTCTATTGGTCCCCAGATGATGTGATGATTAATGTGTTGGGTGTGAGCTGCTTGTGATTCCAAACACTCATCTGCAGACAGAACTAGAAAACACCTGGACAGAAGGATGACAGCAGAAGACCTCAGCCTTTCAGCCAGTTATTAGAAGGAGCATCAGGGGAAGGTAACAACTGTTCTTTCTTGTGTTGGGGGATGAGATGAGATTTATGAGATTTATCAGAGAAATCCAAGGAGCTACACAGGGCAAGTCTTCAGCCAGCACAAATGCAGAAAACTCACACTCGAGCCTCATACATCATCTTTAACATGTCTGCTCATGTCCAGCTGTTACAACATGTACAGCACTTATCACTCACACATCTCAGTCTCCCGCAATACTTTTCACTGCACAAGCACCTCGGGATAGGTGGAGGAGGGAAAAGAAGGGAGCCTTCATTCCTACACAGGAATTTCCATGCTTTGGGAAGTGTAAATTAGAGCATTACTACTAGTCTGACAGTAAGTTTGCTAATAAATGTGTAGCAACATATCTAATTGCATAACGAGAGATTAAATGATTATGACAGTCTTTGAAATGGGGAGAATAAAAGGAAGAGAAAGTTAATGTAAAGGGAGAGCTCTGGTAACACAGCAAACTAGCTGCAATTTCAAAACTTTGATAAATTTTAAAAAGCCAACTGCTCTAAATAAGCTTCCAGTGGAATCTACAAAGTTTGTTCTAATACTGAGTGTTAGTTCCAAGTTCCATGAGCTTCTAGAAGTTATTTAAAGGTGTAGGACCCATCATATGAAAAACACAAGCTTTTCACACTTGTAGGCAACACTCAGCAGCCAGAAGCATCAGCCAAGACATGACTGGGAAACAAGTACAGCAACATAATTTGATTAACACCTACCTTACCTTTAAAGCCATACAGGAGGGGAGCTCAAAGAGCAGTTTTTTCTAGTGTTACAATAAAACTCACAGAGTACTCAAAGAGAAGTGCTGAAGCTCTACTGGGAGAATGATGAGTTGATAAATATATAGTGTGCATGCTGCTTTAGTCATAGTTTAGGTTCTCAATGAGTTACATTCACATAAGTTTTTTCTTTACCACACGTAAATACTTAAAAGTCATTTACCAATGATTTTTGTTTTCTCCTGTTCGTAAAACCTTGGCAGAGTTAGGTGCTGGTACTTAACAATCTCTTCTGCAATTTTGGGGGTGGGTGGGAGGAAGCAGGAAGGGGAGGACACTGGACTCTCAAAAGGAGTTTAGGTTGGCGAGATTGGTCTCACTGGTCTCCCAAAACTTTTCTTGCAGCTCGTAGAGACAGGCTATTTAGAAGACTTTTCAGAGCAGAGGTCTAACCAAGATGCTCCAAGCAGCCTTAAGGAATGTCATTTCTGTCCCTAAGTTCTGGAACACTACAGAGGCATTTTATGTCCTAAATCAGACAGAAGCAATATATTTGTAGCTAATTTCACTACAAAAAGAGGTCAATTCTTATGGAGTCTAAACATACAACTCACAACCAAACACATCAACCATTTTTTAAAAGAATCCTCCAAGTTGAGAAAGACAAAACAAAACAAGACTATAGTAGGATTTGACTTGTCTCTTACTCTCTTTTTACTCAATAAATATGAAAATATCCCATTTAAAATGTTTTTTAAAATGTGAATCTATTTCTCAAATAGTTACAAGCAAATATGCATTTTCCAGTGTCATGTAGATCACCTGTTCGAGGATCCACACAGAGTCCATTACTTGTTCAGGGATAGCAGCAAGCACACTGTTAAGGAGTTTAAGGATGTGAAATTGCTAAAAGCTGGTTAGAAAATAGGCCCACTGCATGATCTTGCTTTCTTTATAAATTTTCTTCCATATTGGGCATGAAATACTGGCAGAGCAACTGTCAGAGAAAGGACCAATTACAGCTCATCTGTGCTCAAAAAAAACCCAAAACACACAAACCCACACAAGACTCAAAATCCAGAGCAATACATTTCATTTGTCTGGGGACTAGTCACAGTACTGTCTTCCTCCAAAAAAGGGAGGAAACGCTTTTCCAAAAGAGATGAAAGTGCTCTGAAGCAAACCCCTTAATGTCCCATGTATTGTACAGGTTCTAAAACTCTTTAAATGCTTCCAAAAAAAGACAGATTGTGATTTTAAATCAACCACTTGTATATCCAAGGAGACCAGAAATGGAAGAACATTTCAAAAATGTGGAGGCTCTCATCGGAATTATCTTCTAGTTATTCCCTGTTACTCATACCTATGCCAGTCTGGTCCTACATTTGAAAACAATGATAAGCAGTAAACACAAAAAAAGATACTGTCCTAAAAGAAAACTTAATTCTAGCAGGCAAAACCCCAAACACTTTTTCTATAAAAGCCTAATCTTGTTGCTATAAAGAAATGTGAAAACAGTTAAATGTATTTGCAGAGAAGACGCCTTCTCTGAAAATCCCCCAAAAGCAATTTTTCTTCTTTTTTTTCTTTTTTAAACCATAGTGGTAACATTTCATTAGCATTTTAGGCACAGTTGGAAAATTGCGGTTACAGTTATAACCACATTGAGCATTGCAGCAATACTTGGTTTGCCATAGGTTTTTGCATGTAAGCCTACTGACTGGATTCTGATCTACATACCCATGTCCCACAGTAAAAGATGGAATCACGTTCTGTTACTGAGTCACTGCTGTCAATGACAATCATGACAGACCACTTAACAATAGCACAGAGGGCCAGAAGAGCACTTTAGAAAAGCATCCATTCTACAGCATTGCTTCACAGTGATAAAAACAAAGCTATTCACAGAGTTCCTAAGAGTACTTTGGCAACGTTAAGAAAAGGGCTCATGGTGTTACGGAATATGGTTGAGTTATGAAGCAGATTCTAGGACAAAACACTTGAATTATGATCTGTTAAGCCATCTGTATCAAATTGCTGTCTGAATTCACTTTCTAGAAAGCTTGCATGCAGATAATATATGTATATTTGTTATATATAATGGTGTATATATACACACAATATTATATGTATTGTTATAGTTAAAGGTATGCATATACCATATATACCTTTTTATATAACCATAGTAGCAAATATGCTAAGATGTAAGTTTGTATATATCTATATAAACACACAGAAAGAAAATATAAATATACACTCTCTCAATATATAAAAAACACCCCAGGCTTATTTGAAGTGACAGAAACACACTCTGACTACATGCTTTTTAGGTAAAAATTACTTCCATTTTGCTCCAGAAGCATAAAATACAAGGCAGCTATTTGGAAAAAAGAAAGAATACAAAAATAGAACACTCTTTTTATTTATAATTATTTATGGTGATAAAACATTTTAGGATACTTTTAAAGCTTGTTTGGCTGGGCTGGATTCTAAAGATGTATTTGCATTGAAACAAGCCAAGAAACATGACCCTTGCAAGGCTTTAAGATTACAATTCCTTGTCTCAAAGGTGCTCATGAAGTGAGGGAGAATGAGGATTTTAGCTGGCCTACCCAAGAAAAAGAGACTGTACTCTTCCTTGTGGATCACCCAACATAAAAAAGGCAACTAAGGGGTTAGAAACAACTTTAAACTGCCCCAGTTAACACTCATAGAACCTTGGGTGCAAAGATTTCACTGCTCTAGAACATAACTGAGAGGCAACTGAAGGACCTCAACTTCTCCTTGCCTTCAGTGGACCCTGCATTAAGTCTCAAGAATGCTTACAAAACTCCAGGTGTGTAATAGTCAGTATCCTAATGTGCTTACAAAATGTATTTCTCTGGTTCTGCTGTGTGCCTGTGACAGCCTCTCCCCCAGTTGTGCAGGCACAATTTGAGCAGTTATGTACACATCTGTGAGCTTAATGTTGGTCCCCACACTGAGCCCACAGGGAAATAAAGGCGACTTTCTACAGCCACAGTGGGCATTAATCCACACCATGCAAGCAACAGTGATGTGCTCTTGGTGCTAAAGATGCCAGGCATGCATATGAAGTTGCTCCTAGTCTCAAAATTAAACATCACAGGATCTTTACCAAGGTAACAAAAATCAGTAATGAAGCCTCCAGTACCTAGAGAGCTGTACTCTTCAAGACATTCCATCCCAGGTAACAACAGGAGGTTTGGGGATAATTTTTTTTGTTTTAGCTTTATTTGTGTTGGGGGGGGGGTAGTTTGTTTCTGTCTGTTGAAATACTCCTTACTTTGGGGATGGTAGACATGTTACAATCACTGATTGTCCTGTGGCATGGCATCTGCAAGTGGGAACCCACAGCTCACCCCAGCAAGCTCTTCTCTAAGGGAGTATGGGGAGAGGCAGGATAAGATGTGCTAGAAGAGCTTTCACCATGTTGCATCCTCTGAATCCAAATGATTTTTCCCCTGTGAGAGACTGCCCTCTTAACACCATAGCTCTCTTTAAAGTGGTGTAAGCATTTAATCAGTGAGTGTTTAATCAAGCTTTTAAATATTGAAGTTGGACTAATATATTAAGCTCACCAATACTTTTCGTAACATTTACAATGTGATTTCCTTAATGGCTTTAGTTTCTAGCTAGCAGTCCTTTAAAGCCCTTTCATTGAGCTAGAGCACATGATTTCATTCACACTTTAAAAGCTTTTCCTATGCATGCTTTTCAAAGCTGACTTGTCTGAATTAGACATATGAACAATATCTAAATTCTGTGCATTACTCATTACTACAAACTATGAAGTATCATTCAGGGGTTAACACAATTATCTGCTGAACTGCGAAACAGCTCTTGTCAATAATGAAGCTAAGTAAAGTAAAATACATTTGCATGTCCTCTTTTTATTGAGATAAAAACAAATTTAGTGTATCTAATGACACATAAAACTACTTCAGTTGTATCAGAAAGAGTTCTTTCTTTAAATTTATTTTTAACCTTTTTTCCCCTTTATTAACAATCTCTGTACAGAGTGCTTGCCCTGTATTCACTTGAGGTCTATCTATATGCTTCTGCACAGGGTGACTCAAACCAAAAATATTAGCAGGACCTGGATTTTGTATTCAAATGGCTGATTCTCCAGCAAAACAACATCTCTTTTTTCCTGTATACTCCATTTTTGTTTTCCTTAAAACAACTCAGAAAAAATGTGTATCTAAAAATATGGTACATGCCACAAACCCCTCAGACAGCTCACATATTGACAGTTGCAGAGAACAGAGTTCTGCTGAAAGAATAGAGAGAAAGAGATTTAAAAGGAGGCAGTGATTCAAAAAACCCTGCCTTCAGCTTGATGCCAATAAAAACCAGAATCACTCAGTTCCTTTGGACTGTTTTCTATTTATTTTCTTTTCTTTTATGCGGTTAATATTTTAGGAAATTGCTGGGTTTTTTCCCCCCCTTTTTTTGTCACCACAGACACTCCCTTTAGGCAACCGTGCATCAACAATCCTCCCACGTTCAAAGTCGGCTACATCTGTTGCTCTTTCCCATTGTTGAAAATTCCTGCCTTAATCCTATTTGACTTTATTCATGCAAAGGTCATCCTGAATTCAACAAATGGAGGAGCGATAGCAGGCACACTGTTGAACATGGCTAAAAAATGCTGTTGTAGAACATGCAGCTAGTGTGCCGGCACTATCGCACAAGTACTCGCTTTATTATGCGGCCTCCTGTCACCAGGGCTCTGTTGCAGTATGAATTGGCAGCATATTTCTCCTTGCAACTCAGGAGTACAACATTTTCCTTCTAACTGGCTTGATTTTCTCTCCTTTAGAAAGGTTTGCGCTTAACTTGCATTTGCTGGTGGGCATGACTGCAACATACACGAAGAATACCTGAGCGTCTCGCCCTAAGGCTTGGCTTCTGGCACCTATGGCTTCCCTTTTTCTCCTGGATTTTACCTCTGAGTATATCTAGCTTCACAAATCTATTTCACTAACCTGTCCACCTAAATTGAATGGTGATCACTATTTTAAATAAATTAGGTAAAATTCTATCCAAAAATACTTCTACAAAGCAGGGTAGAACAGTTAATACAAGCATCTCATTTTAGGGTCATTACTGCACTGTAGATTTGCTTACAAATACCATTTATTTTGGTTTTAGATTTATTTTTCTTTTCCAGCAACAAAAAGCATTCTGGCTTAGACCTGTGATTTATTCCTGCTCTTAAGTATCTGACCCAAACCAAAGAACATTTAGCAGGAACAGTGAATTAGTAAGCAAACCGAAGTTAACTATCAGACTGATTTATGAAGGGAAGATAATTATTTTTGTAATATGTCCATAACTCATCATGACAGAAGCAAAAGAATATTTATTCATGCACGCTTATTTCCAATTTGAGGTGCCTGCCAACTCGATGAACCAAACCCATCCCTCAGGCAAGCAGAGAACCAGGCACATTGGTAATGTGCTCCTTTGACTGAGTGCTGCACCAGGGGCCATGGATGGTGGAGAGAGCACCTAGGACCTTATCTAAACCAGCCCCAGCTCAAGGTAACAGCTAAAATTTAAATGCTGCAATGTCAACTTCTACGAATTGTGCTGAGGTCCTTGTTAGGTGCAAGGGAGCATTGGAAAGAATCAGGTTTTCAATTTAAAAGCTGTCCTGTACTCTGCTTGTGCAGCTCTTGTTAAGGAACTGATAATAAGGTATCAAAACTGTACAGAAAAAGGATAGATTTTTTCAGGTTTTTGTTACAAAGATTTTGAGGATTTTTGTTTTGATGATGGTTTAAAAAGGTCTTAGGAGATGAGAAGTGTTCTTTCTTCTTACCTTTTAAACAGCAAAGCTTGAACTAAACATTAGTCTGTGAAGGCCAGCATGAGAATCAAGGTCCTCCAGGTCCTTTCAAAAGTTTAACACAAATCACAGGAAGGTGGCCCCTCTAGCACCCACATCAGGAGCCCACAGCCTTGTGCCATCTGCCTGACTCCTTTTAGCTCCCTTTGCTGGAGAAGTGAAGGCAAATAACTTACAGGAAATAAAATAAAAAATCCTCACGGGGGATAAGGATTTCAGATGACATCTCCCAGAAGCTGGCCTAGATTTCACTAGAACTGGCCCAAGGCAGCTTTCATTCAGATGTTTGGGCAGGCCAGGACTGCTTCAGCTGTCCAGCCAGTGGCTGTGTCTAATCCCCTTGTCCTCTGGGACAGAAACCAAATATTGCCATGGAAGCCTTGATATTTAGGAACCACAGCACTCCAGAAACCTCAATGCACCTTTTCCGCAACTACTGAAGTAGTATTTTATGACAAAAAAAAAAATCTGAGTTCTATAGTTTGTAAAAGTAAGTTAATTTAAAATACGAAAAGTGAGACCTGGAATGCCACAATACTGATGCAGTTACCAAACCTTACTTGCACAGACATTTTGCAGAAGTGGTAACTGGTGCAACCCAGAACTGCTGCAGGCACTGACAAAGTTTCCATTCATTTCAGCAGGAGCGACATTGCACCAATAATGCACAAATACCTTAAAGAGCAATTATGAAAATGACAGAAGCAGTCAAGGATTTATCAACCTGAACATTATGTATATTAATTTGCAATGAAAAATATTTTTCCAGGACAGCGCTGGAGACCTGTTATCTGCATCCCCGCTACTAATAAGGACCTAAAGAAGAAACAGTCAAGCACTTAAGCAGCAGCACTTAAAGTTGCCAAATCAAGCGTTCAAAGATTATGGTTACAAATACATTTTTATTAAAACCCTTTCTATAGTAGCATATATATATATATATATATATATTTGAATAAAAACTGAGGTTCACAAAAAAGCCTGCCTCCGAATTACTGTAACCTAATGCTTTTGAGTCCTCAGTGTGAGTGACCTAAGACCTGACTGTACAGACAACTGTTTGTTTTATGATAGTTCAGGTGATACAAAACAGGACACTCTCAGCTGCATGGCACTACAGTCAAGCCAATAGCTCTGCTAATTTATCCAGGTTGCATGTAGCCGTGAACTTGAGAAAAAACAACAAACAACCCATGAACCACCACAGTCTAAAATCTGGTTCAAGAGATTAGCTTAGCACCACACATAAGGAATTCATGACAGAGGGAAGGATCCCATTCACTGTTCCTGGACAGCACCCCATTGTCACAGAAGGCAGTGCCTCTTGCTGGCCCTTGGCTCAGCGCACAGCCCGGGCTGGCTCCCTGCAGAACAGCACAAACAGTGTGACATGTGAGGACCTGTTTCCATCTAGGTAGTACTCCAGCTTTTGGGACAACGAGGTAAGCAATGGGCTGAGGATGGAAGCAACTCAGTGCTGACTCCAGTCCTAGGCAAAACTGCTACAGGAACATTTGGGCAAATTGCTGAGGGTTCTGATCCTCAAATTCTGAAGGATGCATCTCTCTTAGAGATAAAGTGGCTATGGAGCAGCACCTAAATCTTTTTGACAGCATGGGCACAAAGTACTTCAGTCAGAAGGATAGAAAGCCACACACAGAACACAGAGGGGCTTGGTTTCATCTATAGTCGTGATGTCCAACAGTCCAACAGCTCCTGTTGGCACCAATCATGGGAATAATATGAAGGTAACATAGTCAAGTTCACAAACACCATTTAAAACTCATGAAAACAACAATAAGAAATTGCTTAAGTATTGGATTAAAAAATGGAGCCTCTTTTGTTCTTTAACATCTCACTATCTCTCTGTTCATATTATGTGTGCAGCTTGCCTTTCTTTCTGTTAAAAGAAAAAACATCTTTGGGCTCCATGGAAAGGGAGATTTTCTCAGATTGCCTGTTTTTTTTGCTTAAGTTCATAACAATAGACATCTTCCAATTCTGTCCAGTACCTTCCAGGTCTTCCTTGGGCTTGGACTATTCTGTCTACATAGGGAATGACAAAGAGCTCATGAAAAGGAGCTGTAAAATTCCTTTGCAGCAAATGTGAAGCTAAAAAGGAGCAAAATCATTGAAGAAGATGTTCCAGAGAGCTGGGAAGTCCTTAAGTGAATGGACAACTGGAGATACTTTTGATACCAAGAGACAGTAAGTGATCTTCATCTCCCATTTGGAGTTCACCATCATTCCTCCACTTGGTTGCATTACTTTACTCGTGTTTTGGGATGAAGTCTTCCTACTGATTGGTCACATAAGCTTGAAAATCTTGAGGTAAATAAAAGTGGAGAAAACAAGCAACCGGAGACTTTAGGATCTCTGATATCCTGGAAGCTGTGCCTAGTGGTATATGGAATGTCACCTTCCCCCTTCCACTAAACCTACCTGAGTGTTTTGTGCTCTAAGCATTTATTCTGGCTTAGAATAAATGAGAAGGAGAAAAAAGAAATTACAGGTTGCCTCTTGTTCCCTTGAGAAGTATCTGAGAATTTCTCTTATTTCATAAGGAAATAATTCGTACCTCCTTTGCTGCTTGAAGGACAAACTGTCTATCAGGCAGAAATCTTTCCAGACAGCCTGAACATCCTGAAGCATTACAGATACAGAGCAGATTACCAAGGATACTGGATGGAGATGGGTTATTACATGTCATGCAGAAAATGATTCTGTATTTCCTATAGATGTTTCATTAGAGCTTAAAACAGCTAGCTTGTCTGGCATGAGAAAGTAGATTACCATGTGGCATGCAAAACAATAATTTTAGTTTTAAAATGAGAGACAGAGAGACCTCTAGCAATGATGGTGACAAATAGAGATGTTACTACTCACTTTGGACTGTAAGGTGAATGTGTATTCTCCTCTTCCAATGACTTAAAAGGCTATCACAAATTCTTGTTTAAAAGCACCAAAACCAATTCCTCTGTTTTCATGACTACCAGCAACATTATGACCTTCATAAAGGCAAGAATGGTGTATACAATCATGATAGTCTTAAGCTGATTTATCATCCTGTCCTGGTGCCATACACCTTCCTCAGTTGCAAGGCATGACTAAAAATCCATTCAAGGTAAAGTTCTAACAGCATCTTGTGGTCTGATATCAATTTTATGTCTGTTCATATAATCATGCATTGCCAGAGAAACATCTATCCCCAGAATAGAGTGCAGGAGTTTCATTTACTGGGAGATTCCGAGCAGGTAGCTGTGAGATGGAGCTCTGAGAGCTCCCAAATCCCAGGCTGGCAGCTCATCAGCCTGCAGCAGTTACTCTGTAAGGCTTGTGTTTAACTAACACAGGCTTCCAGACCCTGAAGACAGGAGAAAGGACGTGAGACCAAGCTGGATTCACCAAATATAACATACCTGTTTACTTTCAGTAGGTTAATGGTAATGGCAGAAACCTGATGGATTCATGAGGCATCAACATGAGCTTTGGCTAAAGTCTGGCAATAAACTGAATACAAGCAAAGCCTCTTCAGAATTGTTTCCTGAAAGTGAAGGGCATATGCTCTCTTTCGAAGGAGTCAATGAGTAATGTCAATCCAGTGCAAGAACTGTTTTCTTTTAATGTTTAAAAATAACTCCATGGTTGAGGACACTTACCTGTTTCCTCCTGTTCCCTAGTAAATAATTTTTTACCTCCCACATAAATTCAGTAGCATTCCTGCCCCCTCATTCTCATAAAGACAATAAAATCCTTGATTGTGCAGGGACACATTGCTTTAGCTTCTCTACCATGAGAACAGTTGCCAGCTCTGGGATTGATCTTCTTTCAAATAAATTCAACATAATGCAGGGAGGAGAAGAAATGCTGAAACTGGCTGAGACTTCACCCTGCTGAATTTCATATGTATGTTTTGTAATCAGCTAAAGCAGTGATGAACACTGATACGGACGCTATATACTGGCCTGATACCACATTTTGAGACGGAGACCACATTTTTTTTCCCACAAAGTCAACAAGTGGAGGAAATTTAAAGTCTCTATAATTTCTGTGAAAGGCAGAGCCTGGTTATCCAAGCTGCGTAAAAAACAGTAACACGTGTATGACAGTAACAAGCCCAACAAGGCTTCAGCACTGTTGGGCTTGACACAACTGTAGCAGTTTGATGACTGAAGAGCTTAATTACAGCTTTGCACTTTGTCAGACTCACCTAAATAGAGTCAGCATACCATAGTTTTCAAGTCATTTGAGATGATTAACTGTGGGGTTACTCCAGATCTCAGACTTTGCATTTTAAGCTCTCTGTGATGACTCAGATTAGTTTGGAGGAGATACACAAGACAGGGAGAGAACTGAGATATTCCTTTAGGAAGTATGAATAAATTTTAAAAAATTGAATAAAATAGATAAAAAGCAAAACTTCCTCCATATTCAGATATGGCAAATACTGAGCTAATACTGTGGGCTGAAGAGTTGGACCTTTATGGAGTGTTAGACCCTGCCTTATCTAAGACACATACCTGACCCTTCCTCACCAATACAGGTGACAGGGGACCTCCAACTGATCAAAAGGGCCTGCTCAAGGGGAAGGCATTGAAGAGGCTTGGAAAGGGTTTGCTACTATAGGTAACTGACTACTCATCACTTAATAAACTTGCTGGTGTGTAGATGGCAATGACAGCATTTGTGTTTTCTGGATTCAGCCAACATGATGAACGCCGCTAGCTTGTGAAGAAAAAATGAGCACCAAATATTCTGTCAAAGACTTGAAGAGGAGCTTTCGGAATCTTTTTCCTTAAACTCTGAAGTTCAAATATTAATGCTGTGTTTGTGTAGTTTAAAGATTAGCATTTCTGCTCCACAGGCATTTCCTATGACAACGACCAAGACAGGGAATTGAATCTGCTGAAACCACTTAGCCTCTGGTATAACTCCCCAGACTTACTGTGCACTGCAAACTTGGACAAAACACTGAATGAGACACATGATTTAATCTCTCTTAACCTAAGTTTACCTCTATAGGACTATTCCCCTACATAAGGGCATATACTAAGTTCATGTTTGTATAATGTCTATACCTTTGGATGGAAGGCTTCCAGGAGTTGCTAAACAGTGTCTCTATTATTGAGCAATAAACAAGTCGTTTGTGCCAACACTCCAAGTCCCACCTGGGCGCTACTTTGCATTGTGCTGTGAGAAAACGGTTTCTTTTCTTTTAAATGCCAGTACTTTTCCAAATTTCAAAAAGCATTCCAAGTAAAGCGCTTTTGATCTGAGTGCAAAACAATTCAAGCACAGAAAAAAGACTGCTTACAGAAAGCTTTCTGCATTGCAAGTGACCGTACAATATTTTAACACACCCACTCAGCAAAACTTTCCACTGTAATATAATGAACCAGGATACTGCATCTGCTTTGGAGCCTTCCCTAATGACTCCTATCCTCCAAAATTCTGTTAAAAAATTAATTAAAGCTTTCCTATAAAAGTGCATATGAGCACAGAGTTCCACCTTCCTTCCCAGCCCAAATGAAAATCAGAGTTTCAGTATGTGGACCTTTGCTGATCTCAGCTGGGCCTCAGGGTCAGGGGCAGAAAGGTGGGCAGCAAGCAGACAGGCACCAAAATATTCACCAAGTAACACCATGCAGAAGAGCAGGAACTACCTGACAGTCCATAACAGCACAGTCTTCTCAGCAAGTTCAATCTTTTCTTAATCAATTCCACCTTTCAGACATTCAAAAGCTTCATTTAGGGCAGACAAAAACTATAACAACCAAACTCAGTAGTAACATGCTATTTCATCACAGTGAGGACATGTATGAAGCAGACACATTTCCTTGGATGCCTATCTGTAAAAATACACCTCTCAAGCAATGAGCAAATGGGACACAATTTCCACCAAGCAACCTGATAAAAATCTCCAGAGATGTCTTTTCACAGCCTGGTAGTACCAGAAGGCTTTGCTGTGGCCATTTTGCTTTGACCCAAGGGCCAGACTCCACCAGAAATCAAATACTGTGTCACTTTTCATGCAGAAACTCATGCAGAAACTCCAGCTAACAGGACTGAATCCCATTTCAGAGCATTGTAAAACTGCTGTGCTTTGATTTCATATATCCCTGACTGCGGTTTTGCATACAAAGAATAACTTGTGAAGTGTACTTATGGCTTACTCCACTGTTTTGTTTTGCTGCAAGCAGACACAGATTAGATTTCTGGTCTCATAGCCTTTAGCCTGAGTGAGTGGTAAAATGACAAGAAGATCAGAGCCTGAGTGGACAAGGACATGTTAGCAATCTGCCTGAGTAATTACGCAATGAAATGATGGGTACGACAAGCAGTTTCCCTCAATTCTGAAATTAAAGTACAGCAGCTCTGATTCAAGGCAAACCAGATGATAATGTGCATGCATTGGGCAAGACACACTGGAAGGGAGGCATTCTGTCCTCATCCTCCTACCTTTAAAACAATGTATGACATTAATTTCTAAGAAAGGCCCATTAACTTATACTATTAAATGCTTGTTTTGTTTAAAGAAAAAGCACAAATGATGTTAACTGCTGAAATACTGGAATTGAAATCCACACTGACAGAAGCTGGCTGTTGTAGTAATAAAGCACCCACACCTCACATTACTTCTTCCACTGAAATTAACTCTGATTTTTCTGTGAAAAACATAAATGGATGTGTGTATGTAAGTATCCTTACTCTGGACATTCCTAATAAACAGTTAACCTGATTTAAAGTAGACTGTCTTTTTTTTAATTACTTCAACATAGCTACAGAATAGGACATATATAAATCCCAATAACACAAATAAACAGTATCCAGTACTAAGCTTTTAAAACTCAGATTTATGACAAAAATGTGGAGACAGACTCTTCAACAGGGGCAAGGCTTAGCAGAATTAAAGTAGATCAGGACAAAGCACCATTCCTTCTCAATGGCATATCCAGCTGTCCTGTAACATTGGTTACTAGAAGACTCTTCCCTTTGAAACTGCAGTTGCTGTTACTGTTGTCACTAAATCCTTAAAGAAAAAATACAGGCTCCTACTGTTGAACCCTCCCTATGAACCAAGTGAATAGAGACAAGGCAACACCTTATTAAATACTGGCAAAGCTTTTAAGATGCCTGCAGAAATAAACAGGATGTTTATAATGCACAGAAAGGTACTGTTATGAACAAAGAAGAAATTTTGGTATGAAAAGCTTACCTTAGGAGAGGAGGAAAGCTCCCTTGATGCAGGAATTGCTGACACGTTCTCACCTATGACCATCTCTGTCTTTGGCAAGAGGTTTGGGGGTTCAGGAGCCTTTCTTTTCATCTTCTTTTCTGGTTCTTGCAGAGCAACTTTAACCAAAGCAGGGCTTGATTTTGGTTCATAAAATGGATTTGATCTAATTAAAAGAAGGGAAACACATTTCTTTGCTATCTCCTCAGAAATAAAACCAAAAATTAGTCCTGTTTAGGAAAGCCAATTACTAAAATGCTTTTATTATCCCATATAAGAACATGCTTTACCTCTATATGCTTTTAAATACTGCATTTTCATACAATTGAAAAGTGAGTTACAACAGCTAAAACTACATTATTCAGTCATAATTTCCATAATTTTTATAAAGTCCTGAAAATTGCAGAAGTTTTATCAGCTGCATAAAGCTAACTCTTCAATTATACTTCGCTATCTATCAAAGAGTGATCTGATTTTATGGCAAGATCAATACCAAAAAATTTGAGTGAAGCTGCTGGGTGTTTAACACTCTAATGAACAGAATAAAGAAAACTTGATTAGAGCAATTAATAATCAGGCCACTGGTACAGTCACGTTCCCACATAGCTTTAGAGGCTTCACTCTTGGCTGCCCAGTTTTGAAAATTTTGGCCTCCATGGGTACACATTCAATCTCAAGTGCATTTCAAACTCTGTAGTTTACAGGCATCACACCATTTCAAGAACACTCCTTAGTTAAGAAAACTGCATGACTTGCACATGTCTCTCTGCAGACACCAGCAGGCACCACTTGCCTATTTTGAAAGTTCTTATTATAACTAAACCTTATTCGAGAATGTTACAGAGTAAACATCTTCCACCAAGTAAATGCAGTCCAAAGATTTATCCTTAACTCGGGTGTCCACGTTCCAACTCTGCATTTGTACCACCTCAATTAAATACCTCCACAGCCAAATTTTGCCAAATTTTGTATTAGCTTGATACATCAAATATCAATCAATCAATAATACATCAAATAATGGCTTCTTCTACACACTTAGTAGAGCCAGCAGCTTTGTATCCTGCTAAGGATACTTAAGGGAATCTTTTTTGCACTGAATTATTTCATGATTAATACTATTTGCTTTTCATATTTTGCAATCCAGAACCAGACAGCTAGTTATGAAATTGATACATTAATTTTTTCTTTTCTAGTCCCTCTTTCTCCTGCAAGATATATTTATCATATATCTCAAACTATGATTCCCAACAATCTATCTGCATACAGTTATTATATGCTGTGTAACCAACTACAACAAATACCCTCAGTCCCTTGAAGTCCCTTAGAATTCAACTCTGGATGGAAACACTAATGCAGTAGATAAGAATCTACCTAGCTAAATCCATTCACAAATTCCCTCTCAGGAAAAGAGTCAGGAGCTAGTAAGCACTACTTTTAAGAACTACAACAGCAATGAAAAACCAGCTATTCATCCAGTTGCCTTCCACACAACATCAATTTTCTCTCCTTCATTTGTACTTTTAGTATGCAAATGTCTTTCAGTTTCATAGACAAATTTTAGAGTTTATTTTAATGCAATTTACAGTCATCTTCTTTTCACTGAGAAAAAAAGCAAACAATTAATAACCTACACCACAGAAAACAAGTCTACTTTTGAAAGGCAACATCTACCATAGCACATAAGTGAAAATCAGGCACAAAAATCTCCAGACCTTTCTAGGAATCTGCTGCTTCTGCTTCTTACAGAAAAAGATATCCAACTCCTGAAGTAAAAGGAAAGACTAACACTAAAAGAACTCATTTGTTGACTGAAGGCAACTTTCAGGTGTTCCCACTTTGCTGCTCATCAAGTGCAAAACCACCAGTGCAATCAAAACTAAAGGCAACCAAACTAACAAGTTAAATGGAAACAGAAGGGTGTTTTCCATGGGAGGCAGTAGGAAAAGGAGGTATTCAGGCTGGAGTGGAGAATGCATCCAGCTGTCAGTAGCTCTAATTTAGCTGACAGCCCAGCTCAGCTGCCTTCAGACACCAGAGAGTTCAAAGGGAGGTGAAAATGAAGATAAAAGAGATAAAGGGTGAAGAACAATGCGTTCTATGGGACAGCACAAGGTTTTATTTAGTTCAACAAGTCAGCCTTTGGAACAGCCAACAGGCACAGCATGTTTAGCAGGAATTTACCTCTGAATTAAAAAGGTGTATTTGTAAGGTGTTAAAATTATTTTGGTGTGAGAAAAAACCCAACACCTTATCAATGAGAGTAAACAGGTTTGGAAGAACCATCTTTTGAAATTTTAAGCTCCAGAACTGCCTGCACTGCAGGTGTCATCCTGAAGAACTGTAGCCTCTGTACCCACCAGAAAGAAGTGCTAAAAGGAGAGAAGCCACTGCTCTTTTTCTCTAGAGAACTTGCTTGAAAGCCAGACTAAACCCTCACATTTTAGTCACAGAAACACACAGGTACATGCACAGAACAAACACACACATGTGCAACCTTCTGCCTGCCTCTCTGCGCTACTTTTAATTGGTCTTACAAATATTGAGCAAGATTTTTGAAAAATTAATGTTAATACAGAAAAAAACTACTAAAATGGTTCTTTCCTGGACAAACTATAAAGTTTGAAGTCATGAGGATCTGATAATATGTAGCAGAGTTTGGTCCAAGAGCTTCCAAACATTTCTACAAGAAATTAAGCATCTGAAAGGTCTGGTTGAAAAGAGCCTTAGCTGGAAAATATTAAAGCACTTTTCTCTGAGGTCAGCCCCATCTTTACTGCTTCTATGAAGTTATTTGATTGATTCACATAAAATGATTTTTCTAAAGAGACACCAGACTGTCCTCCAGAAAATTAAAAAATTTCAGACCTGACAAGACACCTGGCATTAAACAGTCACTGACAATGTGGTGGCTTGTGGCTTCTTGTGCAACAGGCAACTTCAGCAGATGGCAACTCGATAGCCTTGCCAGTTACACAGCATAATTCTAAACCATACAATGATTAATGAGATAAGAAGCCACAGAGCCAAATTATATTGGAAAGCAAGTTTTATTCTGACCAATTTAAAAATTGTTTTGATCAGTCTTACCAGTTAGCTGAAAAAAAAAAAAATTTAAGCATTTTACTGAGGAAGAAACCCAAAGGTGTCAGTGTGGCAGGGCTAAAAGGTCAGGCAATATTGCCAATCAGAAATATTAAGGTTGAAAGCATTATACATTAAGCAGCTGTAGGCTGTGCTGTTTTCAAATAATTAACTTCAGAAGGTGTGCTGTCCTTCACTAACAGGTGGTTTTGACCTCAATGTATAAAATTCAAAAAGGCAAAAGCAGAATTTTCCACTAACAGTGAAATGTCCAAACTAACAAAAGGAAAACATGTTCCTTATCTTTAGCTAGGTATGAGAATTTAGCCAGAGGAAATATGTTTTGAGAGCAGAGTTTTGCAGCAGAGTAAATGTCCCTCTGTGCCATGCAATGCCTCACAATGCCCATGGCTGTGCTTTGCGTGCGTTATACAGTATTAGTTCTATTCACAAACATTAGCAAAATACATTTCAACAAAGCAAATTACCCAAGGTAAATCCTTCACAGATGTGCACTGAGGCCAAATACCTTTTACAAGATTACAGTGAGAGTCTGTTACAAAACTGGAGTCAGAGTTCAGCTCTTAGGGCACTTCGTGTAAGCTCCAAGTCCAGAATTAGAACTAGGGATCTGACAGAGCAGAGTGGGACAAGGGTCCTGATCCTAACTGGTGTGTCCATGTTCTCAGGATACACCACTGCATTTCATACAAAATGTAAGAGGAAAATGCGAAGCAGTACATTTAGTGAATTCCAATTAAACAGTTAAGACATAGGGGTAAAAATACATTGTGTTTCCTGATCAACAATTAATCAGGAGCCTTCCATTTTTTCCACTTCCCTCCTTCCAGCTATATGTTCAACAGGACACCTGGAGAAAGCCCTTGATCAGTGGTAGTCAAAAATAAAACAGAAATTTAAAAAAAAATTGAAAGACAAGATGTTATGAGAGAGGTTGAAAATGACATGCAAAGTTTTCTATTCTCATGATATGACTCAGTTGTTCAGCCTTGTCTTGAATACACTGCTCAGGCCAAGTCAACACATCTTAAAATAGACACATAGCAGAAGAAATAACAGGGTCCAGAGACGGGCGGTGGAAATGATTAGAGAGATGAAGAGACTTCTGTATGAAGAGAGATTGAAAAAGTTAGCACTCAGACAAGTGACAAGGAAAAGTGAACATGCTAGAGACAGACAAGACAACAAATGTTTATGGCAGGTAAATCCAGTACTACTAATTGTTGTTTAGATAAGCCAGCTGAAAAGATAGTATGGCAGTGGAAAGGGAATTTATTTACACTCAACAAAAGAAATGCATTTCATTAGAGATCTTGTTTTCTTGTGGAACTCTCTGCCACAAATTGACACTGAAACCTAGATTTCAATAGGTTTGGAAGAAGATTACCCACTTATGTAGATAATAAAAGCATTCATATTCACAGTAGGTAAAAACAACACAGATCTGGACATAAACTCTCATGACTTAGGGTACCCAAAAACCACCAGCTGGCACTGCCTGTGAAAATGCTGCCTTTGGTGCTCACCAGACCATGCCTTAGCAGAAGCTTTCTACTTCAAAATTTGAAAGCTAATGGGGTGAGATAAGGAAAAATACTGTCTGTAGATGTGAGCTGAAATCACATATCCTGTGTTTCTAGACTGGACTTTTAACATTACACTCATTCCTCCAGAGTGTTTCAGTATAAAGATTCAAAGGTTCTCCTTGCCACACTTCTACCCAATGCATTCAACAAATGGTATCCAGGTCTTTTTGTATGATGTATTGCTCCTGTAACTTTAGAGGAAAATGTGGAGAGAAAGATTACTTTGGGGATCAGGACATAAAAAACTTATGTAAAAGATGTAAAAAATTGATTTGACAGTGTTTATTGACTCTTTATCCTTCTATCTTCCCATGGGATGCTGTTTTATCATGAAAATACAGACCAGCTTTATGTTAAAGTGGAATCCACCTATGGGGAATTTATTTTTATCTGTGGGGATAAAAACCAATGGAGCAAATGAAATCATTAAAACAAGAAGGAGGTTGTTGTAAACCAAGGGCTAAAGCCCAGTACACAGCAAAAGGAAGGGTTACTACCCTGCCACAAGCCCCTTTGGCATAGATGTGCTAAGGGTAGAAATGGGAGCATAAATAGAAAACACAGAAAATTCTTCACTTGCTCATCCATGCAGCTTCTTATCTTCCTACTCTTCTCAGTCTTTGCTGTCCTCTATACCTATATCTTTATTCCCTACAGATTCTGGTGACCAGAGAATTACCAGAAATGCCTGTAGTGGCTGTCAGTGTGATCACACTGTGCTCTGAAGACACAGCAGCCAGTGCTGTTTGTTCAGGCACTGTCCTGATATATAGAGCTGGCAGAGGCATCATTCCCAATGCCTTTTATTTATTTGTTTCTTTTGTTCTTCACAGACTAAACAACAACACTAAATCCTTGGCCACACAGCTTTAAAAGGAAAAAACTCTGCAGAGCCCTTCATATGTTTCTATATGTGTGTGGGAATTCCTTCTTGTGCCTGGGAATTCCTTCCACTTCCTAGACCACAGCTATCGACAGAGAAACAGAAAGCTGATGATACCATACCTCTGTTAATATTGAAGTAATGCAAATGTCATGCCATGATAAATCTCATTAAATAATGTAAAATTAAATGTTAATTAGAATTGTTGTATGTAAAATTGCTCAGATGTAATCACCATAAACTGTCTCATGAGTGGTGTGGTTGGTGACTAATGACCACAAACAAGGATTAAGGATACACCTGCCCAAGCTGTGCAGTAATTGCAAAAAGCTCTCCCTTCCTGAGAGTTCCTAAACTACAATACAAGGCAGACAATGTGAATTTATAAAGTTTTATGTGTGCTCATGCTGAAAGGAACAACCTGAGTAAGTGCATATGGTGTTATCTTTCCCATATATTCAGTTCATGAGATTCTCAAAAACATACTATGCAGATTGCAAAATGCTCTTCCCTTTTACGTACTGCATCAAGATAAAACAAACTCCCTGTTATCATTAGCAAAAATTATTATTTTATGTAGTAAAAATAACGGCAAAAAGGAGAGGAAGGCCCAAGCTTTGTTGCTCCTTTAATTTCTGGCTCATTTGCAATTCTCAGGGCATGAAGTGCCAGAAAGGTTCACAGACTTGTTCCCTATCAAGTTGTTTGCTATCAATAAGGCAAAGGAAAGTTTCCTCACTGATCATGTTCAGCTGAATAGCATGACCTGGGGGTATGGTATTTCCTGCTGCTGAGCTGCCCAAGGATGAGTCTGTCCTAAGGAGGTGATTAAGGATCACCATGGTTCAACCCAATACACCTCAAGATTAAACCAGAGATCCCACTACTAATGCCTGCAAAGCTGCTGAAAGATGAAGAATCATACTTACTCATCCAGCTCTTCCTCCTCAGCTTTAGAGGTATCTGCATAGAGGTATTTGCTCATATCCACTGGCCTGACGTTTTTCCTTTTTGCAGGTTGTGGAGGAGAATCTCTTCCAGGTGCTTCAGGGGGGTGATCTGGCTCATCAAATGGGTTTAAGTACTCTGGGGCATCTTCATCCTTGAAGGGATTGTAACTGTCAACATAGAAACTTTCTTCTGGCTTGGAAGACGAAGCTCTTTCAGTGTGAAGTTCTACCAAATAACAAAAAAAACCACCAAACCCAAAACATTGAACAGATTTAATGAATTAAAAATTTGAAACCATTTTATCAGATCTTTATATTTGAAAGGCATATGAAAAGGTCTACCTCTTAAATCTCAATACATAATGTTATAGCCTTAGGTGAATTTTCTGTCTTGCTTATTCAAAAATAGGTCTTTCAAAAGGTCTTGTCATTTAAACTATATTGAATAGGCTTCATTTTCTCACGTACTACAGCTCTTTCAACACTGGTTATTAGCTTTCTTATTTGTCATATAATGGCATCACAAGAGATATTGAAACATTTTCATGAACTATTAGCCAGTTTGTGTCCTAACAAAATGTTCTCAATTATTTATTTGAGCTTTCAATAAAGAAAAAAGACATCCTGTATTTTATGATATTACTGGATTTAAAAATAGTGATTGTAAGTAGGTAGCCTTTTCATTTCTTAAAATTACTGAATAAAAATCAGTTATTAACTATGACCAGTAATTACATTTCAAAACACATGTGTGTCCCCGGTAACAATACACGATCTCACAGTAAAAACGAATTTAAATTAACCCTAAAGAGACAAATAACCACATCATTCATCTTTTATTTGGGCTGGAGCTTCATGCTGTTCTCTGTGTAATGTTCTTTCTGTGGTGCCTGTTATTCTACAGTGAATGGCTTCTGGATACTGAATAATGCAAATCCCCATACAGCAATACAACATTTGCTACAAAGACACTCAGTAATGTTAATCTTACTCTTCTTGCAGCATCAAATAATCAGAAGCTCTGTTCAATACTGATGTGATGTACTTTCAAAATCTACGCAAATAAGAACTTCAATGTCGTGTCATTAAAACCTAACTTCCAATAACCACATCCACATAATTCTTAATGAAAAGTGTGTATTTTTCAGAGCTATGGTTACTCAACTGGACTAAACACACCTTTCAGGTTTAACAGAGCAACTCTAAAAGTTATTTGTAACAAGAGTCTAAAAAACGAAAAGATTGAGTTCCAAGTGGATTTTTCACTGAAGAAATATTTGGGAAGACAAAATCTCTAGTCACACAACAAACAAAGGGAAGCACTGTGCTTATGTGAGTTTGGATGGATGATGTACCAAAGCTGCTAATCCTGGTGAACTGCTAGAAAATAAGAATGTTCTCTACCCTGACAGTAAACATCCAGCTCACCCTGATTCCAGCCATTAGCACAGCCCTAGGTGATAGAAAGCCCTACCCCCAAGCAGTGTCACCAACTCTGACTTACAGTGTGACCCAGAGCCGTTCCTAGCTGGATAGGAATATGATCCCTAGGTGCAGGTGACAACTTCACCTATCTATGCACTGACTAGTCACTAGATCAGGGCAAAAGCTTGGGGCAGGGAAGGCTTTAGCTCTTCTCAGGACTATAGAGATCCACCTGCAGCCTGTGGAGGAGACCCGTGCTGGAGCATGGACATACAGACAACTGCAGGAAAAAGTCAGGGTGTGTATTTGCAGTATGTCAATGTAGTGCATGTGTTCACTCCTGCCCAGAGTAAATGCTTATCCCTTAAGAAAAGGGAATAAACTACTGGGAACTTATCCTGGGAGAAAGCATGGTTACTGCACAGCAGGTGATGGGGTTAATAAACCCTAGCTTATGTGGTGATGGGATCACAAGCCCACATGCTTTCAAGAAAGCTGTTTCAGAGAAAGCCACAGTGAAATAATATTGAAGGTCTATAGCTTAAATTACAAGTGAAAACAAAGCATTTAAGGCAGAAATTCTTAAAAACACAAATATTATCAAATCAAGCAAGAATCCGTTAGAGTACTATAGATTAAATATATCAAGGCAGAGCCCAATATTTAAAATGCATTTGTTCATTTATTTTATGCTAAACTGGAAAAGTGGTCCTATATAGACTTAGGTCATTCTAGTGTCCAGTGCAGGTGCTCAAGGCAAGCAAAAGCTTCACTCTGCTTGCTCTGAGATGTCCTCAGTGTGGGTATTTGCAGCTGAGCTGACTCCTTTACACTCAAAACTTATGGGCATATGTCTAAACTGTTTTTAAAGTCAGAGGAGTCAAATCCCAGCTTGACTGTATACACAGTACACACCATGCCTTGAAGCTCATGGTAGTCAGAATACTACTCAATTATTACCCACACTTTTAGTGATTAGATGAACTAGACCAAGCAGAAGTGCTTTGGAGATGTGTCTTCAGAAGACAGTTCCATACAAAAAGCAAAAATAACCAAATGAAATGCAGAAAAAAAAGGACCAATACCCTGTTCAAATAGTGTGGCTTATTGACAAAGCTTTAACCTAAATTTTTTAGTACTTTAAATTTCGCTCCGATATTAGAATATTTTATCAAGAGAGTGGACAACTACAAATAGCTGCTTTTGCAACTCCATATGATGGATCATTGCACCTGCACATGAATTTGTTGATAAACACACATTACCATATCTGAGGGAAACCCTCTGATAACACACAAGAAGGAAAGTCAGTAATAGATCCTGAAGTTAAAAACATTCAGGGAAACAGCCTCTTAAAACTATAGACTAAGCTTTTAGTTTTAATTCTCTTTTAAGTGTCTTCTGGAAACAATGAGTTAAATGCTTGTTTAAATCTGGTAAATTTTTAAGGGGAAATGCAAATGGTTTTTGCAACTCTTTCTATTTCAACACTGGATCAAGTGCTGTAACCCTAACTATGACAAAATTCTTTCTCTTTTTCATTGCCTCAACAGTAACTACATGTTTGGCCTTACACACACAGCGTTACATATCGGTGCTCAGACACCTCTGGCTTGTTATTAAGTAAAATATTTCACAAAATCCTACACACAGGCTGAAATCTAAAAAGCTTCTAAAAATGTCATTCTCAAGACACTTTTATGGGCAAAATTTTGTAGGGGTTCAGCTAGAACCCACTCAACTTGGCTACTCATTCTCTCTACTCTTGCCATTCAGGACACTGTTTTCCTCCCCCTTCTGCTTCCTTCAATGTCCCCACAGGGAGGGAGGGTTCTCACAAGGGTCCTCACCTGAACCTAAAGAGGCTCTCTCCCGTAGGGTCTCTGAAACCCTTCAGAACTAGTTTTGTGTCAAATCTTCATCACAGGCCTCTCTGTAACAAATTAAGTTGTTATGATGATGACTCAACAGCACTGCTCTTGAAGCCACACCTACTGTCACCTGTCACTTTCCTGTAACAGACTCATTTTCTCAAAGAGCTAATGATGCTGAGAAGTGCACTTTGGCAGGCTAAACATACAACAGCTCAGAACGGGTCTGTTTCTCTCTTGAAGCTGTTTTTACATTCAGAAGGCAACACAGATTCCCCTGATTCCCCTACATCATTCATCATAGCTCCACATAGGACTCCAGTCTCTACACTGATATAAATTTAAAACAAAAAGAAAAAGAAAAAGACAGAAAAAGATGTTTGCAGTTTGGCACTTCAAGGGTCAAACACAAAATAATTTTGTTTGATTAAGTAATAAAGCCACAGGGGTAGGAGTGACAATGAGAGAGGCAGAAGTATTACTACAGCAGAAGCACCAGCTGCTCTTGTGCCAGATTCTGGAAACATTACTTGCCCTAACTCCACTGAGAAAGACTGTTTGTGATAATAATCATTCTGGCACTACCTATCTGCACAATCAGCCAGAGCATCTCCAGAAATCACCCTGCCCTTCAACCCACTTGCCTTTTGTAACACAAACATATTGTGACACATCCCTTAAAACCAAACAAAACCTCCACCAAAACATCTCACATACCACTTTCCCCTTGGCAGAAGATGAAAGAACAAGCCACATGTGAAAGGTACTCGGTTACGCCACTGGCTGCCTGACTGGCAGGCAGGCACACAGGCACCATGGGGTGTGAGCACCCAACAAACAGCACAGAGAAAGGATGGAACTGCCCAGTGCTTCTAGAAAGAGTAATGACTGACGTCCCCACACACCACTGGTGATTTCCTGATCCTTCTATTCATACACTCACAACACACAGCTTTTCGTGAAGAAATAGGAGGGATGGAGTCACCATTTTCCTCTCAATTGCTTCCTGTGCCGCTCTGCGTGTAGCACTGCTCTAGAACAATTTGGGGTTTGGTGCTGCATTGTAACAGTTTTCATTTTCAGTGTAAAACATGCTGCAGGGAGCTCAGAAGGCCACATACCAGGTGATGAAATACACTGCTGAAGTAAATGGTGTTCTAAATGAGAGGGGGTGCCCGCCAAGACTTACTCTCATGTCTCGTGTGTGTTGTATAATTCACATGCATCTTAAAAATTTGCATTCCCCACCAAATTAATCAAAACATCTGGAGAGATGAAAGTGTAGTGTGGTTTTCTACTTCATTTGTTGTACATGTTGACTCCCCCAAGTAAATATTTTGCACAGAAATTAACTGATTTTATAATTTGATTGCACTGTGACTAAAAATCCAAAAGGCAGTCCTCATACAATCACATAAAGGTTATCTCATATAAAGCTGCAGAGATACACTGTTCAAAGAGATTATTTTTGATTTTCACAGATTTCTAATGTCTAGCTGACCTAGCAGATACAGAGGGAATAAGCCTCAATCAGACATGTCAACCAAGAAACACATCTGAAGATTTTTTTTGAGGTGAGTTGTTCATATGCACATTCACTCTGCTGTGTGTGTAAAATCATTGACACTGAGGACTTTTTAAATCCTAGCAGCATCCAGAGCCAGCTTGCTGATGACCCTCTGCCATGCACCACACCTACAGCATGCACACGGATGCTGGAAGCACTCACGCCTTTAGTTTCTCTCCACCCCACATTCCCAGGGTTAAGTGATTATGGGATTAGGAAGATAGAGGGAAAGTAGCTGGTTTGTGAACAGGCACAAGAAATATCTGTCTAGGAAACAAGTATCTACTGGCAAGTAATCCTCCTTTCTCTTTGAGTGACTGTCAATACATACATATTCATACTCTGGGCAACTCTGAGCACACACGTTACAGGCTTGATAGAAATATCCTTGGAATAGCTCTGCCAAATAGCACATCATGCCTCCTCACATCTGATGGTGAAGTACGCAGGAAAGGAGGCTCCAGCTGGCTGCTCTGCACCTCTTGGGGAAATTAAGTAACAAATTCTACAGCAGACTCTGAACTTCCGCAAAGTCTAAGTTCCAGATTATGCCTTGTCCAGATAAAAAGATAAAGAGACTAACATGTAAGTGAACAGAAAAATACTTCATCCCTGCACACATAAAAAGTTAATCTCTTGATTTAAGCAGATCATAAGACAAGTGAAACAGGTAATGTGACTCTTTAAGCCTGTAAGGAAAGCCTGCCTTAAACTCCTGAACCTCTGTCATGCTCTTGAGCTTCTGGGGTGGCCATCAAAAAGGTTACATTCACTTCAGGATGCAAAAGCAAACAAGCAGGCACAGTCTCAAAGAGCTTCCTAGAAAGAGATGGCACTGAGGTCTCAGAATAGAAGAACCATGAGTGAGTAATGGGACACAAACAGGGCAGCCTTCAGCAGTTGAGCAACAGGAGGGGAACAGCTACGATATTGCGTAGCCTCAAAATGCATTTCAAAACAAAGGGAAATCTCCCCAAAATGGTAATGTCTAGGTGCTCCCCATGTAGAGACACTGATCCATCTAGCCACAGAAATACACAGCAGATTCCTGCTGCTGCTGAATACCAAAACCATCTTCCCTAATTTATCTCAGCACCATTTTTCTTCCCCTCAACTTTCTGTGAAGGAAGAGGACTGGAGAAAGGGCACACGACAAGAAGGCCAAGCAAGGTAACGGGAACACAACTGATTCCCGTTATAGGGACGAGACAGGTCTGGAGTGGAAGAGCCAGTGCTTTTCAGAGGTGTCTGAGGTAAAAAGAAGAATCTCTCAGGAGCCACTCAACATAAAAGCTTTAACAATGCCACACCAGATGTCCAACTCTTTGTCTGATAGCCTGGAACCACTCAGATCTTTCAGCCTGCTTTAGTGCTCCAGGAAGACACTGTCACGTGAACCTTACAGAAGGTCCATCCCTCCCAAATAAAAAAACACCTTATGACACAGTGGGAAGAATCTAGTGACACCCTGTTTATCCCAATCGCTGTCCTGTTATGGTATGTTGAATGCTGCATGACAGTGACTGTGCGTGGGAGGAATACTTGGTATTCACACACCCAACAACTCAGCGTTGCTGCCCACAGCTGTAGATGAGACCCAAGTCTGATCACAGAGACTGACCCAAGTACACAAAACAGACCCAGAGAAACAAAAAAGTGCCCGCACCTCTGACTGAAGATGACTGCAAAGGCAGATGTCACCAAAAACACCAGAATTAAGTGGAAAAAACCACACCCCTGATATGCTGGGAGTGTTTTAGGAACATAAACAGGCTGATATTTTGGACGCAGGCTCATAGTTAATTTGCCACAAGGTATCAAGCTACTTCAGTACTAAGAAACAACAGCTGCTTCTCCCTGTCCCCAGGATGAGAAAGAGTCCCTGTCTTTTGTGGCCAGAACACCTACTGCTTTCTTCCAGAATGGGTTCTCTCTGGAAAGGAAAGAAAAGCTGGGTTTGGAAGAAGCAGTTTAGGTAGGATGGGATTTGTACAGCTTTCTTCATGGAGAAGGGAGCTCTTCTTTCTATAGCAGAGAAGGAAGAAAGGAATATTATCTGAGTCTCTTAGAGCAAGTTATTTATGGACAACCAGAGAGATTTATATTCCTACTTATTCTGCTTCCTTCCATGATCCTAAGGGAATTCACTGTCAAGGAACAGACAGGAAACAAAGCCAAAGATTAGGACACCAGAACCTAATCCATATATATTGGTATCTACAAAGCTGCAAGAAGCCACTTCTGCAGCTCTAGAAAAACCTGACAACTTTATAGGAGGGAGAATGTGCCCAGGATAGTGGCTTTATGGCTTCAGCTGCCAAATACAGAAGACAGTGCAATGTCCCTGTTTCAGAAATACAAACTGTGAGTCACACCACAGCCTAAGTATGACAGGACTTGATCCCCACCCACATCATTCTCTGTCGACTCTGAAGACAGAAAACCTGTGCTGTGAGTAAACATCCAGCTTGTCCAAAGAAAGTGACTGACCACAGGTGGAAACTGCAGCTTGGAAATGCATTGTCTTTGACCTGGCCTTAGAAATCCCCTGGCTGCACCTGCTCAGTGTGATTCTTCTCCATTGCCATTACAGAGTGACTTGGTGTTTTCTAGAGGAAGAAAAGTCTTGGAGATTTGAACAGGAAAGGTTGAGTACAGCTTCAAACTTCGGAATTGACTATGAATCGGCCTTTTTAGCAGCTGAAAGCTAAAAGTGAAACATCCAGCAGATGGGAGCCTGCATATCTCGGCATGGAGTGGAGGACAGCAGAGATGTTTGCTGTCCTGGTGCTTCTTTCTGGCCTTATGGCCGAAATCTTATCAGATTAAGAATTTACAGGGGCTGTACATGTCACCCAAATGAAACAAGAATGGGCATGTCAGTCTGCAAAGGGGATTAACACCTAGCATGTGGTGCAAGGCACAATGCCAGAAGGCTTAACTGAGGAAGCCATAAAAGCAAAAAAAAGGAAGAATAAAAGAGAGAAAATTAAATTGTAATAATGAAGATTAGTGCTAACCAAGAATAGCTGTGATGCAGTGAAGATTGCAGTGAAGGAAATTATGATATAAACCATCACCCACGTGGAGCAGGGTTGTTTGACAGTGTGCATTGCTCATTCATACCACATGAGGTGAGTACTAGTAACACACCTGATAGGTCTAAAAGTCTCTGCTTCAACTGGTAGCCCCCAGTGGCAAATACACAGAATATCCCTCAACACAAAGGATGAGACTCAAAGGATAAATCAATTTTTTAGTGGCAACTGGATCACTGCTATTGCTACCACTGTGCTGCATGAAATAATTGTATTTAATCAAAATAAAATTTTTCACTTGTAGCCCTACAGAAATAAAAATTATGTTTCACTAAGCATTTACAAGTAGCAATGAATTACATAAAACAAATTCATTACCTTCTACATCAGGGTCTCCAAATGGATTCAATTCTGTTGTGTCAGGATCACCAAAAGGGTTTGTGCTGGAGTTGGCCAGGTCTTGCTCCCCTTCATCCAGAAAATTAAGCTTATTGATAAGCTCTACAAACAAATTGGAATATGGTTTTAAAATAGATACAAACTGTTCATCCAACACATCTGGAGCTCAAAAAGCCCCGTGTCAACAGTCCCTTGAAACACTGCACCAGAGTATGGCACGAACTGCACAACTAAGTTAACACAGTCCAGTAAGTACACCAACAAAGGGAAAAAAAAAAGTGAAATGAATGAAACTTCTATTTGCTGATCAGAACATTATGTAACAGAAATGACTATTAAGAAAGCCTTCTCTTTTCTTCATTAAATAAATGTTGCAGAACATCTAACAAGCTAAATACGGTGATTCTGATTGTTCACATACATGTTAACTATCGCCAGGAAATTTTAATTTTTGGATGCAACGTGCACATAAAAGCAGAGAGGGGACATTTTGTCACTTTAGAAAGGTCAAGTATTACTGACTATTCAAGTCATGTTTTAAGCTTAGGATCTGGTGGTTTCTTTTATTTTTTTTTGTAATTTTTTTTTCTTTCTTGTTGATTATCAGATGACAACGGAACTGTAGCGGAGACAGGCTCTTTCTCTATCATGTTGTTACCTGTTGGATGCACTACAAATTACTGAGAGTCATGCTGGGTGGAAGCACAGAGATAAAACTGACAGCTGAATACAGGCAGGAGTCAAAAGGTAATGGGTCACAGTAAATACAATCAGAAACAGAAAGAAAGGATGAAAGCTCATAGACCTTCAGAGGAACTGGCTGATTTAGCTGAAGGCATATTTGCTCGCTTTATGCAGTCATCTTGATCTTCATCTAAGCTGCTCAGAGCATTCAACTGGTTTACAATTTCTGTAAATAGAAGCCAGTCAAGACAAACGTAAGGCAAGGGCATTTAATGAAACAGAAGTGGAACGAACACTGTTACCAGAACGAGAGAGAGAGAGTGAGGGAGAGAGGGTAAAAGAATAGATTTAGAACGAGTCCTTACAATTATATAACTACAGCAAAGTACCTGCCTAGGTGCTTCAGTGATAATTTAACATGAAATGCAGTTAACAAGGCATAAACAAAACCTAGCCGGGTTAATGGTGTCAGCAACAGTAGTTAGTTTTATGAGGACGAGTATGCACATCAGTTGAAAATTTAGACAGATGTACTAGATATAATTTAAAGATTTTTCCTGCTCATGAGAAAAACCTGAATATTAAAATATTGTCAATCAACACAAAACAGCTCCAGCACAATTTATCTCCCTCCCAAACCCTTAAGGCTACAGAAAACTAACCTACACAACGTGCATTTTTAATATCTTTTTTATTTATACACACACTCTGATTATTTAACATTTACAATTAGCCACCATTACATTCTGATCTATCACAAGTTGAATTTACCTAAATAGTTCTAAAATACATGATCTGTGTTGTGTCAGGAGAATGCAAACTGAATGTATATATTGGCTGAATTTTTGTTGTCATGCTATGTAAGTAACAGCTTGCTGTTTCTTAAAATCCTATTTCACCTTCTGTCCATAGAGGAGAGCTCTGAATTGGCATGAACTAGTAGTAATTTTAAAAAGGTGTTAATGTTCAATTCTAGTCAAGATGGGGATGACTCCATAATTCTAGAAGGAAAAAAAAAACCAAAAAATAACTAGGTCTGAGTGGCTTCTGGCCCAAGGGGAAAAATTCTTCTCTGCTCCCCCCAACACAGTCCCATCCACAGCATCTGACAAATGGAGTTTCTGTAGTAATGGGGATTGAGCCTGGGGCATCTCTGAGAGACCTGAGCATAAGTTTCTGTGGAGAGGGGACAGCCTTCCTCATCCTTCCAGATGACAAACAGGCAAGAGAAACCTGTGCAGGAGAGATGATCTTGCCTGTTGAATATCACTGCCCCGCCGACAGTCTTTTTTCATCTCCTGTCTTTTCCCAATGAAATAAATGGATGATGTCTTCTGGTGTCACCAGCAAAGTTAAAGCTTCATGCCAGTCATTCTTGTATTTCCCTTAAACTTTAATGTCTTGTGTACACAAGAAGTTACCTCTCAGTAACACTTTTAGCTTCCTGCTGTTTTGAACTTGACATTTTCTCATCTGGCTTTTGTTTGGGAAAGCAAAATTTGTCTTTATTCAATGAACTAAAGGGAGCAAGATATCAAACTGACGTAAAAATTTAGTATCCTGACTGTCCCAACTCATGTTGGTGCTTATGGCCACCCAGAACTTCCTCATCAGGGGGACTTTTTCATGCTTTTTCATAGCTGACACACTGACACCACTCCTGATTTCATGCTTTCACAGACAACACAAAGAACGTGAAGCCCAAAGCAGACCAGAACCCAGTATTTCTGTCACATGGATAAAAACATTTTTGCCAAATTCAAATTGGTTTGCAAAGACATGCCAATCTGCAAATTACCAAGGAAAATTACCTACTCTGCCAATATCTATTGGACATCCTAAATGCTGACAGTGACAAAATCCAAGCAGAATTCCTCTGTAATGCATCTCCCACTTGATCCTGACCTTAAAGCACAAATCTGCTTACACAGGATTACACTTATATCTGTCTACATAGAGTTAACTTAATCATCCTCATTTCCTAATTTTTAGCTCCAACAAACAAGATTATTATCCTAAAAAATAACACCAAAACTGCCCCAAAACTTATACTTTATACTCTCTCAGTATAAAACCATACATTCACCTGAGAAATCTGCATAATATAATACTATCTTCTGGGAATTTTTAAGACTCAAGATAGACAATGCAACATACCTTCCTGTACTCAAATAAAACAGAGCCGACCTCATAAAACAGCAGTACTAATGAATTAGTAGTTTAAAACAGGCTAAGATGCTGACATGATTTACAGTTTATTATGTCAGCATGTTAAAAAAAATGCAAAACAATTACAATTCAGTTTTCATTGTCAGAAAATAACAAATTAAGTTCAGAGCTTTAAAAAGAGGGAGTTCTTTGATGTGGTCTGAATCACCTGGTCTTATCTGCCAACCTAAACACCCATATGCACTACAATGTTTCTCATTACAATATTAAATGGTTTATGTCATATTTTGGAGCATGGAAATGGTAGGTTGGAGATTTATATCCTATATTATCTTTTATAAATCTCATTATCTACAAACACACATTAGCTTGTTCTACAAGTATGTCACATAAATCACTGGTTTGGGTTTTGGGGTTTTTTCAATCTTCTCTCTCTCTCTCTTTTTTTTTTTTCCCCAAGCAGCTTGGTGATCTTGACGAAAAAAAAAAGAGTAAATGTACCAGAAGTTTTCAGGAGAGGTATGATTTTGCAAATTGCAAAAAAGGGTTACGCATATTATTATCCAGAAGCTTGCTCTTAAAACACGCTGGGATTCAGACTGCTGCAGAGGTAGCACATGGGCACATTGCTGATTCCATGTGGTGCCCCAGGACGGTCACTGTGCTCCTGGGCAGATGGAGCAGGAGGCAGCTATTAACTTCAGCATGAGGCTCTAAGTAGGAATTACAGCATTAAGGGAAGCAACAAACTGCCCTGTTTGTGAGTTATGAGGCACATTTTCTTCAAATATGTTGGGATGCCTTGTGTTCCACTGAAGACTAAGGACAGGATAATTCTGGAAGGCTTAAATCCATGTATATTGACAGTGTAGGAACATACTTGAAACTTAATTCATGGCAACAAACAACTTCCAACTTCACACAGAACAGTCGGGGGAGATCCAGCTTTTACACATGAAAATTTCAACAAGAAATACTGGAAAGGAAGAGGGGGAGAGCCTGCGATGGAGGGAGATTTCTTCAAGCCTGCGATGGAGGGAGATTTCTTCAATGCTTGGAATGGAAAACATCTTTCAGTCTGGTCAGTTGTATGGTAGCAGTTCCATGTTGACCACCCCAAATTCCACAGTGCTTTTGAGGTCAGTCAGTATTGCACCACCTATTTCATAGCTGAAGAAACTGAGGCACAGATACCTACTCAAAGTTAGGCAATCCATCAAGGAAGAGAAGCCGCATTTCCTAACTCACCTGCACCATCTAGAGCCCCACACAGCAGACCTCACTTGTTCTCCCAGCAGTAGACAAACATGTTCATCTATGAAACTGCAATTTTGGGCACAATGAAAAAAAAACCCACAAACAAAACCAACAAAAATTATTGTGTGCTGCAAAAAGGAACAGTGTCTGATAGAAGACATGCAGCACCTCTTGCAGCTGTGCCTTGGGAATAATAACTTTTCAGCCATCAAGTCAGCCCTCTTTTCTGTGAGAAAACCTGGAGTCAAAGATAGGAGAACAATCCCTCCTTCTTTGCTACTTGCACTTTATTTTTTCCAAGCCCAATTACAAACATTAACTGTGTAATGCTGCCATCGTTCTGGTGAGGTGTTACAGGCAGTATCCCCGTTTTATACTTGGGAAAACAGGCACATCAAGGTGAGGGATTTGCCGCGGGGCACTCTGAGTCAGTGAAGCATTCCAGCTCCTCAGCTGCCAACACCCAACACGGCACAAGAGGAGAAAATGTTGGTAGCAGCAAGCTTCCAAAAGGGTTATGTAACTTCCTCAATTAACTTCATGGTATTCTGTGAACACTGTTTTTGAAAGAGTTCTTCGCTACGTCGGTTTTGTTACATTTCCTTCTTTCTAAATTTTCTCCTGCTTTTCTACAATGATTCCTACCTCTTTCTCCCTTGCTTCCTCAGCTCTTCTCCTAGCTTTCCCCATTCATTATATTTATTACAGGAGTCACTGCAACTGCCAATGAAATCAGTCTTGAACACATGTTGAAATAGGTACTTTACATCTTATTTATTAATGTTTACTTACTGCCCTAGGTTTTATGTTCTCCCATTTGTTTGGGAAATTGCATGCACTCATTCCTCTTCAACATCCCTCTCCTTCTCAAAGGTGGGAAAAGCTGGCCAGGCTCACAAAGCAACTCAGCTGTTGTAACCAACATAAGAAGAAAGAGTCCAAGGCTGGACCTTCCCAACATCAGGATTCATCTACAAAAAGACCAACCCGACCCTCCCATCTTGTATAGCTAGAAAACAGCATCACAGCTCGGAAATTGTGTATTCCAGAAGTATTTATTACTTCTGCCTTTCAAGGACGTATTTTTAGCTTCGAACAGATAATCTTGGCCTTTGCAATAGTAGACGGATGGAAAAGCTGAAATGACTCTAAAACAGCTTGAGCAAGGATCTTGTGTTGTGTATCAGCCAGCTCACCCTTCCCATCTATCTCCGGGGATGTTCACTCCATACCCAAAGGATAGTAGACAGCCTAGTCTAACCTACATCAGATTTTTGCTTGTTTAGGAATCATTTGTGGCTTTGTTGAAGCTGCAAAATCAATACAGTTGAGAAGAAAGATCTGATGCTTTTTACCTGCTGGCTTTCTGCATATAGGTTCTCAGTAGTCCTAGGCAGAACTTAAAAAAATCCCTGGTGCACAGGAGTTTCTATAGACTGTACATTACCTCTCCTTAACTTGGCCTCTGTGATTATCCAATGGCCTGGTGAACATGCCAGGTTTTGTTTGATGTTGTGATCTGATTTATTCTGGTTACACTGGCAAAAGAAGTTGACCTTGCAGAATGATTTCAGTGTGACCAGACTGGTGTATCTCTGCTCCCTGACCGAGAATACATTATCTTGGTTCCTCAGATATTTCATTCCAGACTTTCCAATATGCTCTGTGCCAGACACATACAGCATAAGTAGAGATTTGGCCAGGGTAAAAAATGTTTCATTGAATATGTAAAGCATACAGAAAATATATTTGCATCCTTTCACAACACTAAATGTAACTAAGTAATAAATGCTTCAGGCTGAACCTTTTGATTGCAATGAAAGCTCAAAAAGAAGTGATGAAAGTAATGTTTCATAACACTGAGCAAATGTTCCTCTGAATTTTCAAGAACAGATTTGACAATTCACTTCTCTGCTTGGGATGCTCTTCCCCCACTTTGGAGAAGGATCCCTTTATTTCAGACATTTTAAAAGAGCCCTGGAAGTTATGAAATCTGGCATCAGAAGGTAATTTTCTTTTCCTGATTCTTTACTCAACGAGTTCCTACAGAACTCATCTGGAGCAGTACTACATACTGATCTCTACCAACAATTTAACATCATCTCATCCTGATCTGACTTGCCTCGATTAGTTCAGCTATCCTGGACACACTAAGCATTTTCATCAGCAATTCAAATGTGGTTACACTATCTCACTTCAAACAACTTCACTATAAAATTCATTAAAGTCCTTTAACAGCTCCCAATTTCTTTTCCATGAGACACCCCCATCCAAAAGGCAGCAATATGCAGCCTGGAATTGCCATGTTATTGAGCAGAACCTCAGCATCTGTCCATGGCACAACTGATTTCGCAGTTATTCTCACAAACTGCCGTCATTATTTCACTGGAGCCTCTTCTCATCTCCTTGCTTGCTGACCCTTTCCCTCTGCTTTTTCTGCTCCTCTGTTCACACTGGTTCTTTGCTTCCCTAAAATCTTGCCTACTTAGTGCATTCTCTCCCAATAACAGGATACGCAGAGACACAAATTAATGCTCTTGAATTCACAAATATTAAACCTTGTTGAGTTATGGATGGGATCCTCTTCAATCGAGCTATCCTCAATATTGTTCTGGTTGTTAGGATTTTTTTTAAGTGAAATAAAAATACAGCATAAGGATAAAAAACATGGGACAATTAGAAAAGGAAACTATATTTTACCATGCCCGTGGCAAAACCAACCTGTAATTTTTGCAGCCTTTTCCTCTTGATTCACTCTGTTTTCTTCATCTTCTTCATTGTCTTCCTCAAAATCATCTAGGTTACCAATATCAGCTTGTTTCATACTCATCAAACTAGCCAGGCTTTGCATGTCTTCATCCCTAAATTACAAACCAGGCATTAAAATGCAGCTTGTTAATACCACAGCTGATATTACTGCATTCTTAAAAATTCTTTAAATATTTTGATGTCTTCTTCAGAGAGGTCTCTGATCTCAGATCTGATCTTGAATACAGTGAAAGAACAAAACGAATACACTCATAAATACATATCAATTTCTAAAGGGAAAGTTTTCCATTAACAAAATTGTAAAGGGTAAAAAAAATACTGCTTTGCATCAAGAGTTAAAAACAGCTTCATAAAATTTTAAATCAGCCCAGAAAAGTTGGTAAATGGTTGCCTGGTCTGCTTTGGTTGAAGTGAAAATGCTAGGCCAGACCTATTGCCCACATGTGGTGTGCAACCCTTATCACTACATTTATAACTCTTGCTGCTGTTGCAGAAATTAAAATCCCTTTTCTAAATATCTTAAGTCATTAACAAGATAAAAAAAGGTTAGTAAGGCAGTGTCTATTTACACATACTGGAAACCAATGCTTTCACAAAGAGCAGCTTTTTTCAGATCCTTTGTTCAAGGCACTATGAAAGCCCTATCAATACCTTAGAATCTACCTGACTAACAGTCTTCAGTCTGAAACCCATCAATTTCAATGGGAAGAAGGTACATGCAAACCTAAATGGATCAGTTTTTACAAATTATGGCCTTGAAATCCAGTAACAGCATAACATAGCTATTTACTGTATAGTTAATGGATGCTGGCAGTTCCAAAAAAGTGAAAGACTTACCAGCAACTGACTTTTTCCAGTCTCATTTTCAGCTACGTTTTAACCATGTTAAATCACAGCTAAATACTTCAAAATATCATTCTTATATGGCATGCCAAGATATAGTTCACAACAGGTTAATCAGAGAGGGGAAACAGTAATAGTAATTAATAGTAATGAATGCATCTGTGGCTTTCAAAGCATGCAGATAAAAAACTTTTTTGTGTCAAAATGTTTTAACATAACAGCCTGGAAAACTGTTCATGCAACATTTTTGGGCACTTGTATTGTAGTGGGCAATGTCTACAAATGCATTCAGAAAGCTAGAAGTAAATTGATAGTCTTTTGGAGAGAAAAAGAAATTTGGGAAGAGGCAGAAGAAGCATTAGAGCAGTAGCTTCCCAATCTACCTCTTTTTGTTCTGCCATTCTCACATTGCCATATTCTAGAGACATAAAGGCAAAACAAAACTACCCTAGCTGAAACCAGGACTGTGACAAACAATCCATTCTCCAGCCACATGAATATCCAACATCTGGAATCTGACAGAAATTGCAGGAGAGGTTACAGCATCTGCAAAAATAATCTGTATCCTCTTCCCTCCAAAGGCCATTGAAATAAGGGACAGAACCAAGAAAGTGAGTCAAGGGAGTGGTAATCAGTGCCCAAGAGAACTCTTTCCACAGGATATTCCTGTGCTCAACACAAAATCTTAACTCTGACTCCACCCTCCCTCACCTTCCAACTAGCTCTGTCCTTATTGCATTCTTTGTGAAGTATCAGTGGGTTCCCTTGAAGTCTGCCAACGGTATTGTCAGATGAACACACATGCACATAAACACACACTCCTGCTGATTTCAGACCTGTAAATACTTTTAAGCTATTGCTATTTAAAATGTCTGTAAGAGTAGAGCAGAAGCCATTTGTCTCTGAAGAACACAAGGCTGAAATCAGAGTAAGAAACAACTTTTACTCAGTTAAGAAACCAAGTATGGCAGGAATGATAGGTATGCTGAAGGATACTCTCGAATTCCACCACTCTATACAGAAAGAGCTCTTTATCCAAAGGATTATTTGAAAAGCAACACAAAGCAGGCTATCTGGTTTTAAAAAAGCCCCAACAAACAATCACTTACGTGGCTTTTCCTTCCCTCAGGAAAATACAAGATAAGGAGAACTGTAGCGTGGCAGATACCACTTTCTTAGACAAAGGCTTGAATTTTAATCTGACATCTGTCTGTGTAGGCATGGGGCTGGCATATTGCTTCATGTTGATGCTGCTGGTGGCAAGCGCTTTTCTGCGTCCAGAAGGAGATTCCTGAAAGCAGAAGAAAAACAAAGCTAATGTAAAAGGTGCTGTTACACTAAAACCTGTGCACAAAACAAAAAATAAACTTATTAAATCTCTAGGGGTTTTTTGGTTTTTGTTTTTTTCAAAAAATCCCTATGGCCCTGTCGAGTGACAAAAAACCACTTCTCAAACTACATCAGTCACTAATGGTGATAAAGCTTTGAACACTTTCTTAGTGCAACTGAAAAAAATATTATATATTGTGGTTAGTGGTGTTCCATATGAGATCTAAGATGTCTTTAGTGGCTTGAACCTGAAGCAGGTCCACAGCACACATCCAGTTAAACTGCTGGGAATACATTTCTATATCTTTTCACAGCAAATTGGACTCCCTCTGCCCAAACTTGGATAGTTCTGGACTAGAACCTCCAGCCTGTGGGAGACATGGATTTCAACCATGCATGTATTTCTTTACATGATGGCTTGAGATCATCTAGTTTGTGTTCCATGCTCAAAAATAATACCTGAGTATTTTTCAGAGCAGTGGTTCTTCTCATTACTGTTGTACATGCACTATCAAGAGTGAAAGGTTTCTGAAATTAAAGTGGACAATACTTCCAAAAATACTGATAAAAATTTTGCAAGGAAAAAATAAAGAGTAAAATAGAGAAAGATAAAAGCCAAAACTTTATTTGAAAAGCCTAAGTTGTATTTCAATTTAAAAGTGTTGCTCATGGTTTAACAGTTCAGACTGAAATGAATCTAAAATGCATTTAAGAATCTACTCTCTTGGTCTATCTAATATCAGCATCAGCAGGAAAGGAATGATTTTATGTAAAAAAACTCCAGTAACAAAAAATAAAACAAAAAACCCCTGCTATTAATTCTTTTGAAAAATGTTTTCACAATAAGACTACCTTTTACTGCAGTTGACAATTTGTGTTGAATAAAGAATACTAATTCAATCAAAACATTCAAGCATCCTTTTACAAAGTACTTGACATTTCTGCCCAGTAGAATAAGTCAGAATGTAATATGTCATCCCCAAAGAATACCTTGTTTAAAAAACTAGCCTTATCTGACAGATTATGCACAGCAATATTATACAGAACTATTAGTGCATGTAGATACCTTATGAATGAATTTCAAAAATGCATCAAACACTTGAGAAGGATTTAGGCCCTCTCAGAAGAAATACTTAAGAATATGCAAATACTCTCAGCTGAATCAAGTTGAAGAGATGCGACTCTCACAAACAATACCAGTGCTCTTTCCCCGACTGCAATTGTCAATCAAAAAGCAAGATTAAGGACCAAGGTTCTGACAATGTGTAAAATGGAAAGTACAAAAGACCTGGGCGTTTCCATTATTACACAGATATGAACAACAATAATCTGTTATTATATCATACCTTTAGAACAACTAATATTACAACAATTATACCAAATGCAAGGTTTACTGCAGCCCCTGTTCAAGCATCTACATCCAACAGGATCTTAGACAAGTCATATTGGAAGATTTTGAATAGTTCACGTTGACAGTAAGATGTTGATCTTAGCAAGACCAACAGATTTTAGACAGAACTATTCATGAATGTGGGTACTTGCTTGCAGCCTTCCAGATGAATCATTGATCAGCCACACTATGCTGTATTCTGATGTGCTCCTCTCAGTCTATGAAAATCACTTCTCAGCAGTTGTGAATATCCCAAATTCAACAAAGATCTGGATTTATTTCCTTGTGTAGCTACAAATGCCTTCTCAGTGCTGGTCCACCTGTTATATGCACCCAATGCCATGAGAGCAACACAGACCTCCCACGAGGTCCCTTGGGGGGAAGCATCGTAGGGAGCACCAAAACGCTTCAGTGACTCCAAAAAACAGGGCTACCTGGGGACAGAGCTACTTTCTCTTGTTACAAACACACCATCTTATCTGGTAAATCAGATGCATGTTGTCTTTATCAAGGCGATCTTACTCAAAAAGTCAAAGCAAACAAGATGAGCCAACCCAATTTCCAATTCAATGGTGGTTCTGAAGTGAGGAGAAAGAACACAACATTAAACTTGCAAGCATGCAAAAGCTGGACACAGATATCAAGGCAGAAGAATTTTGAAACTATGTGAAACTACATTTTCACTTAGTATCTACTTATTGTACAAATGATCATCTTGTAATTTGCACCTTCAGATTATCTGGATCAGAGTGAATAAGAGACATGAATAAGGAAGAGGCAAAGTTCTCCCAGTAAAGATGATAATCAGCAATTCTTAATGAAATCTTCTGGCGTTAGCTGATGTGGAGGGAAAGGGAGACAAGAATGCAGGCAGCTGTGTGCCAGGACAAAGGGAAAAAGCCAGCCATGAGCAAGAAATATCAGTACATATCCTGATGTGCTGTGAATAGGAAGATAAACTTGGCAATTGCGTTCAGTCTTCCTAAGAAATTATTTAATTTCATAATGTTTTTGTGGGCCAAAGACAGAAGTTAACTTTAAAATTGCCTACAAAAACCCAAATTTTTGATTTTATCATACAAAAGAAACCAAACCAAAACCCCAAAACCCAATCAAAATTAGACTGTGCCTGATCTTTCAAGTCTTATTTTGCTTCACATGTAAGTTTAAGTATATCTTCTTACTCTCCCAGAAAATGGAGTCTGTTAGAAGTGTTGCAACGTTTTCTCCTTTTAACCTTTACAAGTCTGGCCTTACATGGTTTAGGTACATAAGTAGAGAGGGAAAGACTTTTTGCACCTTAAAAGAATATTCTCAAGCTGCTTTAGGTCTATGACTGATTTCACAATGGATTATGCTTTCTACTCTGGAACATAACCAACTTCTAAAAAACTGTCTTTAAATGTCAGAGCATGCTAATAACCACTTCTTACAAAGACTGCAGCATTTTCTTCAAAAAAACCTACATGCTTCCTATAATAGAATCTGAATTACCCCAGAAACACAGATATTTTCTTGCAGAAGAAAAAATAATTCTTAAATTAGCAGGGATAAAATAATCCAAGAATGGAGTAGATTGCAAACCTACAAGCAGAGCAGACAGAAACAGCTGAGCAGTAGGCTGGAATGAATTATTCCAAAGAGAAGCCCACTTAGGTAGGACACCGAATAAAAATCATCCATTTAATGGTAAAAGTCTGATCTGATCTTTTGTCTTATATGAGCATGTGGAGTTTTGTGGAAAGTCAAGCAGGAATCCCAATACAAATGTTTTAATTGCTCACCTTTCCTGCTTTTGCCTATATAATTGAAGTTTAAACTGTGTAAGGCTCAGTTATGTCTCTAAGTGTTTTAGGTACATGTGACTGCCAGGGTTGCCACATCCTGTTTTGTGAAAGGGTGGCATGAAAAGTCAATTTTGAAGTCACAAGAGAGAAACAATCCAATGCAATAATGAGGTGAGGTGACAAAATACAAAAGTGAAGATAGAGTGTATTCTGTAAGAAAACAACAATTTGGAGACCTTTTACTTTTAAGAAAGGCTTAAAAGGCCTTATGCAAACAAAATCAGCTATGATATCTGAATGTTGCAGAAACACAGAAGATAACATACAATGCCAGTAAAATACAAATACCTCTATGTTATCTTCCAGCTCAAACATCCTACTGAGACAGAATGGGCACTGCTGGACTTGTAAGAGGAGCACTAGTTAACAACCATTTTTTGTTGTTTCATGTTTGTTAGTGTACAGTTCTAGCAAGTGAAACAGCACACTGGGAAAAAAAGTGTCATTCTCCTAAAAACCATTAATAAATTATTAAAAATAAAACTACTTGGTATGTTAGAAACTACAGCAGCCTGTCTACTTGCATAACAGAATAATGGCTGGGCTAGGTCAACTAAAGGCTCTGAGGAACCTGCATATTATTTTAAAAGTACATTGTTTGCAAAAATGATCCTTGTAATTCATTTAAGAAGAGTAAAACATGCACATAAACACACAGCAATACTTCTCCATTATTCTCTCCCATGTTGGAGAATTTCTGCTTTTGGATTCTAAACTTTTCTCTCACAAGCAGCTTCACTCCCCTTGACAGTCTCCTCCTGCAATGCCTCAAACATGCACCATATTTTGGGTGCAATAACCCTATCTGGGCAGTGCATCAAGTTGTATCAGCTGTTCCCAGCTGGCAGAGCAGCAGGATGAAGCACATGGCTGGCTCTGCACTATGCCCACTGGGTGGTTGATACTTGTGCATCCTGGTACTTTAGGAAAAATTTGAGCAAATTATTAGAAATCTGGAATAAGAAGATGAACTCAAAAATAGCAAAATGAAAATTAACAGAAAACAGAAAGACTTCCTAATACCATGGAGTACTTTGATTTCTGAATTTAGACAAAGAAATATGTAGAACAAGCAATACTCAGCAAATCAGTAACAGTTGCATTCCCTTTTTGTACAGAAGAATAATGGTAATGATGAACTCAGGTAGTTCCCAATTTCTAAGCATGATATTTGTGTTTGCACAGACTTTAAAAACATTGCTACTTCAGATACCAACAGAAGTGCAATTCACTGGTGCCATCAGAAAGACAAATTCCAGTCAATCTGAAGCCACAACAATCACAAGCTGCCAGTGCAGAGCCAGGCTCAGATGAGCTCTCACCTTGCACTCAGCTCTGCCAAAGCCTGGGGACCAACAACACACACAGACAGACTCCAACAGGGTTTCAAAAAACTAGTTTTTCAAGAAACAGTTCCCAACATCATTCCTCCCCAGCATTTTAAGTCACTTCCACGAACCCTCAAATGGCCATCATTTTACAGAGTTTGGGGCTAGAGAAGGGAAAATTAACATTGGCCAAATTGGAGTCAGTTCAAATGAAGCCAATGAAGCTGCATTTACTGTCACAGATACAGGGCCAGACCCATTAATCACACAAATTTCTTTTCAGTAATGCAACCCTGCATTATTCCCTACCACAACATTCTTGACTCTGAGTGGTGTCAGGCATCCCAAAACTTACTACGCAGGAAGTGCCACCCTTCTATAAATATCTGCCTGGTATAAAGTATTCCCACAGGCTGATCTCCTTCTGCAAGGAGAACAATGTGGAGCAATGCTACATACCACAAGCCTTGTCTAGGAATCATCCCCATCCTTCCCTACTAAGGCAGTCCTTTCACAGCAAACAGGACTAAAATACTCTGCTAAGAGCAGAGAGCCTGGCTCACAGCTGTAAAACAAACAGCTCATTTTTACTTGGAAGATGATGATCACAGATGACAGACACGTCACACTATTAAATAGTGCCCAACACTGTTCCAAAGGAAGCAAGCCAAAAGATTAACACCTTCACATGAAAGGTCTGAACTCAGATTCTTAATTTATAGGAGAGACAAATAATGCTGTAATGTGAATTTCATGCAGTCTTCTTTCCTTAAAAATGTATTTTTAATGACCTTGTATCCTTTACTTACCAACTGACTGACAAGTCTTCTTCAAGGTTAATATAAGAGGGGCAAATAAGTAAGAAACAGCTTTGTATTTTCTGTTAAACTGCCTCCAAGCTTCTAGAGTTACACAGAATCAAAATATTGGCTGGGTTTTGTTCATGGGGTATATTCCTCTGGGTTATTTGGGCTGGGGAAAGAGTCCCCCCAGAGAAATCAGCAGGCTATGTTTTACCTCTGCACACCTGAACTCAGCTTGCCTACACAGAGCTGTGACCCCGCTGTGCTGTCTGTAACCCCTGAGGCTCCAGTGCCCTCCTTTCCAAACACACATATTAAGAAATAACAGGAAAACATTTCCATTCAGCAGAAACCAGATAAAAAAGTACTGAAGTTCTTAATTATTTAGATAGCAAGTGGTCAGTCTTTAATAGAAATACACTAAGCAATTCATAATCACTATACAAACATTATCCAAAACAGACCTAACTAGGGAAAAAACAAATTTCCTTACTGGGTGTTATTTTGTCAAAAGGAACAGTATTATTTATTGCCTTTCTCATAGACAAGGAAAATGCACAGCATAATATTTTAGGGGCTGCCTTTTCATCTTTTACAAAAACAAATGCTAAAAAGCCCACAAAGATATGCAGATTTTAAGGAGGAGCAAACTTTGGCAGAAAATAATTAACAAAGCAATTTATCTAGCTCTAAAAGCTGACTGAGAGAAACAATGGGTTTCCCTCTCCTTTGGCTTGAGAATTAAATGGAGACTGTTTTTTGGAGGAAAGCTGCCTCCTGACACAAAGCCCCCTGCCCCTGCAGCCCCCACTCAGCACCAGAGAGGAGCTGGAAGGTTCTCCCTCTCCCGGCATGGGATGCCAGCCCCGCGCCTGAGCCGCACGCACCATCTTGCTCAGATGAAAAGATCACTGCTTCACCAACAGAGCAAAATGGATCACTACAGAATTTAATTTGGGAGAGTATACAGCAATTAAATGCTAAAATAGACAAGCTACAGGGAGCTCTCTCAACTGGAGAGAGTAAATTAGAAACTATGTCAGTTAAAATAATTTAGACAGGCGGATAGGAGATTTGGAGGACCGAATGAAGGCAGCACGATCTCTGCTGAAAACTTGTTTAAAAACAAATAATGGTTCAAGGTATCCAGAACATTATTAAGAATTATGATGCATTTGAATAGAGAATTAAATGTTTAAAAAATTCTGCACATACCAGAAAGGTTGGAGCCCTAGACATGAGGACTTAGAATGAAACAAAACATTTTTAAACCTTGAAATAGCTACCCTTAATTAATATATAATAAATATAATAAATATATATCTATTAACCTCACAAAGTGACCTTTGTCCTTGTCAGAACCAAAGCCCTTGTACCGAACTATTTATCATACTGGTCATATCTTAGGTTTAAGCTGAAAGGCTCCTTCAAAAACACCAACATGAAGGTTTTAACAGCACATCTAGATTGATGAATTATTATATTGGAAGCACCACACATTGTTTCTCACGTAGCCCAAACAGAGACAATTATTTCAGTTAGCAAAGAGAAAACACTATGGTACTTCAACTTCTGCCTTCTTACAGCCCCATGAGATTTCAGTGGCACCCCGAGAGACTGAGGAATGCAGTGAAAGGTTCTTTCTGACCAAAATCATACCCGTGGGTGTGCTCAACTGACCTGCTGTAGGTAACAACAAACCATTCATCTTTGCAGGCTAATCCTCTGCATTCACAGACTCTGGAAATCTCCAATGAGTAACCACAGACAAGAAGTTTAGAAATAAACAATACCTAATAAATTGAGGTAATTCATCTACAGTATGCAGAATTACACCAAGTAAATTCAGAGGTCCTGTTTTTCTAGCAAAAAATACTATTAAGCCTCTTAGACAACTACTGCACAGATGGCAAAATAAGCGCACGATTAAAATTCTAGTTGAGTAATTTATTAATAGACCATGTGTATGAGACAGGTATTCCCTTCTAAAGTGGGCTTGCTGCTTACAAAGGACAACAGAGAAAAAATTACAGGTGAGCTGGGTAATTTTAATAAGTAGCAGATAACTGTTGAACCCTGAAATACTGAACCTTGCATAGGATATGGATAATTGCTTTATGTGTCCATTTATAACATCTTCAATTGCTTTCTCCCTTGAACTGTTTAGTAAAGCAGGAACAACTCCTGAACACTCTCCCACAGAAGGATACAGGAGATTGATAACTGATTTGAGAAACATTCAGTTCAGTATTTTGCTCAGGTTTAAATTTACTGTTAGATGCCTTTGATCAGCTAAACGTAGACTGTCTTTGCACTATATGCAAACATTACTGCATCTTTGCAACGTACATGAATTTTTGGTTGTGTTTGCAGAGCTACAGCTTGTGCTGTACCACTCAGGAGCCCTGAAATACTTGACAATCCTGTTTCCCTTAGCAGGAACAGAAGGACACCCTTTCTTGCAAAGCCTAGATCCCAACACGCTGAGCTCTCTAGTGCCCTAATGGTTCTGCTTCCCTTTCACAGCCATCCACTCTCTGCTGTTGGGATCACTCCACATTAGGGACTGCCTGTTTCTCTCCTTTCCCCAAATGCTAGAGCAACCAGGGATGTGACCACCTACCCCAGATCTGCTAAGGTACAGGGCTCAGCTGTGTGCAAGCCTCTGTGAACTACTACATAGGAATCATTAGCAAGCAAAAGCCATCGAGACAAAATCATTTTTATAGAACAAAAGCTGTACGAGTAACTCCTACAGTAAACTCCTCTACAGTTTTATTTTGCCATGGATGAGGGCCACAAGCTTGTGGAAGTTCAGCTGAAGTTGCCAGAGAAACTTATTATGATCAACTGGCTATTGAAATCCTCTCAAAGGAGCAGATTTAAGGAAGTCTAGGCTTGAGCAGCTGCTGACACATGGCAGGTGAGGCTGTTGGGAAAATCACTGCATTCAGGGGTGGCAGTTCAGTAAAACACAGCAGCCCCTCATTTCCTGAGAGCTGTGTGCCACTGGATTCCTCTCAGTGTGCCCTCTGCCTCCAGGAGCAGCTCCCATGCTCTGCTTCAGCTGAGGCACTTTCAGACAGCATTCCCCTAGCCTGGACTCATGTTCCTCCTTGCTTTTGAAGGGTTTGTTGTGTAACTGTAGAGTATTTCTGTAGAGTTAGCATCAACACAAAGTAGAAATACAGATAATTTACCAAATGTTAGAGACGCAGAAACAGCAGATGATAAAGTTAGCCCCTAAACTTTTCGCAGAAATTGAAGTAAGAAACACACTTCTTTTGTGTGATCTCCTCTTTCCAGGGGGAGGACAGGGTAGCTGACTTGATAACCATGACTTTATTAATGCTCAGCAGCTCATAACTCCACATTTTTTTATGTACTGACTAAAGGGGCTCACAGGTTGTTCTCTGGTTTTTGTTTTAAAATAATAGGCAATACCTGTTAAAAATTTTTCATTTAAGCTCACCTACCAATGCCTGGCACTTCAGTTGTACTTTGCCTGACAGGAAGCCTCCATTGTTATGATTCACACCTTTGCTGTGAGCAGAGGTCTCCCATGAATGGTGCCACTGTACCTTCAAATAGCTACCCAAGAGAGATGTCCAGCTACTGTCCCCTGACAGAAGTCAATCATTAAAGGAAAAATAATCTATTTTTTTTAAAGGGTAAGCTAGTTATGTATTTACTGTTGGTTTCAGATCTGAAAAGCCCTTCTGTTGATTACATTTTCTTTTCCCTTTCCATTCCAGTCTCTAAATTTTCTTACTCTGCCTTGGTGTCACTTCAAGACAAATACACAGAATCCTTAACGTTTAAAAGGTGACTTTGAAATAATACCTCAAGCTCAGGACTGAATATTTAATGTGAATTCAATATAATATTAAAAACAGTTACTGAAATATCTAAAGTTCTGTACCTCAGGCCATGCCTGCCAGCAAACCTTGTCCTGAGGAAACAAATACCATGCATGAAGGTGTATTTAACTCTTGATTATTTAATTAACTCTTGATTATTTAAACAAACTTGCAAATGTAAGCTGCTTCTTTGTAATCTCCATCAATGAAGCAAGTTTGAGGTAAAACTCCTTCAAGAAGAAACAAGGTGAAAATATTAACTGCTCCAACAACCTTACGCACTTTCATTCATCTTTCCAGAGAAAGACTTCATTATTTAGCATAGATAAAACCTGTTAAAATGGGATTTGTAAAATACCACCAGCATGTCATCAACCAGTTATCATCTAAGGATAATTTCCATGTAGCAAATGCACAACGTTAAATGGCAAAGTTTGCAAGGCTTAAGACAGAGAAAAACTTGCAAGAGTATCAATGGAAGATACTAGGACCCTTACTTTATATTTTTTCTGTACTGGAAGTTGAACCTTAACTGCAAAAACCCAGAGCAAATGGCTGAATGGTCTGTAGTGCCTGATGGCTGTGTGCTGAGCAGTGATGCTCACACCATGAACATTCCTCTGGGCAGAATCAGAGACTCCAGGTCAAATTACTGATCAGTTTGGGAATATCTTAGACCTAGGCTAAAAGGCCACTTCAAAAAAGACAGCACAATGTTCTTCAAAGTGAGCAATATTATTGCAGCATGAATGTATCTCCATTATTAAAGTCATGACTGTGCTTTTTTATTCTCTTGCATCTTGCTCACAGCTTCAAAGCATGTGCCAAAATCACCAGAATATGTAACAACAGGATGCAACACAGTCAGAAAAGTGCCTCAAAATACAGAGAAATTGCCGGACCTGCTGCTGCTGCTCTTCCCTCTCCCTGTATCTCCCAGTGCCACCAAGGGGACATGCGGCAAGGCCACCACTGCCCTCAGCTCCGTGGCTGTGATCCTCATCACAACATCCACTCTGGAGGAGTTGGCTTTTCAAGGGAGTGTCTCCATTCCAACAGACAGTTCTCTTGCCTGTGCCACTTTATTACTATTTCTATTAACCAAACCTGCAGCTGACTATCAGGGGCAAAACCTGGGTGATACAGCTTTAATATGCAAGTCTCCTCCCAGCTGTTATGTCAGAGCAGTGTGGTTGGCAGGGGATGGTTCCTGTGTGCAGCACGCTGCTCTGCAGAGTCCAGGAGGGAGAAAAAACTATGGGATCTGCAGATCTCACCAGTGTTGTCCTGCTGATGGGTGGGCTGAGTCTGATGTTGGCAGGAAGAAGCCAGGGGCAAAGGGTGGGAATACAACCAGGGCAAAAGGGAGGCAGCTGAAAATTCACATCTATGTGAGGCTGGAATATGGACATGCTCACACATGTCAGACACCTCAGCTGTCACACCCTGTGCACACACACAGCAGTGGGAATAGTGTGCGGTGCAGGTGCAGTTATTTATTTATATCTATGTTTATAAACATCACAGTACACATTTTAACAGCAAGGATAAATATCAAGCATTCCAAAACACATCTCAGCGATAAACATAAACCTCAAGTTTTTGAAAGCCCATCCAGCCCTCCCTCCCTCCAAATTTGTTTCAATCAGGGAAATAGCTAAATGGATTTCTTCTAACTTTGTACTTAAAGTAAAATTCACCTCAAGGCTGACAAGCATAGAAAATTTCAGTCCAATGGGTGAATTTTTTTTGTTAAAGCTGCAATAGCCTGAAAACAGGGGCTTGTAATGAAGCTGCCCCATCAACCATAACCACACTGTCACTAGAGCAACACAATCATATTGCCTGTGCAAAGAAGCAATGCATTTAACATTTTCTTCACTGTGTATTATCTATTAGCTGAGTTTGTCAGAGATATGTGGCAGTTCCCTGCAATACTTATGAATATATGGCAAGGCATACAAGAATCCATCTATGTCTGCTTCAGTACAGGTTTGTCTTATTACATTTTGGCAAACAACTTAAAAACCCACCCTTCTCTTATCTTAGGTTTCTGCTAAATACAGTTACCATCAAGAAATAGAAGTCATCTGCGACAAACATCACAGATCTGCCCGTTGCTATTCTCTATTACTAATGCACATTGCATGTTCAATTCTCCCTTGCTGTTCCTATGAAAAAGGTCTTGTCAAAAACAGATTTCATTTTTTCTGTGTATGCACAAATTAGTTATGGATGATTAACAAAGCATTCATTCTTTTATTTGCTTTGGCTGAGACTTGATCTGTGTTACATTCATGTGAGGGAAGCACTCAATTTTACGTTGATTAAATATGAAACACTGCACTCTTGATAAAAAGAGTTGTATTCAGAGCTGCATATTATACTGACAAAAGATGCATGTTCTTGGGCTAATAGTTTCTTAAACAAGTTTTTCCAGATTTTTAATTGCAAAAAACTTGATACAGCTTTTTTTTTTTCTTTCCCCTTCTCAGCAAGCACTGGACAGTGAGAGCTTTGTGTCCCAAAGCAATCTGGTGCAATCTTAACAAATAACAATAGTTATTTCAAATTGAATATAATAAAAAGGAATTTTCAAGTTCTGCCTCACAATTTGATTTCTTTAAATATAACTTGCATTATAAAACTTAAAACCCTGCAGAACTAAGTAGGACAGACAACAAATCATAACTATAGAATTCATTTTTTATGACAGCAAAAATTCAACAAAAATAAAGAAGGTATTGGAGAAGTCTTATGGAAACTCACAGACAGTCATAACTGAGAACTTAGCCCTGATCTGCTGTCACTGACACAAGGTATCACAGGATAACATGTGCATAAATGCTCCTCAGTAAGGCCCATAAATTCTCCATGTCCATTAAACACACTGACAGAGTGACACCAAAAAGGATGCACCTCGCTTCAGCAAGGTATTTAAGTGCAAGCCTAACTTTAAGTACACAATCTACTTGTAATTAAATCAAGCTAAAGAAAGCCATGTGATTAAGCACCTTGTTAAATCTGGGAACAAATTATTAGCCCTTATAAACCAGGAGATTCTATCTTGGGGTTTACAGCACATGAAAACAAACATGAGCACACAGAAACACGCACACATGCAGAGTGTTATGATATTTTTGCAAGAGGGGATTTCTTTTTAGTGTAACTATACAGAGTAAGGGCAGCTCTTACTCAGGTTAGGAGGAGATCTGGCCACACTTTCATTATTTTCTAAACTTCCAACAACAACTGATGGTCATATAAAACCTTCGCTAATGTTTCTATGCCGCAAAAATAAGTCTATTCAGTATCTTTCTTACACATCACCAAAATGAAAGCATGAGCTTTGAGTTTGCAATTCCACTGCCAAGGAGAGAGAGAGAGTCCTACCACAGCATGAGGCTAGAAACAGCCCAAAGCAAGGGAAACTTGATGCAAGTTGGGCTTAGAAAGAACAGCTAGTGCTCCACATGGAAGAAGGTGATTTCTGGGGGTGCTCCTGAAATATCACAGTGCTGGATGAGAAGACAGCGGGACAGAACAGATTGAAATTTGACCAAAGCAAGTTATTGCATGCTCTCTGAGCAAAAGGCCTCTGCTCCCCATGAAGGTAGATGTTTGCTAGTTGGCAGCTATTTGAAGAGCCCAATAATCCATCTGGAGGAAGGTCCTTCCAGCACTAATATGGTGCAGGTAGTGGACAAGAAAGGGCCAGCAAAGGCAGCCAGGCCCTTGTGGAGGAGCCACACTGCAGCACAGGGTGTGAGCTCCTGTAGGGCACAAGAAGCATCAGGGGTCCCAGGAATACCCATTCCTCCTCATGGCCCTCACCCAGGGCAGAGGTACAATGAAACAACCTCTACCTGATGCTGCAGCCATCAGTCTGTCTCCAAACCCATCTACCTGCATCCTGCTTTTCCAGCCACAGGCTCCTGCCTTGTACCACCCATGACATTTTACTGGCTCTTCTTTCACTACACAGTTCCTCTCACTAAACCAGTAGAAAACTCACCCAGAAAAAAAAAATCCACAATGTTTCAGCTGGGTCAGACTGAGCTCTCCAAAGGCCAGGTGAGCACCAGCATGGGCACATGGAGGGGTTGCTGTACACAAAGTGGGGAGCAGGGAGGACAGAGCAAGGAACCACCTGCTTTGACAGCAGCGTACTGAGAATGGTTCAGCCATCACATGGGGTTGCACTTTTATGCAGCATTGTGTGGAGATTTACTCTTCCTGTTCCAGCCTCTGTGAACTCAGCTCCCTGTCCTTGCAGATAGAGATGGTTGAACTGAGACAAAGATTTTTTTTTTCTTTAAGGAGCTCCAAAAACTTCTTCTTTTCCTTTGCTTCAGGTCACATAAGAACACACAAAAGGACAAAGCAATAAATGCTCACATGCACTTTCTTGTCTTTATTTCCATTCTCTGGAACAAGGCCAGAGACATCTAAGTAGTGCACTCTGTTCTCTTCCACTCCCTCACAGAAATTATGGACTCTCCTTTGCAGCCAATTTCCTCCTACTTCTCTGTCTGGGCCCAAGCTTCAACCACTACAAAACAATGCTCCCCTGTTTCTCTCCAGGGCCCATTCTCCATGCATCTACCCTAGGCTCCCTGAGGCCTCCCAGACCTTGAAGGCTTTACTTTTACAGATCCAGGATGAAAACCTGTTCTTTCTGCTTCAATTCTGGGAAAATTCCACTCTCTCCCCACTTTGCATATGAACTCAGCTGCACTCATTTCCTTCAGAGTCAGCCCCTCCACGGTGCTGAGGGGCTGCCACTCCTGAGGGCATTGGCAAATCAGCAGCCCTGCTCAAACGTACCTGCCACAGTTGGAGAGCTGCCTTGAAAAATACAGAAATGTTTCATGGCACATGTTCCCCCCAGCCTAAGCCTGAAACTTTAAATTGGGCATTGGTGAGTCAAACAGCAGGTATGCCACATATTACACCACTTCCCACTTTTTAAAAAAACTATCTAAATGTATTTTTATTAGACTTGCACAATTTATAACTCATAAAAACAAGTGCTGCAAAATAAAAGTTTGAAATAATCAGTTTTTACACATTCTTTTCTAAGGATGTTATTCTTCACATTCTAGCTACCCCATGAACATTCCTGGAGTGTTACAGGCACAAGCACTGTCAACATTTCTAAAGCTCCCCTAGAAACAAGTTCACCTGTGTACAAGAGGCAGAGAAGTTCCTAATGGCTTGTTTATTAATGTATCATGTTGCCATCTAAAACAAATATAAGAATAAATTATTAAATACAGAATATTTTGAATGAAAGTATTTTCTTCTCTACTTCTTGGCTGTGAAGTTAACATAACTTCTGGATTTGAAAAAAAACCTCAGTGCTAATTAACTTAGTATTTGATCCATCCATACTCTAAAATAGTCCACAACAAAAGCAAATAAAAAAACGAAAACAAAAACCCCCACAAACATAAGCAGACCTAATCTCATAATTATTGTTACATAGAAGCACTTCTGAGACATATGCATTAATCAATTATCAGAAAGTAGTGCTTCAGTCCCAGGTAGTCAGCAACAGCACTCGTATAATATTACAGGGAGCCTGATGTTTTGGCAAAATTAGAGCAGGAAAAAATGAAACTAAAAGGCATATTGTACATGTGACCTACAGGACTGGGATTATTACCTCTAAGCTTATTAAGGGTAAAAGCTGTCAGTCGGACCACCCCACAACCAGGGAGGAAAACTGAGATTACTCAGCAGCAGAAGGCATAAAAAAGGAGACGTGTCTTCTCGGAATGGACGGAGGCAGAGAGTGAACCACAGCCCTGCTTCAGCTATCTGAGCAGTAATTGGCTCACAGGAGTGACTGCCACGTTAAGGCATTATCATTATCTAGCTCACATAACTGGAAATTCACGCTCTGTTCTTTAAATTGGCTTAACCAGCAGCATCTGCAGCACTTTAATTAATTATAGCAATTGGCGTACCTTAAAAGTAGATGCACAGATCTGAAATGATAATGCCCCATGAGTAATAATTGTAAACTAGCATTAAACCAGACCTATCCTAAACAAAAACTAGGGTATACTGTTGGGCTTCAACAGAAAACAAGCTTCAACCTAGTAATTATTATTGTCTGCCCAGGTTCACCAACAGATACTACAATTCTACGTGACACTTTACATCCAATTAGCTCAGGAATGCAGAAGCTCACAACATTTACAGCAAAAATCTGTTCGGGTTTGATGCTATCCAGTCAAAATTTACTCGGGCACCTAAATTTGGGGTTCCTTGAAAGATAAACTTTGAGTTAAAATCACAACAGAGACTGATTACCACTATTTATTTTTAGTACACTCCTTATAAAGAAATACAGAACCCAGACATCACAGTCAGCTCAGAAAGTTTTTCTGACAGCCATTAGCTTTGCTTCAGTAAAAAAAATTTGCAGACACTGCACATAAATGTGGATTTATTTTCTTTCCTGGTATCTGCAGCTCTAAAATGCAAAATAATTACTTGGAAAAAAATTTGGAGACAAGAAGTTAAAAAACTCATTTGTTCCTTTTATGTACAGTGATTTGAGATCTTTACTTAGAAGAAAATAATTTTTAAACCCTGACAGTGAAATCCACGTATGCATCCCAGAAAAATCTAAATGCTCTTCTTCATACCATTTCCAGCCAGAACACAAAACACTATCAAGATTTGTTGTGACTTGCTTCTGTACAATTTCTGGTTTAAAGACAGATTTTACGTTTAATTAGCACCATGCTGCAAAATGGGACTCAAGAATTTTAATCAGGCATCTTGAACATAATGGAAGTTTAGACATTTAAATAGCTCAGTGTTACTAAATTAATCAAATCTGATCCTCAAACTCATAGGTAATTTAGGGGTCAGACTACCTGGTATAAAGGCCAAAACCAAATTTGAACTCCTCATTTATGAAACACAAGTCTTATCTTTCACAGCCATGTGAAAGAATGAGGCACAGCTTTCTTGATTCTAGTAAAGATACAAAGCATTGAACATATTTTTAACCCAAGGAACCCAAAACCATAGACTCAACCGAGGGATGACTGCCTTTAAATTGCAAAAACTTTAACCAGCCAATAAAAATAGATGCTGCAGCACAAAATATACCTTTGTGCAATGTTGTCCCGTGCCCGTTTCTGAAAGCATGACTGTTCTCCTCGTAACTCACAGAACTCACACGGAAGCACAACCTCAGCAAGGCAGTGCAGGCCCAAACAGCTAAAATACCAAGGCTGATGCAGCAGCAAAAACCAAAATCAGCAATCTTATGTAGCAACTCACACCACAGAGACATGCAAAAGGCAGCCAGAGGAGAAAAATACCTTCTCTAAAGCAGCATAATTCCAGTGATTGTGTTTGTATATGCTGTGCCTACTGTGTCTGGGCTGTGCAGACAGCTTCACTGGTATGTGTAATTTTAAGACATTAATATCTGTGCTCAGAAATACTCTGATAACATGTTTATCTTGGGTGTAAAGAAAATAACTGCATGCACAAATAAACAGCCAATGTAATCATGTTCATCTCCTGAGTACCCATTTATAAATACCCATCTAGAAACAATATGTGCTACTAAAGCAGGAGCCTCTGAGGAAAAGTGGCCACAGTGCAAGAAAAATAAAAAAATAATAATTCTTATCTAAGACTGATACTTATTCCATACAGTCACCCATTTCTGATGGAGAGGGATCACAAGTGCACAATACAAGTTATTCGTTGACTAAATATCATCCCGAAATGCTCGGATATAAAGGTTGGAAGGATTAACACAAAAGGTCCCACTCCAAGACAAATGTCTCCTTCATAGTTCAGTTCACAGCCATCACGACTGCTCAGTCAGGCCTGTGGTCCCAGAACGCCAGGCATATACCTGCTCACCAAACACACCAAAGACTTGGAAAATCTCTTGTTGATACTGGCATATTTTTAGAGCAGATTTTAATCACCACCACACAGAAACAGACTTTTTTTAAACGCATGAAGATCCCGAATAGTTTCCGCTTCAAATCTCAGCACTTTCTGAAACAACTTCCACAGAGGAATTACAAATTTGCCAGGCTGGCATGATTCACACGCCACGTCCTTCCTTCTCCTCATTCAGTCTCTCACCTTTTCCAAGCAAAAAAAAAGTGAGACACAGAACAACTGCCCCCCTGGTTTTAAGCTGCTTGCAGAACCCTAACACAATTTAATTACACATTTATATAGAGGCCACTTTTAAAACTAAATGCAGAGAAATTAATTAATCAGCATGCACTAAAACATGTTAGGGTCTGGTGTAACAATAAAATCACTTTGTGATTTTCCAACAAACCATAAGTTTCAGGGGGAAAAAATTGCTATTGCAATTCATATTTCTAAATATATATTTGGATTTAAACATTCTTCTGTAATAATTATGCTCTTTCACATGGCCATACATTTCAGAAACTATCTGAACTGTGCTATCTTCTTCTACTTTCAGTAACAGACTACAGTATGAAAAACTAAGATTTCTAAAGGAGAAAGGACTGAATTTTAGTGCTGAGTTTTAGTGCTGAATATTTAATCCTTACTGGATGGTAATTTTTCTACTCCCTCTACTGGCATACTTTAAAAACAAGTAAAGAAAAACCTGAAGGGCATTCTAGCTTGTAAAATATAATAAGAAAATATTTTTTGTAACCTCAAAATAATTGTTTGCACAACTCAACAAAACGTTATTCTTAAACCTTAGGGATTTTTAAGCCATCAACAAATTTTTGGCAGATTTCTTCATCGTAAGAATTAACTGAGCACCTCGAAAAAACCATCCTGGCCACTTTGTGTTAGAATTACTATCAAGTAGTCCCATCACCTGTCACTGTTCTGCTCAAACAGATCACTCCCTCAAACATACTCTATGGCTAAAAGACCCGAAGAGTGATCTATGGAATAGAAATCCACATGATTACCACAAGTCTACATAAATAAGCAAAAATATCCTGAGCTTAACGAGTTGCTACTTAAATGTTAGACAGTGCTCTGTGAACCATTTTATATTAAAATTGGATAGTTCTAAACATCACACATACAAGAAGTATTGTTTGACACAGTGCCATTTTGATGATAAATTGCAATCTACAGCTCAAATAATTCTAGCCAGGGATTAACATTTCAGAGGCTGAGCCAGAGATTATGTGTGTGGATCTTGAATTTCATCATCTCCCTTCGGCACAATACCTCATTCTTCCTTTTTTCATCTATTCTCTCATGAAGGGTCAGGAAAGCTTAGCCTTGCTGTTTCATTCATTTCATCTCTACATTAACCAGATACCTTGCAGTCTTTAGTTCTTACGTGTTATTCCATTACAAATACTACAGCCACACTGCACTGTGCTCCGGCTAATGAGGCATGTACCAAATCAAAGGCTGCCATCAAGTGGTTGTAGCACACTGCCAGCACTACGCAAAGTTAGGGTTCTGCAAGGGCTTTCACCAAGACACATTGTTCAGGGTGGATTAAACTCTGCCATGATGTAAGGTTTTGGGGGAAATTCAGATGCTAAGAGATGGTGCTCCCACACCATTTCATTTCCTTCCTTTCAGATTCTAAGGTCCAGCTTAATAGCTGGCACCACCACGCAGAAGATGTTCCTGTTTCTTGCCAGTCTGGATCAGCAGGCTCCAGAACTGTTTCTGCCACCACATTGCCCATCACTGTGCACCGGTGGAGAACAGCCTTAATAACCACTCAAAAGCTTCCCAGCTAGCAGTGGGACAAGAAGGGTATCACAGGGGTTTCACAGAAGATGGGGAGAATAAACACAGTTTCTTGTACCACTAAACCCAGTTTCAAATCAAACAGTTAAAAGATTGTTAATCTATACTCATCCTGACCTTGAAGATAATGTGAGAACTCTTCCTTGCAGTGATGGTGATGAGTATCTTCAGCATGACTCAGTGATTTGAAGCAACCATGCTCTGATAGATCAATCTTCAGCACAAACATTCCATCCCACCCACACAACTGGCCTTTCCATATAGACACTGCATGGCCGTATACTGTCAGCTCTAAACAACGGCCTGTTACTCCAACTCATCTTTGTCTGACAGGCAGAAAAACAACCAAGCACAACCAAAGTAAAACACACTTTCAAATAATAACACAAATTCACCAAATGGGCAAGGTGGGAAGGAACCATAGGTTGGGATCATCTAGTCCAACCTTGCTGTTCAAGCAGGGTTCCCTAGAGCACGTTACTTAGGACATAGTCCAGATGGATGTCCATCTCCAGTGAGGGAGACTCCACCACCCCTCTTGGCAACCTTTCTACTGCTCAGACACCATCACTGTAAAGTTTTTCCTCCTCGTGTTCAGGTAGGGCATCCTTTATCCCAATTTCTGCTTGCTGCCTCTCATCCTATTGCTTAACACCACCAAGAGGAGCCTGGCTCCATCCTCTTGACATGCTCGTTCGAACTGATAGGTGTTGATAAGAACCCCTCACGGTCTTCTTCAGCCTAAACAGGCCCAGCTCCCTCAGCCTCCCCTCATAACTGAGGTGTTCCAGTCCCCACAATATCTCCATAGCCCTTCTGTGGATTCACTCCAGGAGCTCCATGTCTCTTGTACAGAGGGGCCCAGAAGCTGACACAAGATGAGGCCTCACCAGGACTGAGAAGAGGGGCAGAACTACCTCCCTCAACTTCCTTCTTCTCACCTTCCCGTGCACTGAGACAGAATTTTTCCAATGAAAAAAATTTATATCTCTCTAAGAATTGTGGCTATTTTGCTACTATAGACACAGAAAAGTTTTGCATGGCAGGGATGGGACTAAAGATTACCCAGATGTGTCTTTCCAGATCACGTCCATCCTTGGCATGACTTCCAGAAATTCAGCTGTTGCTTCAAATAACACCTTCCATCTTGCAGTGGCAATGAAAATACCAAGAAAATATGATTTGAATGTAGTTGATGAAGACAGACACAATTCTCTTCATTTCTGGAAGGGTTTGGCGCCAAAGTATAAAAAGCTGAAAAGCCATGTTCTCCCTGCTGCTCATAGTGCCTGACCATCCAGTTTCCCTTGGTCGCCCCTTGTCGCCATGTCTTCCATCTTGGACTTCTCATTTTCTGATGGTAGTTGATTTCTATGCTCTTTTCGTATTCTTTTCTGAATTTATTTAGCATTCAAATGTGGAAAGCACTACCAAATCTCACATTCCAAATAACTTCTCACTCTTCAACAGTAAAAAAAAAAGGCAAAGATAATTTCATTTCAGGGATCTACTTTACAGATAAAAATAGGAGACACAGTTCTACACACAATTTTTAACATCGCTTCTGGTTTGGTAAATATTGTATGTGTTCTTTGAATTTTGTTCTGTGCCTTCCTGTGACTGGAGACTGTTTCATGGAGTTGTTTTGCTTTAGGGAGCAAAGCTTTAAGAGTTTCTTTAATCTTATCCCTTGCTGAACAGAATACTCTTATAGTATGAATTATTAAAACTATATTATAAAAACTGAGTCTTTAAAGAAAATCTCTGAAAACTAGTAAGTGTATTTATTTTTAGCAGGCGAAGTCCTCGGAGTCAAGCACAGCTGTTTCCTATCTTGGGCTATGCTGCACATGGCATTAAAACAAACTTGGAAAATCTGGCATCCGTCCTGCTCAGTCTGCCATTCTGCCACACTGCCAGGAAGGGCAGGTTGGTTTGTTCTCAGTTCTAGTCTACAGAAAACCCTCCAGAAGGAGAAATATTGCTATTTAACAGCATAATGTAACACACAACTATACCATCTTCAGACTTTATATAACTTATGCTTGGTGTATATAAATATATATATTATTTTTCAGGCCACTGGAAAATGTGAGAAACATTGCTGAAGTATAGTGCTGTGGTTCAGGAAAGGTTCTCCCCAGTTTAGTGTTCCCACTGAGACTCTCCAAACTATGCTCCACGTGCTTCCTGCCTGCCCCCTCCTGTCTCAGGACTTGCCCTCTGGACACCAGAGCGGCATTTACACTTGAAGAGTTTCCTGTGGTGGTCAGTCTTCCTGCCAATTCACATATCTGTGTTGCCAGGGCAGAGGTGGGTTTTCCATCCCACTTCCTCCTGTCCTCCATGTGGTCATGCAGGTAAAACCCCAGGGCACCTCATGGTGTGAACCCTCTCTCTCAACCAGTGGGGTGCTGCTCCCAGTAGCAGAGACTCTGCTCTGTACTGGTGGGACACAGGACATTTCCTCTCTAACCTGCTCAAGTCTTTCCAGTCTGTCCACAGTCTGGGACGGTCTTTCCACAGCCAAGACACAAGTCGTTAGGGAGGCAAAGAGATGTTTCCCATATTGCTGGAGTCAGGCAGCCACCTGAAGCACTGTTTGCCCTCCTTTCATTGGCATCAATGCCTGTGAGTTGGCACATGACGATGGCACACTGTACACAAATTTTCACCATGTGGATTGCGTCCACTGGTCCTCAACTGGATCTCCAGGGGATTCTTCTAATTTGAACCCTTATAGATTACTTCCAGCACAGCTGACTGTCTCAGCTACCAGCTACCTTCCTCCATGGCATTCCACCTGCCTGTGTGGGCTGCTAGATCATCCTTGGGAGAACACCTTTCCCTCACACTTGGCAGGAGCTGCCTCCAGATCCAGAGGTTGTGAGTTCCTGTCCTCTTCCCAATCCCCTTGTGAATGCCCACATGCCAGGACAGCGATCCCAGCTGCTTGGCTTCCATACTGTGGGCCATGATATCCCAGCATTGGAGCAGCCAGGTCACCAGGGGCTCACCAGACTGGCGGCTGAAATCTTAATCTTACAACTCAGGCCAGGATAGGGGTCAAATGATTATCTCTGGCCCTGCCTCTTCCTCCTGTTGTGAGGGCCCTGCTTCCTCTTCATCCCTCACTGTGTCTTGGATTTCTCCTTCTGTGGAAGAACAACTGCTACAGGCTGTCCCTCTGCTTCAGCTCAATTTGAGTGGCCATGGCACATGCAGGTCTGATTTCCTCCTCCTCCTCAGGGTGCTGTCCAATATTGAACCGTGTCCAGTGAAGAGCAGCCAGGACCCAGCACACTGCAATAAGTGCTCCTCTCTGGAGTTGCCACAGCACTCTCCTCACAAATATTCTGTCACTTTACCAGGGTCCTATAGTTGTTCAGGGGTGAACTGCCAAACCATGAGAGCAGAGAATTTCCCCAAATACTGGCCCCATTTTCTCCCACATTCCATGCCACTCATGACTATCCCACCCTTGGGGCAGATCTTTGAATGACCTTCCCACAAACTTCTGTCCTGACTCTAAGAAGCACTGAGGAGTCATAGCAGACATAGCAACAAGAAAATGCTTTCCTGAGCATCCAAGGGAAATTCAAAATTCTCAAAAGCTGTTGTAACAGGCCTGAAGGAGGAAAAAGGAGTAAGAAGCTGGGGAAAATCATTCTCTTCTGTTCCCCTCCCAGACAGCAAAAATTAACCCTGTCCTGGTCAGAAACAGGACATATAGCCCACTGTGCTCAGAACAGCAACCTTTGAGTTCAGGGATGGAACTCTATATGAGTCATAAATCTGACAAAAATTCAGTTTAATCTTATATTTATGCTAGTATGTGGAAACAGAGAAAATACTGATAAGTTACAAAATGCCCTTTACAGCACCTTATTCAATACCATTTTATTCAGTCAATCTTTCCAGACAAGACTCAGGTTGCCACCACACCCAAACTAATCCAGAAAAAGTTTGTTTCTATTGCCTGTCAAAATTCAAGAGGGAATTTGGCTCAGATATTCACAGTGCCAAACAATGAGAAAGGGGAAACCTCACAAGAAAAACACAGTATGATGGTGTAACATCAATTTAGAACAAAGAATATGCTGGGAGGGAAATGAGTGAAATGGCATCAATTAAGTTATGGAGGTCAATTAATTTCTATTATATTAAACCCTATTAAGACAGCCAACAACCAAAGACAAGAGGCTGAAAGAAATAACACTCAGAGCTATTACACTGCCAGATGGTTTTCCTAATAACAAGGCTTTTTAGGAGGCCAGAACTCTTATTTTCCTGTCAGCTGGCTATAGTTCTGCTGGTGGCCACTATTTTTAAATAATATGCTCTTGGTGAAATTACAACTGCTTGCATGTACAATCCTATCCAGTTACTTAATGCAGAGCTACATTTTACACAATAATGTATATTTTAATTCTTTTTTTGACTCGTATTTCCATACCTTGAGCACATGCAATTGCAAGGTATTATCTCAAATCAACCAAAATATTCAATTTGACTCCCAGATTATCTGCCTTTGAAGGTGACTTATGTCAAAAATATTTTTCATTAAATGCATCGCCATTTTTTCCATTTTCCACACTGAATATTTTGTACTACATGGCAGCAGTATATGCTGCTGTTTTAACAACGTACAGCTACCAGGTCAAAAATGAAATTTATCCATCATAATGCTGCCCCAGACAGTGGTATTTTACATAATGATATTCTGAACCGCATCAAGAGCAAACGCACAGCCGTGACTGTATGGAGATGTAAAAACACACTCAGACACATAAAACCAGAAAAAATGTGGCAAGCTGAACAAGCTTAAAAGCAAATACTTTTCTATTAAAAGGCAAGTTGCTTGGCTCAGCTTATGCCTGGAGTATGATTAGAACCCCACTGTAAAACAATTACCAAGACACTTTTGTGTATTTGATGTCTGAAAGAGAAACGACCTCATGCAGACTCTGGCTCTTGCATGCACTGGCAAGTGTATTTTACTGCTGATTTTCCATGAATAAACATATGCTAAGAGTGGCTGAAACACGCTGCTGGTTTTAAACATGCCTAATGTAGTATTAGAGGTTTGTTTCCAAAGCTGCCTGCCTTGTTTATCAGCTTCCCCCCTCCAGCTGGCAAAGGACACCACTGACAGCAACTCCAATCAGCTGCCTGGTACAACTCGGCTATAGGAGACAGACTCTTCTAGCAGGAAATAGCCTCCCCTCAAAAACCCAAACAAAATGGTTCTAAGCAATTTAGAAAACAGTTCTACTTTACTGCTGTGAATCAATAATAACTGTATAAATTGAATGCTGCCATATATGTTAGTGCACCACATTTTGTGAGCTACAAAGCCAGAGCCTCACACCCAGATGCTCTGCCCAGAGCTTCTCCTTCCAGCTGCCACTTGCAAGACCCTCTCATGTAACTGCAGCATAAATACCAGAAAATGAGATGTCTCCTTCAACAGAAAACGTTAAGCCAAAATCCTGTAATACAGTTTTCAAAACTGCTGTAGTATCTGCCAAATTATATTTGATATAGATGCACTTAGCGCAGCTATTAACACAGCATCAGAAACAACACTATTTAAAGGACAGTTTGGGCACTGCATTTCATTTAAGAGATGAAGATCAAATAACAAAAGAAAATTTTCTATTTTTGAAAAAACACAGTAGGGAAGAGTTGGATGGATTCACATTTCACACTCATTCAGGATTAAAAAAGCTATTAAAAGGGTAAAAAGTTAATTAGATATTAGAAGTCATTTAAACAATTTCTCTAAAATTCTTATTTAAATAAGAATTTTGTCATCTCTCAGCTCTGCTTTAATAGGTTATTACATATTAATGACAGAAAGGATTCACAGTGGACCTAATTCCAGGTGATCTGGGCACAGTCTTGTTTTGGTCAGAAGGAGAATGACATTGCAGACAGTAAGCTGTATGTCCTGGGTGAACACTAGTAGGTTTTGCCTGGGGATACAGGAGTGGCTGCAGGTCTTAATATCAACTAATTGACAATGCTGCTCAGAAAAGTTTATGGAGCTCTTGCCCTCACAATGCCTACCTGGAACCAGGGCTGCTGGTGCCTCCCCTTTGTGCTGGGCCATATAGAGGGGAAAACACCCACAGTCTTTCACACCTTCCTCGTGTAACACTTGCCCTAAATACAGGTGGTATTTTACTTGTCCTACAGCATTTGGTGTAAAATTTCTCCAGCAGAACTCAAGTGTGCAATCCACTTCCATCATCTTCTGTACTCTCCAGAGAAGACGTTGAATCCAAGGGGATTGTTTAAGTAAGGGACTCCCGTAGGGTCAGTGTGGACACACAGGGGAATCACCCACTCTCAGACACCCCAACACAGGGTGACCCACTCTGTGCACAAGCCTCTCTCCTGCTCCCTTCCGGAGTCAGGACCCTGCCCCTGATCACATTCCCCTTTTAGTTAAAATTGCCCAGAAAGGTCATCATGGAGCACAGAAGGAACAACGATGTATTACTGGAAAAGCACAGGATCCTGGTTCCTTTAGAGCCAGAGCAGCCAAACAAGACAACAATTTTTGCAAGTTTTGCTCCAAAGGCCTAATCTTGGAGATTTCTCAACTAGAACAAAGTGCTAAATATTAAATGTAAGCAAAAACTAAAAGTAAAACAGTTTTTCTGAATCTGTATTACATTTAAAGCAGAACAAGAGTGAGCTGACAAAGCAGCATTTAATTCCTAGCTATATCTAGACCAGAATACTCAGCCTAATTTACAGAGGCAGCCAGTCACAGTTCACATAATCACACACAGCAGAATATGACAGGGGAATTAAAGGACCAGGAAAGCATGTCTGAAGTATGAGCCATTCTCAATATATTAAATGCAGATATTTAATTCAGAAAAAAAGCTAGCCCAATCAATTATTACTTTAAGCAAAAATTGCTTCAAGCAAAAAATACAAAACGAATGGATAAAGAGGCTTTTACCACTTTTTCTTAAATAAATGAATAGCCAATTTAAACTTAAGCTCCCACATGCGACAAAGATGCACCAGAAGAGATAGCCAAGATTTTGTAATAAATTCTGGCACAGCAATTGATCAGCAAGTAAGGAATCATCCTATTCTTATGTCAGTCTTTTCCCCATGGTTCTTCCAACAAACAGCATCAGCAGTACTCAGAATTTCAATTCCCTATGCTATGCTGGCATTTGCTTCCCAACATCTATTTCCAGAAACAGCTGGGAAGATCAGACTTGGGCTACCATTTGGATGTAAAGCAACTCTTGCTCTTGCAGAGTTAGTGTTGCACTAGTACTGTAGTAAAAGATACTCAACCACCCAGTAAAAAATTATGATTTTACCAAAATTCTGGGCTAGTTACTGTGTCTATTCAAATTCTCAAAAAGCTTCATCTGGAAAACAAAATATTCAGAACTGTAGCTGATGAAAATTTAATTTTTTGCGAATACCTCATTCTATTGTATCACATTTAAAATTGGTCTCCTTCAAGACTAGAACCAAATTCATTTCTATGTCTTACCACCTGTCCTCTCTTTCCCATTACTTTCACCTTATTTATCACCTTTATTTGTGGTGTCATGCCAGGCATTTTAAGAAAGAGAAATAATCTCCCCAAACCTGTGAGTGATAAAACATGCTCCAGGGCATTCAAAATGAGAAATCATCATAAGCAACCATGATCCAGAATTTCAGAGGCAACGGGGGGAAGGGCAGACTGGGGGATGACAACCACAAAAGAACACACATGTATCAATAAAATGAAGCTGGATTGTATCAAATGTTCTGTAACATTTTCTAAGATTTCTTTCATTTCAAGTATCTTTGCTATACTTGAGTGGAGGCCAATTCAGAACACTTTCTAGGTTAGGATTCCTAAAGTTACACAAGAGCAACAGACAGAAGGAAAAGTCAGATCTCATTTTTTCAGCTTAAACTTGTTACTCTTTCCTGAAGGCATGAACAGCAAACTCTAGACTCCTTTTTTCTCTCATTCCAGAAGTTTCAGTGGGTACATTCAAAAAAGCATCGTTAAAAAACAATGTCTAAAAAGGCATCAGAGCTTTTTCAAGACTCTCTAGAAAGGACATATGCAGAAGTCAGTTCAGTTTCCTAGACCTCAATACAAGAACAGCCTGGAAATTCTGCCTGGAAGGCTTCCCCAGGCAGGTGACAGAGTGCAAGCAGAACTGGGCACTGCAAGTCCCTGAAAGCCATGGGCAGCATGAGCAAAGCAGGACACTGAGCACTCACTCACAAAAATGAATCCATGGAAAGAGAATGCTAACGACCTGCTAATGCAATCATGGAAAGTGAAATTCCACATGTAAACACTGTCACATTATTGGGGTCGATTAGTCAGAGGCAAGAAGGAGGGAGCCTCCAACCACAGGGAGAGCAGACACTGTTCTCCAGAGCTGCAATTGCTAAGAAAACTAAGAGCAGCCTTAAAGTGTATCAACAAAGATCTGGGCTGGAATCATTCCCAATAAGGACAATGGAAGAGACTGACTGGTAATGCTGCAGAGAGCCCAACTTAATTTTTTTTTTTAAAACTGTTTAGGGAAGTGTTTGTCTGGAATTATGCTGCCCTGAGGCAACAGTAGAAGACAGGTGAGGCTGCCTCCAGCCCCAGCTCACAGGAGTCTGTGAGCAAAGCTTCAATAACAGGTGGGGCATTTTTCTCCATTCATCTGCCAAATCAGTAGGTCTGGAATTAGCAAAGACCAAGTTTTAATAGGCCTGCCACATAAAAAGAAGACTACAGTTTATGTAGGAATGACAGCAATTATTGTCAGTGGAATTTCCTACTGGAAAGGCCTTGCTCACCACAGCCCTGAGCCCTGGGAATGACCTATGGACAACAGAGAAACATAGGCACAGGTGGGAAAATGGAGAAGCCTACTGTGAGCTTTGGAATATATTAGCATGCTATTAGAGACCCAAACATGGCCTCAAAAATAGTTTTGACAAAAAGCTGGAAAACTTGTTTCATAGTCTGTGCGTTTTCAAGTTGGAAAACATTCCATGAATCTTTCGGTTTCATTAAGAATGTAGGAAGCAACTGTCTACAAAAATGCCAGCAAACAAGTAAATATTATGGTTTGTCTTCAGTGGATGTTTTTATGTACTTTTCCATGCTTTGAACATGCTAGGAAGCAAAGTGGCATTTTCCCGTCACTTCAGATACCTGTATTTGAGACAAAGTTCTTCTACATACAGCCAGAGAAAGCTTCCATATCTTTGGACCAATTTAAACCTTCTTTCTTCCTGCCTATCCCTTTCTCATTCCATTAGCTAAACAATCTGCAGAGATCAAGAAACACAGCCCAAACTTCATGTCAGCTGAACTCTCCTCAGAGGTACAGTCTTTGTTTCAAGTTGACTGAAACTGCCCTCCCTCCTGGCACCTCTGAGGAGACACTGTAAGCTCAGACAATGAAAGGAACCAAGTATGGACACAGCATATATTCAAGTTACCCACAGAAGCAATGAGAGAGAAAAATCACTTACTAGAGCAAAGGGCTTATAAAATGGAAGGCAACTAGTCCTTGTTCTCTAAATGGAATAGGCAAAATACACTAACACCAGTCTGTAAGATTTTGAAAGCCTATTACCACTCCACATATGGGCAAGTCTTATTCTTAGTTATGAATTTCTTGCTCTCCTAGAAACAGCCAACCTGAACATCCAATGTTATTGTTCAGTAGAACATAAAAACACCAAGCGAATCCCAAGAACTGCATCATGATGTAAAAGGAGATAATCAATTACACAGAGTGTGGTTAAAGAGAAATGAAATTAGAGACAAGAAAGTTATCAGTAAACATACAAAGAACACAGATGTGAAGGAACTAAAGATATGGAAAAGGCTGATGAAAAATGAATACCAAGAATTAAATAGTAAGAAACTGCTCTACAACCAAACTATTTATGGATTATACATACAGTAGAAGACAAAGTTTCCCTACTAGAATACAAATACAGAGTGACTAGGGCAATAAAAACACAGCTAGAAAAAAAATCTACAATAATCAAGGTAATGGATCCTGAAGTAATACACATATACCCCAAACAAGAAAATAACCACAAAAACCAAGTATCTTATTACATTTTCATTTACAGCATGGCTTTCTTGCACAAATTACCTCACCACTACCTAAAAACCCCTCTGAAAGTGCAGAATGAACTTGTTTGGAATTTGGTAGTATCTGCTAGCAGAGGCATCAAACTGCAGCTGAATATCTCATCTACCTGGTCTTTGCTCAGCCATACTGAAGCATTACAAAATTATTTTGGAGATTGACTCTTAATAATAATTTTTTAAAAATTTAAAACCTTAAAATTTTTAGCAGAATTCACATAGCTTCACAATTAGAGCACATCCATAAGCTCTTCAGACTTCAATATTTTGTGTTCTGAGTGCTGCTGGCCAAAGAGGAAGGGAAACCCTGCACCCTTCTCAGGGCAGAGAACATCCTCAGACTAAAATGAAAAGGTCCCAAAAGATTGTGTCCCCGTGCTTCCCAAAGGTGGCCTGGTCTTGTCAGGTTGATGACAAATACATTGTTGTAAAACCAGGCAAATCATACTTTAGGCCCAAAGAGGGTAAATGCCTATAATCCAAAGCGTGAGGAGATCAACCTCCTGCCTCCCCAGCTCCCCTATGTCTAACAGGCAGGTGTTCCATGCTCTGGAATGTCAGCCGGCCATTGGAACATTTGCCACTTGCTCGAACTGATGAACATGTCTTCATCCACCACTAAGTGGTGCTGTTACCCTGGGAAAAGAGTTTCTCTACCTCTTCCAGCATTAAAAAAAAAAAAGCAAAACTAGAAAAGAGGTGATTGAAAGCAGCCAGTTTTATAGTTTCTTTAGCTCTCAATTTTTGCGGTAAAGCTATTAAATTAATTATTCTGAGGATACTATTTCTATATCCTCCAACGAAAGAATAAACATCTACCTACCAGTGACTATTTAGCAGTTCTTGTGAGATGAACTAACAGCACAACTGTGGTTGTAAAGAAGTTCCCACATAACAAAAGATTGTCTCCTGCACAGCTCAGCGAAGGTGGGAGGCAGAGAGCAAGAACAGCATGGAATATATGGAATACACTGACATGTAAAGAAAGCAGGACACAAACTCAGTCTGCATGCCCCATATAGAATTCTGAAAAAAACCATCAGCAACGTCACAGGAAATCCAGCTATACCCAGAGGGGCTGGCTGAGAAATACACTGACATTGTTTTATCCATAGCTACTTGTATGGTGACAACTGGAGATGGAGACTTCCCCAATTAAAATAAACTCTGTGAGAAAGAAAAGGAAACTCCAGGAAACAGTAACTAAACTGAGTTTTGTGTTAACAAGTGTTGTAAGTGAAAATAGAAACTTGACATTTAAAACAAAAGTATAAATAAAGCACTTTGCTTTCAGCCTTTTGAAATGTTCAGTTACTGGTGATAAGAATAAAAAAACTTAGCTCTAGACATTCAGATCATTTTGCAATATTGGCAAGAAAAAGAAGCGTTTTTAGGTAAAAAAATATATCATTCAAAATCCATTGCTTCCCCACACTTCAGTGCTATGTGGTACTAATTGTTAGAAGAGCAGTTTCTTTTTTGTTTAAAAGCAACATAAAAATAAAATCCTGTTACTTAGAAACAGTCCATAATGAAACTATATTACTGAGCAACGAATACTGTCTTAATACCACAATCCTTTGAAATGCATTTGAAGACAAAGTTTCTTTTTCAAGAAAACCCCAGGTAAAGTAGCTTCCCCTTTTTTCGGCTCAGGCAGCCCCAGAGCGGAAGCTGCTGCCCAGCACAGAGAAGGGAAAGGAAAAAAGTACTTCATGAAGCACTTGCTCTATGCAACGTCAGACACTGCAGTTTGGCAGAGCCTGTTGTTTGCACAGCCCTCAGGAACTCAGCTCTCTGCAAAGTTCTGGGACATCCTGGCTTGGAGGAGTTGGAGACTCACAGGAGCAGCTTTTGGGTTTTCGCTCAGTGCACAGGACATGCAAAGGGCGAGACAGGATCCCAGGGAGCACCTCGTGACCCACACACCTCACTGTGGGACCACAGCTGGTCCCACCTTTCCATCCTGCTCCAATTTACTCACCCATCTAAGGGGAGCAATGAACTCTGCTCTCCCCTAAGGAGAGCATTCAACCCCAGCAAGGGAGTGCTGCCATTTGGGACGTACAGATGTCATAACCTAGCTCTGACTTGTTCACTGCCCTGCTCATACACAAATAATGTGTCACAGCCCATAAAACAGTGAGTCATAACCCAGCTCTAACTTGTTTACTCCATTGCTCACAGCAAACTAATGCAAGGCAGACTGATGCTTACAGGGAAGGAATTCAAGCAGTGTAGTATAGCACTCCCCTCTCCTGTATTTTAATTGTAACATAACAATAGGTATTTTAATAAGCCTGCATTACTACAGAGCTAGGATTTACTGTGGTTCAACAGCTCAAATTGTATTCAAGATTTTTTCAGCATCTTGACACCTTTTAATCTTTTAAAATGATTAAGTCTTACGCATATAAAAAAACCGTAACAACATTCCAGCTTACATTCTCTATGACAAACATCCATTCCTTGTCTTCAAACTCTTCAGCGTGGGGATCCTAGAAAAACAAACCAGAGAATTTGAGTCTAAAAATAATCCAGGATGCAAGAGATTGCAACACAGCCAAGATTTTCATACACTCCAAATTATTTTTACCCACAGAAGATGCCAGAGGGAAATGTTTTAGCTAGGATATTTTTTTGGATGTCTATTATATGATGAACAAGTTGGGTAAAACTTCTGGTGAGTATTTAATAGACACTCCTACAGATACAAACATGAGGTTGATGCTGATAAAGGCCTGTAATTCTGTTTCCATCTATCCACTGGAAAAAAAAATTCTCTCTTTAATTCTTGAGTTCCACCTCTCAAATAAACAGAACAAATCTAAATCTTGTAGATAACACTGGAGGGAGCCACCTGCTTCCACCTGGAGTGAGAAGATGTACACCCCAACCTCCTTATGCCCAGACTATGAGCACAAGCAGAGATCCAGTCACAGCTTCAGCACAGCACCTCCGTCCACTGCAGATTTCTTAAATACTTATCCTGAGTTCACAACATTTCTATTGTATCACATGTGAGGATCAGAAAACATTTTCACCAACAGGAAGAAAAATAACAATGAAGTTCATATATTTGGCATGCTTTCTTTTAATTTAATGAGCTTTCAGTCTGCTGGAGTGGTCTGTATTGTTGCTGTCTGAAAGCAAAATAACAGAGGAGAAGACACTAAATCATTTCTCTCAAACCTCTATCAAGGATCCTACTTGAAACAAATTTTTTTTTTAAAAAAAAATTAATCATCCAGTCCTAGAACAACTGCAGCAGAACTTCTCTTGCAAAATAGATTCTCACACTAAGAGAATGTGTCTTGAGTTTTTCTTTTGACATGAAACCTGCTTTTCTATACCTCAATTCTATCCTATTATTTCTAGTTACAGGAAAACACTCGATTACTCCTCTGCCTCTGATGTTTGCACACTATAGGTGTTTGTAGATAAACGCCACTTCCATATCATCAGCATTTCCCAATATCATATATGAGACCCCTCAGCATCTGCAATTTTCTTGCCATTATTTGGCAACCGGTCCTGACACTACAGCAAGCACAGCAATTCCATCTTGTTGCTCTAAATTAACAAAATGCATCAAGATATTTTGTTCCTACCTTACATCCATTAGTACCATCTTTCCTTTCTTTTCAGAATGCTACAAGCCTCACATTTAATCTTCTTGACTCATCTTAGTCTTTGCTTTAACCCTTGTTTCACTTCAGTTTAGCCTTGAAGTCAGACAGTGGGGAGAGGTACTGTACCACTTCTTAGCTAGTTCTCTTCGAATACACAAAATAAAATATTTTGTAAGTAATGAGCTTATAGCAACCAACAACCAGAGAAAATATTTTTTTTTTTTAATTTTTCCAGCACACAAAAAACTTGGGAAGTGTGCTCTTAAATTAACCTCCTCTTTGGATGAACTACAATAACACTTCTAGGAGGATATCATCCCATCTCCTCCTGCACATCCTTCCTTCAGAACCTGGCCAAGTGGGTTCCTTGTGCAGGCCCCCTGTAAAACACTTTCAATGAAAAAACATAAGATGTTGCTAAAAACTTATGTTAAAAAACTGATTATTCATTTTTATATATGAATAAATCTTTTAAGAGGTTCTTTAAAAAAGAGAATAATTTAAATACTGCAAATGAGTGTCAAAACATGCTGTACCAGTAACCATAAGAAGGGCAAGTAGATACGTAAAAAATTATACTGAGGTATCTCCATGTTGCAATTAATGTCTTGTAAATATCAGATTATGTAATTATATCTCCATCCCATTAATCAGGTTTGTGGAATTTTGCATTATGTAAATAAAGTACATGATACTTGCGGGTTTGGTGTATACTATATAAATTCTAAAGATGTAACTTTCTGTAATCCAGCTATTAAATACTTAAAAATTTTAAGAGTTAACCTGGGGCAATTACCTTTCTGTTTAATTGCTTCCTTTGATATACCATGAAATGACATAATGAGATTTAATGGGATCATTAACCACTTTATGTTTTAATAAGCTACTCCATAAGTGACTCAACTCTTAAATATTTCATCCTGCTCAATTTTTTCCCCTAACTCCCCCAAAAGCTATTAGTACAAGTTTGCAGGCTGACCTAAAACTGCTTCCAAAATCAGGGTCCAATATTTTATCCCATGTAACAAACAAAACATTCCTTGTTTTGTTTCTGCAAGGCAATAACCTTTAAAATCAAACCAAGCTCTCTGTTAGTGGCAATAAAACTCACACGTCTGAGGGCTATAGAACCAGCTGTTCTGCTGAGTATGTCTGATCATCTGACAGAGCAAAGTAACACTGGATAATGCAAAGACTCCTTAATGTTCAACATTTTAGCACACACTTAAAAGCAAGTTGTGAACACTTCAGGAAGATAAATGCAGAGTATTGCCCCAAAACAGCCCTTCAAAGCTTCAAGGACTTCTCTAATGAACAGCCTTACCAAATGTTCGGAGAGTATTAAATATGCTGAGATATGGACACTTTGCATATGTGTAGGACATTTCAGATTTAAAGGCGAATCCAGATTTCTTTTATAAAAAGCCACGTTTCTTGTAAGTTTTAAAATGTCTCTAGAAACAGAAAACCCTGAATGAATTTATATACATAAGCCTCAGCATTTCCTCACAACAGACACATAAGTGGCTTCACTCTTCCGCTAAAATGCTTTTATCAGAACCCCAAGGAGCAGCATAGAGAGCTCTATTTCTAATTAACTTACAACTTTATTACGTGGTCATGTAAACAGGTATTTGTATGATTATAGCTATAACACAGTTACTGGTATGATTATAGTTATAACACAGTTTCTGTTGCAAACAACATGTCACATTCTGGGTTAACATTTCCACGTGTGGTCTCCATAACAGGTGATGTTTATAAATCTGGCTAATCTTTCATCTTATTTTGGATTTGAAGAGAGTAAATACCAGTAAAAAAAGCCACAACACCACATACTTCCCTCACTGGCTAATACATATTATTCTCCATTCATTCTCCACATAAAACTCATGTGATATATCTAGCAAACTGTTATTTGTGGACTATACAGGTGACTGTGCTTTAGAGAAAAAAAATGCCATTCCAAAGAAGAATAACTCCAGGAGTAATGGTTATAGCAGTCTTTGAAATGCTCACTCTATGAAAGCACTCTCTTTCAGCACTCAAAAAATCTCACCTCACCTTTAAGCGGATAACAGCTGGGAACACCTAAAGTCAAGAGTTACAGACAGACCTCATTCCCATTTCCTAAAAGCAAATGATAATGAAAATTACCTAAAAAGACCAAGGAACAAATTGCCTCACATCTTGCTGTCATGTGAAGGGTGTTGGCAAGTGGTATTTTTTTGATAATGGATATTTGTTTCACCAATATTCCAGAGATGCGGAAGTACACTCTATCCAACGTTCATTATGGTTTCACCATGAATTGAAAACTGCAAGCATTAGGGCAAATGGACAGAACAGCTTGTTGCTCCTTCTCATTTTACTATATAAAAAAAGAACCATCATTTTTAGTACCAAGACATGGGTCCTATTTTCCTATGTCAGTTTGAAGCTCCTTTTCATTATCTTCATCTCAGTTTTAGAGCCTATTTTCCCTACTCTTTTTTCTTCTCTTTTTTTCCTCTGGTAAGATAACCTTAGTGTACCAGAAGTAACACTCAGGTAAAAAGCAAATAGTAGGGAACTGTGCAAGAGATGGGACATCAGTTTTTCTCTGCAATCCCTCTCCTTAGCTTCCCTCTGTGACACCATTCTGCCCATCCACATGCCAACTACCCAAAAAGTCAACTCTTCTGGGTTAGGGAAGAGCAAAGGACATGTCAGTCACATTTTTCTGTTCTCTGTTGAACAGTCCATCATGAACCCATTCTTGCAAAGGACTAGATCCTTTCTGCAGAGTACAAGGTGGTTTCAGACAACTGAAGAAAGGTAAACCTTCTCCAACAATTCAGCTTATATTCAGATTTATTTTTGTACCTCTTGTAATAGAAATGAAGGACATATCTGGGGACTGCTGCATTTCCTTAGCAGCAGCCAGAGTGGGTAGGGAAGATCCTCAGACTGTTAGTCCCTTCCTCCCTTCCTTTCCCTGTGCCTCCTCCCTAAGCGTTCCTGGGTTTTGAAGCTTGTCTTTCAATTAGATCACTTCATACCAGCCTTAATCTTCAGTCTTTCTTCTTGGGGAATAACTGCTTAAGGACTGTCATAGTGAATCACATCAAACACTGACAGGGTGTGTGATCTCCCTTTACCAGTGACCTGCAGCAGATGCTCTGGGTACTCCAGCATCTGTCCTCAGCTTTTGTACTTGCCTGCTTGAAACTGCACGAGACTCAAAATTTGACCCAATTCTTGTTGCTTGCCATGCCGATTACAGAGGTCTGATTAGTCTAGAAAATCACATACAACTGTGATCAGCTTTAATTGGAGCTGCCAGAAAGCAGAGAGCTCTAAGGAGACTGGCAGAATCATCCCTGTGCATCACCACACCAAGCTCACACTTTCCTGTAAAGCCTCTGGGCTAGAAAGGCGACAAGCATTGAATGTCCTGCTTTTTAAAATAATATATTTTTTTAAAAATTAGTCCCCCAATAATCTGTTAAGTTTTTAACCATTTAATTTTTTGATGTGCAAATGTGCTCACTTCCCCGAGCTAATGATTTTTATATCTGACACACAACACCTTACCTGTAGAACTCCTTTTCCCTCCTATGGAGTATTCTCCACAGTATCTGCTCAAGAGCCTGGTCCCTCCTAAACTGTAACAAGTATGTTCTGAACCTGAACTTGGTCTTTATTTATGAGGAATGGCTTTATGAAGAGGTTGGGGGCTGATATGGGTTCTTTTTTTTTCCTCCCCTGAGATAATGCATTGGCTTTGCTGCAGTGCTCCTGCTACAGCATGGCCAGTTGTTACCCTGTGAAATCAAAGCACGATTGACTTGGGCTTTCAAGAAGAATGATAGGGATTTTTTCTGAGTAAGATGTGGGGACAGGAATACTTTCAACTATACAAGTATGCCTTGATCATCTATTTCATTCTTATTTTACTCATAAATATTTTTTGTGTGCTTAGAAAGCTATGCCTTTAAAAATGTCTTTTTCAAACCTTGGAATTAAGAGTTAGTAATGGTCCCTGTTGTTGCAATGGTACATTGGTGTGATAAACCATGTACATTACTGACAAAACAAGTGTTTTGTGTAATCCAATGAAGCAAAGTCCACGCTAACTCCAGAACAACAAACATTTTTGCTTGGGAAGTCACTTTGCTTTTAAGCTGGAAAGTAATGATGTTGCAATTTAAACCCTCATAGTACAATTGGTGTTCATTTAGCTTTACTAAAAGCACTGGGATTACTTGGCAGTGAAAATTTCTGGTTTAGAATCTCTCTCAGCTGATCACAATCAGTGTTCGTATATAAACCTACAGAAAATATAGAAGTTTTCATACGTGGTAGTTAAACTTTTCTAATGCAGGGACTCTAAAAAATTAACTTCTGGAGCACAACCATGGTAACAAACAAAAAAGTAGGAATTCAGCTCTGGCTTTTCAGGCATTTGTGAATATTTCCATGAAAGCACTACAAATTATGGATTTTAAATGCACAATAGGCTTATTGTTTCACAATGTTTCTTTCTCCCCACCCAAGGCATAACTAAACATCAGTGTGGAGCTCAGCAAAGAAGCTAAACTTTCAGAACAGATGGAACTTTTTATGTAATTAGCACTTCAGTGGCTGGATGGGCAGGAGCTACAGCTAGTCAAGGGAAGCTGAATCAATATATCCATATGATGCTTTTCCCCACATGACTCCAGGGCATTATAAAATTTTACCAGCAGCCCAGAATTAATTGAAACAAACAAACAAAAAAGCTTACATTTAATTGAAATTTAAGTTTTCTAAATGAAGGTTGTAATCTCTCCAGTACTTTGCTTCTGCAAGAATTACAAATATGTTCTTGTAAACAAGGTAACACCCCAAGTAGGGCTGTGCAGAGAGTGCAGAATATCTCATCTGTTGACTGATCACAGGCTCTTTGCTTAGTCAGCACTCAAGTGTCCACGGCTGACTAGTGGAGAGGAGACTCTTAACATTCTCATCAGCACTTCAAACCTTGACTTATCTCCTAATCCTACCAGCAACACATTTCAACAGCCACTTACGAATGTGCTGCCACTACTGTGTGAATCATTTCCCACAACACATAGCCATCTGTCTGGAGCCCACTCCTTGCCTTCTCAGCAGCACCACTGCACTCATTTGCTATCTGCAATTGCTACACAGCTCTGTGGGAGCAGCCAGCTCCCAGCTGTGGGCTCTGCCAGGGTGGACATGGAGGCAGCAGCTCCCCGAGCTCCTCAGGTGGCGGTGAAAGCGAACAGCTCCTGTTTGTTAAACAGGGCCAGGCTGAGTGCACGTACTGCAAAGCACCAAACCTTCAATAATCACCCTCCCTCACAGGGGATTGGCCCCAAAAGAGATTTTTACAGAACTGCAAGATGAGCAGCCTCTTTCTCTGGGCTTTACTGTTTTCAGTCTTTTTGTCCCCTTTCTTCTAAAGGAAGGAGCAATATAAATACCCGACTTCCAAGTCAGCTCCCAGAAAGGCTGCAGAGTGCCCATCACATACTTCCCTTCCCACTGCTCCAGTGCTGCCCAGACAATGCATCAGCTGTGTGAGAAACAGCCAGTTCTTTTTGACTTCCTTTGCCCAGAACCTACCAGCAACAGAAATGTCAGCCCTGTGAGTGCTGGGACATGTCCTGTGCTGCAGCTGAAGCACCACAGAGCCAACAAAGCCATCAGGGGACTGGGCACAGCCCGAACTGGGCTAACACCATCCTCTGCCTGCAATCCCCTGCCCCTCAGGCTCATTCAGGCAGGCTGCTGGTCCCACACAGGTACAGAGCTCAGCGTGCTCCACAAGCTGCTCTGTGCCACACATGCATTCCCTCACAGGGAACAAAGGGCGTTTGGCCACTTACAGGCACGCTTGTTAGAAGAGCCAGAGGATCAATTAGAGCACATTTTACAGTAAGAACTGCCTGACAGTGTGATGGTTCTCAATATCTTGATTATACATCCAGTGTTCATTCCCCCAGAGACCAGTGGGTACCATTTACAGCAGGCACAGCTGGTGGGGTTATTCACACTCCTACCTCTCCTCTCAGACCAATTCTTGTCATAGGCAGGCTCATTTTTGCGGAAGATGAAGAAGCCCAGTGAACAGATCTGCCTGTAGAATTAGTGCTGGGTAAAATTAAGCTTTTGTAATACCTGACGGTGGCCCCAGAGGTCCTTCTGTCCCTCACTTGATGGTCCTACCCTCAGTCACAGTTACACAACTAACAAGGCTACTGTGCTGTTCTACATAACAGAACCCTGAAGCAGTGCAAGTGTAAATAAAAAGATGGGATGGCAAGAGAAGGCCAGAAGACACCTTCACTCCAAAGCTACAGCATCACAGAGCTGCACCCAAAAGAAACTTTATTTCTCATTCTTCACGTAACATCCTAATCACAAGCAAGATTTCTGTACATTTCTGCTTCACTTTAAATGTTGAAAATATCAAGCAACACTTACAGTGTAGCATAACCATGTTCAGATTGTAAAGACATGTAGCATTGCCACATAGTGCTGACAAGTTTCTTAGTCCAAGTAGAGGTCCTTGAAGTAAACAATTTTTGGTAGTGACCTTTTGGAGCTCAGTTGAGGATTATATGTTTGCTAAGAAGAGGGATAAGTTTATGATAGTTAGCATCACTGCCAACCTGAGAAGTTTGTGTTCATCAGTAATCCCAAAGGCAAGAAGAAAAGAAGGGGGGGGAAAAGAAAAAAAACCCTTTTTTAGATTTAATGAACCAAGTAATAAATTCCCATTCTAAGGCTAATCAGAAGCCACATTCAAGTTCAGGAAAGTCCCCAAGGCAAAGAAATACAAATATTACTAATTAGAAAGAAGTATGTTGCTGTTGTCCTAAGATGCACAGGGAGCAGTTAGAACTAAGAAGAGTCAGAATGTAGATAAAGGTACCACAGTAAAGAATGAGGAAGAACTATGGAACGAAAATCCCAGAAATTTTCAGCCTCCTACACTGTCACACATGCAAAGCTGCATTTTTTATCTTTATGCAGAAAGGGCCTTGCCCAATGATATTTGGGAAATAAGTGCTAGCACAACTATCACTTCCTCCTCCTGCTTCACAGCCACACAATTACACTTATTTTTCAGCAGAACAAATGCAGTTCAAAAAAAAAAAAAAATTCCCTGTAAAATCTTATAATTCTCTGTACTACTCAAATACTCCACATCCACTCTTACAGCTGCAATCACATCAGTGCTGTGATGTTTGTGTAGCATTCTAAACAATGGGAAATGAGGAACTGGATTCTGTTGCAGCCAATAGTGTGCACTGAAAATGAACAAGGAAGTCTAGAAATGACTGTGTTATGACAACTTCTGCCTTCCAGTATTTAAAGAAAACCTACCAGACTGTAGCCCATGCCAAGTCCTTACACATGTGCTACGTGCACAGTTACACATGTGCTGGACTCCGTGCCAATGCCTCGCCATAATCAGCTCAATGGGTATTTCAGTGTGTTAACTGACCTACAGAAGGCAGCTTTGGCAGGGAACAGACCATCCCTCTCTCCCAGATTTGAACTGAGGATATAAGGTTGTGCAGTTAATGGCTTAAAACCAGCAAGATTAGACCTTGTGACTATAATCTGGCATTTCCAGGCAGGATTTTTCATGTCTTATTTAGGAAATAGTAAAGATTATGCTTTAAAAAACACATACCTTGAAGAGAGTCACAGTAATTTCAACATTTTCAGGTACGGGCCAGACCACCACCCCACGGTATGGGTTCTTGATTCCAGGCTGCCAGCTGTGTGCCTAAAGGAAGAAAAATACCCAGTTGTTTAAAGCCATTATAACTGCAGTGACTTGGCTCCCACAGGACCCAGGGCATACAGGTAAAAGTAGCGTATCAATGGCTCCAAAAAGGTCACATTCTTAAACTCAAGACTCTACTGAACACTTCAAAGGGCATAATTAAGAATGACAGTAAGGAAATTCAGACCACTAGCAGACTTTTAAATTGAACTAAAGCTGTTCCTCACAAGGTCCTAAGCTCTGCTTTTTCATTACATAGCACAGGTCAGGATACTCACAGCCTGGCAAACATTAAGGCTGTAAGGGCAGAACTTCAGCAGCAAACTGAGCTTTATTTTGTGTACAACACATAGTGCAGGTTTAATCATGTTTACACCTAAATAGAGTGAGAAGTTTTAGTTCAGGAAAGAAAAGTGAAAACAATTATTTATAATGCTACTAAGACATTTAAGTTTTTAAGAATTAATATGCTGGGGTACCTACACCTACAAAAGATAAAAAAAACTCCACAAGTTAAATAGATAGAGAACTTGTCTACCTTGAGAATCAGTTTGGATTGGTGTATGGCCTGTATTTACATTCTAACAGTTAATCCTAAAAAATACCATGTGTGAGCATTTCTGCTCTGGTTTGGAATAAGTTTGCCTTTTTCTAAGCTCAACCTAATCTATTTTGTGATGCTATAAGACAAAAGAGGGACAGAAGTGACAGCTACGGAGCCAGGGTGTTATTAGAAACTTGTGGAAGTTTTATCAGGAAAGACTGTACAATCTATTTACTGTTATCTGAAGCCAATTAACTTGGATTTTTTCTTTTTTTAATTCTAGAGTATCACTCATTGCAGTTGTATGCTTCTTCCAACATGCTGAACTTTAGATTCAGGCTGTCTATTGGGACATATTTTTGCTTTAATAAGATTAGCAGGACCTGTGATTCGGGTTCTCAAGGTACCCTAAGGAAACCTGGGCAACTTTAAGGATGACTTTGCTGTACTGAGGTGGGAAAGACAAAGCTGGAGAAGCAGTCCCATCCTTATAGAGGCAGCAACTGTCTGCCACCATGTACAGTAGGGAGTGCCAAACATTGCCAGCTCTCCTGTGGTTTTATCACAATTTTTTTAATCTTTGGTGTTCTGCTTGAAACCACAGCTCCCAAAGATGCCTAACTGGATCAGATTTTTCAGTGTGTCTATGCTTTGTGCTTGCACAGTAGCAACTTGGAGCAACTTTAAAAAAAGGTATTTTAAAATAAGAGCAACTTGAAAGAACCCAATTTTCACTCCATGAATTTCAGTCTAATATCATAATTCTTAAAAAGGCCCGGATGTATTTTCTGAATAACTGAGCAAACAGTGCCAAACAACACAAACAAAACTTATATGTTTTACAAGAAAAAGATATTTTGTCAGCAGCAAAACACACCACAGTAAATGTCATTACTACCACAGCCACTGGAGCAGCAGTCTGTGTGTCTCTGTCCCACAGAACCTGCAGCTCCCTGCATCACTCCCAGCTTGCCCAGAGAGATCTTCAGCAGACACGAGGCAGTGATCCAGAGCCAGGCACAAGTTCATGTGCCATGTCCTCTGGTAGCATCTTGTAAGATAAATAACTTCTCCTCCATAGGGGCAGTCCATCCTCTTTCCAGGTACCAGTTTGCACAAAATTAATTGGAGCTCATGTTCTGTCTGAAACCTGCACTGTCCTGTTGGGTTTGGCCAATACTGACAATTATGTCAAACTTTTGCTGTCCAAGGTCCAGGCACTGCCAGCCTGCTCAGCTGAGGAACACTTGTTCTGTCTACTAAAAAAACCTAGAAAATGAGCATTCACTGCTGCAGTCAACACTTCAAGCCCTTTATCAGCATTTCCTCCCAAGAGGAAAGTCAGTAAGACACAATAAACACACAGGGATATATATGTTTTTCTGTCACTGAAAGCAACAGCCAGGAGACAAGCTCTAACTAACGAGCTTTTAAAGCAAAATTGTTCTGTGATCATGAATGTTATTAAGTCCTCCTCTGGCTTTGAAAAATAAACACTGTATCACACAAACAGCATGACAGAAAAAGATAACATCAAAAGGACTGTCTGGGCTGTCGGGGAGGCGAAAGGGAAAGAGGAAAGCAAAACAGGAGAAACACAGAGGACCGGCAAATGACAGTAATTTCAAATTAAGATGCAGAGTGTTATTCTAATGCAACACGTCTCGTGCCAGGCACCTCTGTGCTGCAGTTTCTTCAAGTTACATCTGGCCTATATCAAAAAACCTTTTCAACTCCCAAATTATAAGGCTTGATTTGGAGCTGGATCAGGCCATCTCTGCAGGTGACAAGAACTTGCTGTCAGGGCTCAGCCAAGGCAAGGTGCTGCACCTGCACAGTACATTTCCACCCCAATCCCCACCTCTAACTCCATTTTCCATCGGGTGGTTGTGCCTTTAGACCCACTTTTTCCTCATTTGCTTTTGGTCTTAACCAGCCATCTCCCATTGTCTTGGAAATCAAGGCAAGGGCAGCTAAGCAGAAGTGACTGCCAGCTGCAGGTGCCTCACCCACAGCCCTGCCCTTGCCTGACTTGTCTCCAAATCTAGGGATGGGAGCCATGGTCTGGAAAGAGAAGCAGAAGTGCTCTGATGCATTTCAAAGCAAAAGGCAACTCTTCCCTTTTTCTGCCAGTAGAAAATGAGAGAAGACATGAAAGCCCTTTTAAATCTGGAAACAGGAGCTACAGGAGGGGCTGCTGAAATACCCTATAAATAGAGGAGGGCTGTGAATGACATAGTCCAACCTACGGCATTGCTCTGGCACAAAACTGATGACTGGGAGAGGAAGAAATCTCTTAAAGAAAGGCTGTGGAGATGAGCCTACAGACTTGCATGGGTACTTCAGGCCATCCAGTTTTGAGATCCCTTATTTTCCTCTTTAAAACAACAGTTCAAATCCAGGCAGCCAGCTTTACAACCCACCACCTGTGATGTGAAATCACTGCTGTTTTGCTGTGCTTGAACTGGACTAACAGACTTGATACTACATTATTTCAGGAACCTGCCCTTTCAGATACCTCATCTCTTTTCTGCTTTCTTCACTACCCCCTTGTCTCATCCTGCCTCTGTTGTGCAGGATAACCTCATGTTACTTTTCTGTAAGATACTAGAGCTGACCATAACATTTTGAGCCTGCTGCAAATTATGGAACAGTCTGTATTTATGAATAAAAAAATATGTTCTTATTGTCAAGTTGTCAATATTGGGTTTTAAAAGCCAAACTCATCCGAAACAGACCTATGATTATTCCTCACCTGCAGCCACAAGAGTGGCTTTATTGTGAGCCAGTAAACTGCTGATTTTCTTTTCCTTATAAAATTTTTGCCAGCTGCCCGTGATCAGGCCAGCTCTACTACTTGTCGGTGTGACAGGCTGTTCAGGGCACAAGAAGCACGCAGGAGCTCAACTGGCTCCAGTACTGCTTAGGGCAGTTCAGCTTGTAAGGATAATCTCTCTTCTACAGTGTTTTTCAGGAAGAACACTTAGACAGAAAAGGAAAAAAAAAAAAAAACTCAAGAGGAAGAGCTGACATTAAGCAGTCAGATCCTTCATGGTGCCTCCATGTGGCTTTGGAGTACCAAGGATTTGCTCCATGTGATGTGTCCTACCAAAGCCATTCACCATCCAGGACAGCCAGAGTTGTATATGGCTGTTGATGGACCTGCTGGAAAAAGAATGGACTGGGAAAAGCTGCCAATTCCCTCACACCAGAGGAAACCAGCAGTTTGTGAATGGCTTCTTCTTTTCCTTCTGTACCGCAGTTCAGTGTCATAAAGGGAGACAAATTAAAGACCATACTCCAGACCACGGCTTGCATCCCCCCATGACCATCTTGAAACCACTGTGCTTGGTCCATCAGTTAAAGAGGCTGGGCACCAGAACAACGCTCCAGTCACACTCCTGCCCTGGGATGCAATCCAAAAAACCCAGCACGTGCCAAAGAAGGAAGTTCAAAGCCCTGCAAACTCCAAGCAGCCTTTGATCAACACATTGCTGTCAGTGCCCCTTTAGAGCAGACAAGGAAACCAGCAGATTCCCACAGGTCTTCCCATGAATGTCTTCAATTCATCAGCATGCACATGTGTTACAACTGTCATTATGCATATGTGTATTACTGTTAAAAAGCTACAGAAAGACTGCTAAGCTTGGGAAATGAGCAAAAGTTCATCTCCACCACGGGTTCTCTAGCACTGGGCTACCTCTTCAAGCTTAATTTCACACATACACATTCATGACATATTCCTTAAATACATGATTCATGCTATTTCTTTAACCAAATCTTGCCTTATTATAGATGATGCTCAGATAATGGGCCTCTTCCCCTTCTCTTCTATCAGTTTCTCACATCATCTATAGCGTTTCTTATTAGAAAAGAAAAACAACCAACCAAATAAAAAAGCAAAGCCCAGATTAAAAAAAAAACTGAATGCAGAGTTATTTTTCTCATGGTTTTCTAGGACAGCCATCACTGCATCTCAGAATGTCACCACAAGTAAAGTTTATGGGACTCCTGGATAAAAGAAGGATATTAATGACCTCCAATTTACAATCAGGGCCTACAATCATAGTATGAGCTTGTAACTTTACTAAAACACTGAGAAGCCCCAGGAGCAGCATTATGGAACTGTGCTGATCCCAGAAAGCCATCAGCACGTCAGGGTCAAAGCATGCCTTTGGAACTCCAGCCCAGCAAGGACAGGCAGGGCTGGCACTGGGCAAGAAAGTAGCCAGAAAAGGCAACAGATTGCCAAGGCCAGCAAAACAGGTGACCCGACTGCTGCTTTATTGATGAAAAAATGCTGGCCAGGCTACTGTTGTGTAGAAGGGATTCTTTTTAGTCCCTGCCCCTTTGCCTCTCTTGGCTCTTACTTCTCACTGCTCAAGTTCTTTCCCTCTTCTCAGCATTGTTCCTTCTCCTTTGTACTTAAACAGCTTTTGATAAACCTGCAAGAGAAGTGCTGAAATCACAGGCAAGGCAACTTCTTTCAGCTTTGATACAAAAAGAATCTTTGAAGAATAATTTTGTCAGGCTCTCAGAAGCAAGTGCAAATTCGATTCTTCAGAGGTGTATAATTCAACCGTAAGCCTGTGTATGTTCACAGGAATAGCAGAAAGTACCTCCTTGACATCATGGCAATATCTATTTTCAAATTGAAATTTCCTAGTTCAAAGCCTGGAAATTTGAGAGAATCTCAGTAAAAAAAGAAGGTAAACAGATTTTCAACACATTTTTCCCTTGCTCTACACTTGAACAAAGACATTCTTCTGAAACTCAAAAAAAATTTAAAGTAAAATAAAATTAAAATTTAAAAATAAATAAATAAAAATTTAAAAAGAGAGAGGTCCAAAAGTCCAGGGTCTGAAAACCAGGGGAGGCAACTTGCCCGTGTGCCAGGGTACTGAAGAGGAGCTAAACAAGTCAATTGCTACAATCTGTAGTTTCTGTAAACTATGGGTGCTGAACAACACCTAAATAAAGCTTGAAGAGTCTACCCGATTTTGCAAACATAAAACATTTGCACAGGTGATGCCCACCCTCACCAAGCTGAAAGTTCATTTGGGTTCTAGGACTGCACAGTAATTCTGCCAAGTACAGCAAAATTGCAAATCACCATTTTATGTAAACTCCTGGCACACACAATGAAGATGCCCAACAACACAGAGCCACCTCATCTTGACACACCTCGTGAAATACATTGAAATTATACTTGCCCATGGAGAGCAGGTCCCAAAATAGAACTGTAAGTAACTTAAATCTGCATTAAGGTCAGTAACTGCTGGATGTATTTATGGTTCTCTATCCATCCACCCATCAGACTGCTATTTATATGCTCTTTCAAAACGAGTATTTGCTTTTCATTTGCAACACTTTGAAATTTACTGTAATTTAACATATCTACACAGCTCCTATTCTATGTTTCCCACAGTAGGAAGTAAAATATTCAGACTCCTGCACATGATGTCTCTCATTATGCCTTTTAATAAAGGGATCACTGTAGTTTATTTGGAAAGAGAGAACGTGGGCCAGGAGGCATATCAAAACCATATCAAGAACTCAACTTTCAACTCAATGGCTGAAATTATAAAATTGTATCAGTTAGAGCAGGCATCCCAGTGCACATCCACAGCTCCAGCTTTCAGTTGCACTTTTTTGCTTAATATATTTCTTGTACTTTCCCAGTACAAGAGAGACACAGAGCTACTGGAGAGCATCCAAAGGGCCATGTTTGTGAGTCTGTGAACTGTATGCTGGTGATATCCCTCATTAACCCTAATGATCTGAAAAGTTCAGAAAACACAACCTCCATAAAAGTCTTCACAACATTTTTACAGTAAGTTAAAACCTCATCCCTCCCTTCCTCCCTCTCAAGAAGCTGAAAAACATAGACAATTATTAATGCTTTGTACTCACTGAACCCAGTGTCCGTCAAAAATAAAATAAGAGGAAATATTCATTTGACTTGCTTCCAATAAAGCAATTAGATGAAAGAAGTATGTTGAATAAAGTATTTTACTGGCAGGATGACTAAGAGATCAAGAACATTTATTGATCTGCAGTTTTTGACCCAAACAGCTCAAGTCACATCAGCTACCTAAGCTTTAAAATTAACTCTATGCTCTGCCCAGACTTCAGGGCCACTCAGCCTCTTTCAAAGTACCTTCATGATATCTTACTAAACATGACTTAGTCAGTCAAAGACTTTTCTGAGCCTCAGGTTTAAATCTGCTGGTTTATCCAAGAGTTGCTTTTACTGCCTGGTGACCAAAAGGGAGGACATATCATGGAACTTTATGGCACAGCTGAAAAACACTTCAAGCCCAAAAGGCTGAGCTAATGCCAGAAAATCCTGTTGCCTCAGAGAAATGCTGTCATTGGATCCTACAAAATGACAGGCAGAAACTCATCATTTCACAAAGCCCTGCTGGACTTCTCTTAGGGCTCTGTTTCTGAACATATTCTGAACCCCAACAAAGCAGTCATTTATGGACAAATACCTTGTTTTTCAACAAGCTTTTCAGGGTTGTAACGCTTGTATAAGCACTGCACTTACTGTTTGATAAAGCTTTTATCTCTCTGTGCAACAGAAATTAAATGAAACTAATACAGAGATGTTATCCTAGGGTGAGCCAGACCCTCAGTTACATCAGACATTAGTTACTGACATCAGCACTTACTGCCCAGATACACACCATGCTATAAATTCAAAGGAACTTGAGCTAGTTGATCCTTCAGTGAAACAGGAATAGTCTGACTGGCTTTGCTGAAGAGTATGGAACATGGAACAGGAACCAGACTGAGTTCACACCCTTGTTTACTCATCAGGCAACACCTTTGGGTTTTCATAACCTGAAGGAGAATTTTGGATGTACAACATTTAGTTGCGCAGTCAGGAACCACTCTTTACCAAAAACAGCTTAGAATAGCTTATACCTCAAGTTAAAAGACAAAATACAACAAATATGCATGACAATCAGAAAAAGAAGTCAGAAAAAGAGGAGTAACAGTAAAAAATAAACCCCAAGTCTCTCCTGAGCAGGGCAGAAAACTGTGTATCACATTTTCTAAATAATTAAGTTCTTCAACACAATTATTTCAAGGTATCTTCTCTATCGTGGATGCCCTCTCTCCACTATCACAGAGCTCTTTGAAACATCATTTTTGATTCGGCGTTACACAAATACACACACACACAAAAAGAAAAAGAAGCTTAGACCATCTCTCTTTTAAACTGAAGTGTCAAAGAATTATTACAACTTCCAAAATTTCTTCTCTGACAAGATCATTTGCAATAAACCCAACCAGGCTAAGAGGTGACAGCATGGGGAAAGGGATTGAGCAAGTAAGACCAAGTCATCTCAAAGAGGAGATGCTCCTGGGAAGGGAGGAAAACAGCATGCACTCCTGCCCCCATGCAAGACAAACTTCATCCATGTCCAGACACTGAACAAACTTCACTCAGAGCTTCCCATTCTTCAGACTACCAAGGTGTTAGTCATGAAACACAAACTCACAGGTTTGCCCACAGTGTTTGTAGAAGTAAAATGTAAAAATTCATTTTAAAGATAGACTGCTGGGCTGAAAGACCCTGCTTTTATTCTTTTTTATTTATAGCATTTCAAGTTGCGAAATAGCCTCTCATTCAGGCTTTATCTGCCTCTTGCAGGGATGTCAGATTCATTATTACTCTTTTTAAAAATTACTTATTTTTTTAAATACACTTCTAGTACAGAAGGCAGTTCTCCTTTCTAATTAGGTCTAGCAATTAATAACTGAATTGAACTGACAGTGATACAGTTCTGCTAAACAAATAACCAAAGCTGCAATCCGAGTTAAGAGTTCCCATAAATTAGCACTGACACCAACAGCAGTTTATTCTGAACTTTATGGATTAAACTGAGTTAGAAAGAAAAGTCAACAACTAAAATATATCTCATTTATTTATTTATTTGGCTGCTCCCCACATTCAAAAAAACAGTCCCTCAAACCACTGACCCTGCTTCACTGAAGTTGGGACTTATTAAGGAATCAGCTAACCTTAGAGGATTTTCTTCTGCTTCTTCTTGTCCAAACCACCACGAGTTTATCTGGCTGCCTGTTGAAGATAAGGAAGAAACAGCTTAATATACAACAAGATCAATATGTAAACAGTTTATATTAAAACTCTTGCAACACTTAATGACATCTTAGTGGATAACATGCTCTGTTAAAAACAGCTCATCTAAAAACCACTCTCAGCATCAGTCATTTAACAGGAAAAATAGCATGTATTTATAGAGAAAGGCTGTCCTCCAGTCCACACAGTATTGTCATCATTGTCCTCCTGTTCTCCTTGCCTGTGGACATTTCCCCAGAGCCAGCAGCACACCTGAGCAGAAACTCTTCCGTGGGACAGAGAACAGGATCCAGTCTCTATAAAGACACCTGGAAATGCTCCAGTACCCAAAATAAACAACAATGCAAATTCTAGCTTGAATTTCTACACAGATATATTGAAAAGTTACTTCTAAGCAGCAAAGAAAGCAGGTATTTTCACTTTTTCTTACACAAAGGATTGTTTTTCTACTTGAATAACTCAAAGAACAGGAGAATCAAGTCCTATATTACTGCTCAAAATCTCCTTAGATGACCAGACAGGTAAATCAGCACTTCCTCTACTTGTACTCCAAAGGACAAACATACTGAAAATCAATGTGGTTTCCCAAGCAATTGTTTATTTGTTATTTGCAATGAATGTAGATGGAAACCTCAATAAATGGTACTTCCAATACAAATTATTTCTCTTTAAATTTCTTAGGAATTATTTCTTCATTAATAGTTTAACCGTATTATATCTACCTTATTAGTTTTACAGTTGTGTCTGAGTGATTTTTGATACTGACTTAACTTCCAGACTTCCCACCCTCCCCCCATGATACATTTCCCATTGTATGATGACTACACTTCTGGTCCCACTTCCAGACCTATAACCCTCTTGTGCAGACTCCTGACTCCATTCCAGCTTTGTTTTCTGGCTGATGACCCAAATTCCATCCTGAATCCCAGCTGCAAATCCACCCACAAATGATTTACAATGGAGTTAACATCTCCACTTAAAAGTACTAAACCTACATATGCAACTCTTTTTGGAAAAAAAAATTGCTATTCAGATTTTTGAGACACCAGTGTAAGAATCCTTGCATTTCTAAAGCCAACAGCAAAACAAATCATAAGGGGGAAGATGGGTGTAACCAAGAAAAAGTCAAGATACAATACATTCAAATCATGGTTAAAAGATGCACCCAAAATCACCCACACAAATATTCTGAGTAAAGGCAGTGTTCCCACTGGTGTTTCATCACAAGGAGACTACCTACATAATAACTAACTTTTCAAATGACACCCCAACTGGTTTAATAGTCATTTTAGGCACTGAAGTGCTGGCCATATTTCCTTTCATACATACTTTTCCATTGAGCTGTTGATCATTTCTGCATATTACAATAAAAACAATACCTCACCCATGATTCACATTTAAACCCCACCAGAACTAAAGCTCTCCCAAAAAACTGAGCAAAAGGCAGATCCTGCAAAGGAAATGAGAACATAAGGTTTGGTGGGTTTTTTTTTTTAATAAATTGATAGTGAAATAATCAGTGTTTTGAACTTTGAATTCACTCTTGTGCCTTGTTTAGGTGACTTAAATTGCAGGCTGACTCTTCTCACAGCTTCTGCAAAATCTTGCTTGGTAATGAGGTCATCCTGTTGGTCCTCAAAGCTCTTTGTTCACTTGGTGCTGGGTTCTCATCTTTGGCTTACACCAGCACCAGCTCATTCACTTTGATGGGAACTGTATTTGTGCCACCAGGAAAAGAACAACACACCCCCAAACAAAGCAATCCAAACCCATGCCAGCAACATTTCCCAGTCCTGAAGAACTCCCTCTGCCAGGAATATAAAGAAATGCATCAACATGAAGAAGCCAATTAAAGTTTTAATTCAGACTAAGAAGACCAAGCCACACTGATGCACGAGCAGGAGCAGCATTTGCTCCCCTCACTTCTCTCACCGGTATATTTATTTCGTTAAGTACTGAGCACAGTTTGTTCCTTCAGCTTCAAGTAGGACAGAAATTCACATCCAGAGGTACTTTACCAAAACAAAAAACGAGGAAGGCCATCACAATATGGAGACAGAAAATTTAGCAAAATGGAATGGGGTGAGAAGGGAAGAAAATATCCCACAGACAAATGTCCCCCACTCTGTATACCAAATGCTTCACTGAAACCAAACAAAAAGCACAGCAGTTCTTCTAAGGGACTTTCTTCAAGAAAGCCACAAATCCAACAATTCTAAAATATCTTCATAGAATTGTTTGACTAACAAAACCAAGAGCAGCCTTTCCTTCCACAGTCTGTTCATTGCTTTCCTTTGTCAATATATTTCTAGAAGAAAAAGCCCAGCTCATATTTTAATCAGCAAATTTGCATTCAAGGTTATTAATGATATCTCAGTGCTAGGAAATGGCCGACATCACATAATGCTCATTGAAAGCATTAGGTAGGATTTCCTACCTCAAACTTCTGCCCTCCTTTAACATCATAAAACTCAGCTGCTTATTAGTCAGTAATCAAAGCAAATAAAATCACCTCTGAAGAATTAGGCTGGAGACCAGTTTTAGTATCCTTTATAAATTTACTTATTACACTTGGATATCATTTCAAATACAAAATCCACAGTGATGCAAGCTGAACAAATGCAAAGAGTTAGTAATAAAAAAAATTAGAAATTAATTTCCTGTGCTGCACAAACGACATTTCTCATTTCTTTAAAACTACCAGCTTTTATTCAGTCACTTATTCAGCAAAGCCAGAATGCCTAAAGTAAGGAACAACACACTGCTAACCATAGGACAATGGACTTGGAGCAGAGGAAAAGAGCTGGGTTTTAGCTGGACACTACAGTTCCCCGCTAAGCTATTGTGTCAATCTATCAACTCAACACCACTGACCTTTCAGCAAGAGTGTTTAATCCTGTACTGGAGCCTGCCTTGGGGGTGCTGAGCATTTCCCACCTGCTGCCAAAGCAGCAGCGCTTCCCTGGGAGGGGGAGCCAATGGAAGTCATCAGCACTGGGACATCAGGCACATCAGCCACTGGGAAGAGCATGGATCCAGTGGCAGGGGTTGAAGGATCCAGCTTGGATCCAAAAGATCGTATTTTATAAAACTTACCATAAACTTGTATTTGGTATTGGCTCATTATTGTGTGGTTCACAAAAAACTATTCCTGAAGAAAGGCAATTCATAGTAGTAAACTTATTTTATTATTTACAAGTGAAACTTAGCAAAGAAGCAGGGAAGATTATGATTTCAAAGTCTGTGGCTCAGAAAAAGAGATTCATCTCTGCCCTGCATATTAAGCAATTAAGATAGGATTGAAAATACAGAATTATAAAACACCTATTATTCAAAACCATGCCTGCTTTTCCTATCAGATGGAAGCCATGATTCTGGTACCTTCCATGTTCCCATTGAAACAACCAATTAAAAAAAAATACAAATACTGGAATCAAACTTTGCCATATCCACAACTATTAAATAAATAAAAACATTCCGCATACTAGAAAAATGGTAATCTGATAATCACCTCATATGCTACAAATTTTACTGATTGAAAGGAGGCTGTGCAAGATTCAAGGTCTTCTGTGGTTTGGTCTGATCATTCTAGAAAGTATTTGGCTCAATATTTTGATTACAGAACTCTCCAAACATCACTTGTAAAAGAAGGACATGAAAGGTATCAGTCTCCTGTGAACTCTTGCTTTGTAAACCTTTTAGCAGAAGCCAATAACATTACCCAGGACATATTTCTCCACTGAACTTACTGTTCAATAACAAAAAGCTGTAGAAGACTCGGGGTTAGAATCTCCTGCTAGAAAGAATTGCAAATACACTGAACTTTAATTCAGACCACTGAAGCCAATAGCAAGACCAAAGATTAACAACCTTTTGGTGAAGGGTGGGAAAGCAGGTAACAGGATTTCTTAGTAGCAAGGTATTATTACATTTAATAACACTCAATAATTGTTAAATGCCTGAAATGTAGAAGACACCTTTTTTGTATGTACCCCACACAGTCCAGCCTTGCACGTTTGGCATCAAACTGCCTAGGTGTTGGGTTTTGCCTTCTCCTATCCTTTTCTTTCTTTTTCAGCTGAGCTGTTTTATTTTTACAATGTTTGATTTGAACTGCATTAATTAGTACAGGCTGCTAGATTACTCTTGTGAAGCAAGCTTAAGAGAGTATAATTAATAAGAGAAGCAGCAGTGTTAGCACAATAGCATGCAGATGCACCTATTGAAGGATAAAAGTAATTACTTGAGGACTAATGTCAAAGTACTTCTGATAAGAAAAATTTTTTTATAACCTTTTGTCCCTTCTGCAATGTGCATCCCAGCATGCCATGCAAGATTTCCATTAGGGACCAATCCTCCCACCCCACCAGCACACAGCTTTCTACAAGAGTGCTGAAACACCAGCAAGGCTCTCTAATGGTCTCTTAAAAATAAATGCGGTTGGTTCTATACCACCATTAATTTGGGATGAACATTGCTTTTCCTCATTTTACAGCTAATTACTTTGAAAAGCACTGTTTGCAGTGCAGTCTTCTGCACTAGGTCCTGCACTATTGCCAGGTGTTACCATTAGCCAAGGAACTAATCGGACCATGGCCTTCCGCGAGCCTTGTGCTGCGGGTTTTTTCCCTCAGAATTTCCTGTTGGTCACGATCAATGAAATTTCACAGCTGCCTACAACTGCAGGAAGTGCAGTCGAATACTGCCAATGCTTTAAACAGGCCTAGAGACACTGTAGGAATGATGTCATGCATTGATGCATTTGCCAAATGAGCCCTCTTGCTGAGTGCAGGTACAGCACTGACTGCGAAAGTCAGAGACATTAAGATAATAAAACTCAGTGCAGGTAAATCCCCTCTGAGATAATTATAAAGTACATTACAAGAGAAAGTTGTGCATTTCAGGAAGGGTTTTGGGGTCTTCTTCCCCACCTTGCCTTAACTTCCATGGTAGAAGTTAAAGACCCCTGGGTAAGGCCTATGCCATCTCACAGTTATGTCAGAGCATTCTCTCAGTACAACTTACTGTGGACTATGCATCAAGACCCTAAAATAAGGCAAAGTTTATTCTTCCATCATTAAAACCATTCAGCAGTTTTAGCAAGCCTGGGAAATTTCAAAAGAGAGATCACTAAAACAGGGAAAGCAAGAGGACACCACAGCTGAGATCCATCCACCTCTACATCTTCACTTTCTAACATAGAAAATTCCTCCATTTCTTCCCACCAGAGGTCTCTACAGATTTTTTTCAAGACTACACAAGCCCGTTGAAAGACCAGAATTTCCCCTGTGAAGTGAATTTTAGATTTTTTAATATATCTGCTGCTAAAGAGACTGGCCTCTACAAGACCTACATCTCAAGATTATGTTTTGCTTTTCAAAAGAAGCTCTAGTCTGGTTTTGCTTGGTTTATACAAAATAGGGAAAAAGCAAGACACTCTGACCTATTTCACAAGCGCAGTCAGACCTACTGAATCTGCACAGCATCTATTTGCAAGACTGAGAGTGGAATGTGCAGCATGTACTGCTGATTACTTGATTTTCTCAAACCAAACACAAACGAAGTTTGCAGGATGAGATGAATTAAACAAAACCCAAGTTCATCTATTATTCAGAAAAAAGTGACAAGGGCATATTTTACTCCATTTTTCAAAGATTTATTGCAGAAAAACAAACCTCTACAGAACTATGTAGCAAAGTCTTTCCTTAAAGCTTTCTGCAACACAATTTTACATTACAAAATATACAAACTGACGCTAGTCTTCAGAAACTGTGTTCTTTAATATCCTTTTGGCAGTAAGATAAAGATGTCTTGACTAGTCCCTGAAATTTAGGTCCCATCCAGCTGCCGTCCATGTGGAAGCTTTCTTTGCCTGGTCCAATTTAGCCCTGCTGTCACCAGGAGAGGTTCAGTACTGCACAAGGGCAAACGTGGATTCTTTATCTCACTCTTAAATAATCACAGACACTCCCCTTAGGCAGACAATTACTCCAGCAATTCTCAGTCTACACATTTACCTCACACAGCCTACCACACCAGAGCTCACACACACCACCCAGCACTCTCTAACAAACGACGCCTAAAAAAACCAGGAGCTGCTTCAGGAAAGCCTGTTTGTAATACCAACCTCCCCAATCAGTTCCAGTCAGCCTGACTGGTCAGGCTGGCAGGGAGGAGCACAGGCCAACAGGGCCATTCAGACAAACTTTGAATGGAAAAGTGTTGCTTTACAGTGGAAAGTTCACAGGAAGAAGCTGCCATGAGCCAGGTCTTTCTCAGATGCCTGATTTTCCTTTTCGTGCTCTTTTTGCCAGAATATTTAGTTTACATTTTAACAATAAAAAAAACCAATGTTTTTTAAACAACAAAAAAAAAAGCTTTCTGTTTCAAGCTGGTAGGTTGCTTCTCCTGAGCAGAGCAGAGCAGGAGGAGGAACTACACAAACCTGCCTGCACAGTCCGCCGTGGCCTGACCTGCCATGAACCCGCTGCACTGGCGGTGCTGATCCCCTCCCTGCGGAGCTGGGCCTGACTACCGCCACGTGAATAAACACAGAACAGCCAGGAAAAAAGCCCACCTCAGGCATAACAGTGCGTTTCAAAGCTGGTCTGAGGAGACGAAGTGCCTGACCACCTCTCTGCCCTGGAAGCCAAAGGCAGCCCCCCAAGCACCTCCACATCCCGCCCGTCCCTCCCCAGCAGGCACCGCCGGGCAGCGTCACCTGCCCCTCTCCGGGGTCACTGTGCCGTGAGACAACAAAACAGGGCGGCAACAAAGATCCAGAAACAGTTTCAGCAAACTGAGCAAGGAATTTTGAATTCGGATTCCATCTCCTATCCTCACTGACTATACAGCAGTCAGAAAACTTCAAGACAGACACTGAGCAACATCAACTCCCTCTTTCAGTCCTACTCATACCTCAACTATAGACCAAAAATAATCTCTATTATACAATAATGTACGTGTATTACTGAGGATGCCCGATTTTGTGTTATACCTTCTTATTTTGAAGAACTAAAGTACAACTGTTAGGTGCATTCTCATGATAAAAAGTATTTAAAAATGTAACTAAAATAAAACTCTTTGACTGATAAATGCTTCCTTAAACATAGTTTCAACCCATAAAAATGCCCACATAAATGATAGCTTTCTGTACTAAAAAAAAAGCAAGAGACTTTTTGGCACACCATTGTCAGTTTTAATCACACCCTATTTCCTTTTGCATAATTTATTTCTGTGTCAAGTAGCATTCAAACAGAAGGCTTTACTGGTTTTCAGTCTGCAAACACTAGAGATTAGAAATTATTTTGCTGCCATCCCTGCAGAACAGAAAATTGTCTCTTGCACTAAAACTACAGTTTCAGGAACATGAACTATTCACAACAGAAACTTCCTCCTCCAATCTGTCTGAAATATTTACGAAACTGCACAGCCTACCATGAGCAATCAAAGAGAAGGATGATCTTTGTTATTCTTATTGCCTGAGCAAGTTAGACATTTACACACAGATACATGAAAAAAGGTTTATCCTCCTGTTCCACAGAAATTCAAATGTCCACATTAGGACTCAGACAAAGCAAGTTTCAGAAGCTACAGTGCAATTAATGCCTCCATCCTCCTCCTCTCCTTCCTATCCATGGCACATCCCAAAGAAGATTACAGTTCTGCAAAGGCAGGAGAAGAAAAATCTGGCATCATGGGTCTTCTAAAGCTCCCTTCCACACCAACAGCACAAGGGTTTTGTTTTTACTACCTAAGAGTATGTTTTAGATTACACAAAGCAACTTCTACGATTTGAAGATGCACAGAATCTGTGAACATACTAAAAGCCTCTGAGTGGGTAGCATCAGTGGAATGGTACCAGTTTATACAATTTGTCTGGAAGAGAAAATTCCTATCACCATCTCAGGTGCTCAGATTATGGAACTGAGATGGTTATACAAGCTTGACCAAAAAAGGCTGATACCTACAAAAAACAAATGAATGCTGAGACACACAGCAGTCTGTCTCTGATACTTGTAAGGTTGAAAAGCTTGAATAAATGCTTGAAGATATAAAGACAGTGCAAATTCTGGAGTTACACCCCACAGATTGCAGCCTAACACAAGCATTCAATAAGCTGAGGGGCAGAACCCTAGTACGCTGTGTCTGTGGCATAGGAGCAGTGTGGAAGGGCTGGTGTGATACAAATTCATATTTAGTTTTCCAAATGATCACTCTACTGAGCCTTAAATCAATCCATATTTATTTTGAGACACAGGCACTCCTGGCTTATGCAGAGTGAACTCCCCAATTAAAGCTTCCTCATCTGTCAGCAGCCTCCTTTTGCATTTGCAATTTAATATCTCAAGGAGGGAAAAAGAAAAAGGAGTGGAGAGGGCCTAGTGAAACCATGGTATGCTGTGCTAACTCCTTTCCCCTGTTGCTGCCCTGGAGACCAGACTTTGCAGATATTGCCAGGTGCTCTCTGCCACAGCCACAACAGACATGGCATCAAACAGTATTAATCCACTTTTGGGGAAGAAAGGCGTTGAAGGAAGAGATCTTGAACTGCTTTCTCTGCCCTGATTCTGGCATCCCCTTGCCTGTATGACCAGGCAGGACTGAATCCTCTGCTTTCAGCAAAGCACCCAGTTCCTGGGAGGAACACTCCTCAACAGCTGGGGCACCAGTGGAAGCAGCACACCTTTCTGCCACCCTCCAGGGCCACAAAACCAGAACATTTTGCCAACTGCAATAATGCAGCAGCTACTGCAAATCTCTGAAGCAGCCACAGCTTCAAAACACCACAGAGAAACACAAGAACTTTGTAGGCTGAAACCTGGGACCCAACCAAAGTCACACTTAGACACTGAGCAAAACAAAAACCCCAGAGCCTCAGCTGACCTCATCTTCAAGCTCAGTGAGACTGCCAAAATGCAAATATTAGAGAATGAGCCAACATTGCAAATTTAGCAGCAATAAGCTATATGTAGATGGTCAGCAACATCAAAGCCATTATTTTCTTGCACATTAATGAAAAAAATTACTAGATTTACAAAATTTTTGTATATGGTTTCCAGGGAACTGGAAACTGCCATGATCATTTCCCACGAGATGCCCCATTTCATGTTGGTGGCCTTAAAAGAGCTGTTTTAAGACAGAGGTATGGACATCGGAAGTAAAATTATTTGATCAGTATTTGCAGCTAAATAACTGTTCCAAAGACTGCAAAACAGGAATGATTCTTTCTCTTCTAGGTCAATATGTTTAATTAAGTTGTTACACTGCTTCCAAGCTGCCTCCTGAAACAAAAGTTGCCACTTTTTATTACAGAAGTCAATCTCAAAAACAACACAGATTATTTCCATTTACAGCTCAACAGTTCTTTGTACACCCAAAGTCTAAAAATTTGTATCATTTTCAGGAAGTTAAAACTGACCAAGCCTTTTAATTAATGCCCGCGAAGTAACACCCATGGCTCATATCCAGCAGAAAGTATTGGCTAATTAAAAAAGTATGTTTACTCACGGATACTTCAGAGAAAGCAAAACCTCCTGCCAACATTAGGGGCTTGAGATGGTAAAAAATAAACCAAAAACAAAAAAGAGGGAAAAAAGGAAAAAAAACCAAAACAACAACAACAAAAACAAAACAAAACCACCAAACAACCTAACTGAAAGACCTCTATTTCTATTTTGAAATGTAAAAAAAATAATCTTACAGCTTTTAAAAACTGAGAGTATTTTGAAACACAGACTTCATACTTTGCAAATACAATTGATGAAACATTGCTGTTCCAGGATCCAAAAAATCTCTAAGAACAGCAACAACTAAGGACCTAGACAGAATTTTTGCAAATAAAGGCTGCTTATGCTGCTTGTAAGAAGCCTAGTAGCAATCTGGACTGGATTTTAACTACTCATTTCAAGATCAGCTAAAGTGGAAAGTAACAGCTTATTTATTCTGACTGCTTTAAGCATGGTTTTCAGTTTGAAAAGCAAACCTACAGTACCTACATTATAGCTGAGTTCATGTTGATGCTGAAAACACACAAAGAAATAGTATCTTTCAGCCAGACAGGTTTTTCTGTTGGTATTTTTTAAAATAATCTTCCTATGAAATATTTTTCTGTTACAACTAGCTTTCACTCAAGTCAGGTACTCCCACCAACAGAGGCCAGCAACCCTTTTTGTCTCAGCATCCCTACAGAAGGAATTCAGAGTCGTGGTCCTTCACATTTTTTTCAGTACACCAGGCTGTACCCACTCTGGTTACTAACAACCACCGGGAGGACACTCCTCAAGGTCCTTTATACACCCAGAATTGTTGAGATTTAAGCTGCTCAAAATTAACACTGTCCTTTCATTACATTCCCAGTGAAGACACATAGACACAAGCATCAGGTCCTTCAAAGTCAAATCTGTAACTGGAGACTAAGACTAAAGCTGGCCACTACCTTGGCTACTGTGTTGCCTTCTCTCTTCCTTTCTGTGCTGTCATGGCTGGTATTTTATCTCAGTTTAAAACGGACAGAACCCATACCTTTCCCATGCTATTGTCAAATGCCTGGTTGTGTTTTAGTTTGTTGGCTTCTTTACACAGCTGAAGTGTTGTACCATGGGGTAGTTGTAAAGCAACATCTTCAGCCACAGAAGAGACATCTGGGTGCTGGCCAGATTTTTCATTATGTGGATTTGATGTCTTGCAGGCTGGATTCCAGTCTTGCACCATTAAATGAGGCAAAGGGATAAAGAGACAGAGCCCCTCTATCCCATAGTGCATACAGCTTAAAAGATTAAGCATTTTGTCTCACCCTAGATTTCAATTTTACTCTACTTCAAAAATTTTTTATCTGTAAATACAAATGTGTCTGGTGTGTAAAGCAGTTCTCCTTGGAAGCAGAAAGGTGAATAAAAAGAAAAGACTGGCTTCTGGAGCAAAATATACTCTTAATCTGGCACAGGGATGAGAGCCATCCACTGAAAGTAAAAGACAAAGCCTCTCAAACCTACTGCAACACCTTGTTGTGCCAAGTGAGGAACAGTGTCCTTACAGTGAAAGGCACATACCTCCTACCAGATTAAGGGCTGCAGAATCTAGCATTAAGTGAGGATAAACAGGAGGAAAAATTTTAATTTCAAGCTTTTAGAAGGGTATTACAGTAAATGAAATTATGATAAGTTGCTGTAAATTATTCCATTTCAAATAGGAGTTTCAATACACTTGTCTAGCTAAGGTCAAAGAAGCCAAATTAATAAAATCCACTCTGCAAACTAACCATCAAGGGAATGAGAATCAATTTTAGCTGTGTAGAGTTCACACAGAGCACTGGGGGGGAAAACCAGCTATGTGCAGAATCATCAACACGGACAATAGAGATGCGTGGGCACACAAACTCCTTGGATTCTGCAAAATTAGATTTTCCACATATTTCAGCGTATTTTATACAAAACACACTTTTCATCTTTAAAACAAACAAGGCTCAAAAGTTGAAGCTTGCAAGATTTTTACATATTTCCTTCTGGAGCATTCAGATGGAAGCCCAGCACTCACAAGCATGTGCACACCCCCACTGCAGCACCAAAAAAGCTCCAGAAACAGGGCAGGCCCGTGGAGCAGCACTCAGGAAAATTAAGGCTACCACAGTGATGAGCAAATCTCTTGAATCGAGCATATTCAGCAAGGCTTTACTTATGCACTTCATGCTTTAAGTCAGCTCTCCTTAACTTTTCCACTTGTCTGAGCATAGACAAGACCTTACACAGAACATTTATCTCAGCTCGATCTGTTAATTCAACCTTTTCCCTTCAGCTTTGACGGATGGGCACTGGCACAGAGAGTTCTTGCTGTTTCACTCACTACCCCGTGCAGCACCAACACCTTCTCAGCCACTTTCCTTCCCCAAAGCCGTCGCTCTGAGGAACTGAAACTTCTGTGCTCAGCACTGCAGCTTCCAGCTCAGCTGGACTCAAGCCCGACAAAGGCAGACAGGAGACCTGGCAGGCCAAAGCCTTTAGCCCCTTCCACTGCAGGGAAGTCAGGAGGTTTATTTCTCCTTGCTCTGGCTGTTCAGCCGGTGGTCAGTTTTGAAATATACAGGGTTTGTGTTTGTTTGTTCTGCAGCCAGACAAGCACTATAGCACCAAATGAGGTGTGAATTTACTCACTCCCTTCAATGCAGCTAAAGGGCAAAGATGTTTTGGGCCATTGAAACCCTCAAACTTCACAGCCAATGGAAATAAGTGTTTTGGAGAAAGTTACGTCCAAGTGTAAACCAGGTTTCTGTAACATCACCTCACATTGCTGAAACAATGCAAAGAAATCTAACAATGCAAAGAAAAGTGGCCCAGTCCAAGAGAAAAAAACACAGGAAAATAAAGATGACACATGGCCAGCTTCATTACATTATTAACAACACCAGACATACAACTACCTACGTTTTTCTTCTGCCTTTGAAGTATTTGATTTCTGTACAATCCTGGTCTTCAAAAATCAGCCACAAAACAGACTGGTGATTTTGAATGGTGATGGGGGTTTGCTTCTTGAGAGAGAGTCAAGAGGCAAAAATATAGTCTGTCTCTGACCAAACTCAGAGCCATTCTGGCACTTTAGCCTTATAAATATTTCAAATGTCTCATGTGCTACCCTATCTCTTCCTACACTAAGTCACAGGACAGATACGCTGGAGCAACAAAGAAGTAAAATAATAGCAACAAACATACTGCATAGATTTCTTGACAGTTTTGTAAGGGTAGGAAACAAAATGTCTGTCTCCCCCCACCCCCACGATATTCACATTCTCTCTTCTACAAGCATTACATTTTGGGACTGATCTTATGGATGTGATATGAAAGAAAAGGCTATAATGCAAAGTCCAAGCAAAAAAAAAAGATACAGAATAAATTCTACAGCAAGGTAGAGGGGGTGGGGGAAAAAAGACCAGCAATTCTAATCCAGACAGTGTGTATAAATACTCCTAATTACACATCACTCCTTGGATGTGTAATTTGAAAAGCAAATAGAAAACAAACAAAAAAAACTTCCCCACAACAAAAACCTTCCAAAAACCAGTAACTGTAGATCAATGATCATCTCCCCTCCAGAGTTATCTGTTCCATTTTTCTCATGTACTCTGCTTCACTGGTCTTGCTCTACCTCAATACTCTCATCTACAACAGTTTCCACTCTGACCAAACGCATTTGTAAATAAGCTCATTACTAGCATGATTCATACTGAAAAAAGAGAAAGGGAGGGGTCACTTTTTTTAAGTTTGTAAAGCATAACTTACATTTTTTTCCTCAGTTATGTAGTATCTTGCTATCATAAATCTGGACTCATACAGTTCCTATTAGTACAAAGAGTGCTTCTTGCACCTTCTGCACAATTTCTCTGTATCTCAACTTCAGAGACATAAAACAGGGATCATTTTTCTCTATCACACAGCAGTCTTGTAAGACTGGATTAATAATGGAGCTGTGTGGCTGCAGAATTTTTGCACAGAGAAATTGTTAGCACTTTAGTTCCACACAGCAAAGTGTCATTTTGTAGTTTTACACCATTACCACAGAACAGAGAGCTGCTACCATCTGGCCTTTAACAGGAGATGTAAATCCTGCTTATAAGCAACTGTGGATGTGAAATGTAGAAAAGTTGATGAAAGAGATGATTTGTGCACACAAATTAGGGAATGATAGGAAAGATGCCCTTTCTGCACAGTAACAAGGGAAGTTGAAAGGAAGCCGAGTGTGGAACCAGGATTTTCTGACTCTTGTTGTTTCTACCATTAGTCCACACTCCAGGAGAAGGAGAAGCAAAGACTTCATTCCACCCTCCAAGTAAAAAATACCCAAAGAGAAAAAAATGCACAAAATTTATCAAGTCTGCTCTGAACAAAGGAAGGTGCTAAACTGACACAGAACTATTGACATAAGAAACAAAAATAACTTTTACTACCACTTTTAGTAACCGTAAGCCTGTATATCTTTGCAAGCTCTTCTAGTTTCAGTATTCTCAAAAATCATTTTGCTGCTTCTGGCTACATCTGAAGAGAGACAGAGAACATAGTGTGCAATTTCTTTGCTGTGACTGGGAACTTGCACTGGGATAGAAAAAAATTAAACTCCCACAGCACACATGTATATTGTGAATGCTGCATTATTTCTCCCCTTTTCGCATCAGCCACCTAGAAACTGGAATATGGTACCAGTATGGAAAACCATTTACACAGATACAACAAAGAAAATACAATGTGATGGCAATAGAAATATGAATCAGTTTGAAGATATTGAGACATCAATTTGAACTGAATTAAACTGCATGGGGGAAAGCTTGACACATACTTGACACATAAAACATCAGTTTTATTTGCAAAGCTATAAGTCTTAGAAAATGTTATAAAAAGAATAACCAGAATTTTTTAACATCATATGATATCAATAGCCAGACTTTCTCTGTGTGTGCCTTAAAGGTGGAAATATTTAAATAAAGAAGTTTGTTTTCATTCAGCACAAAAAAGAATTCCCAGAACCCTTTAAATTTAGATTTCTTTGTTCACTGCATGATTGTTACTATTACACTCACTGAAAAAGAGGTGAAATCCTAATTAGCATTCACCAAGAGAAGATGGAACCTCCCTTTTAAAATTGTTTCTGGAAGAACTGTGGTTATCATGAATTATGAAAGTGAAGCACTCATATCTGTTGGCAAAGCCAAAGGGAAGGATAGGGGTTGTGTGACATGTATGATTGCTCAGGCACAGTAAAACAGTGGAGCTGCTGCCTACAGGCAAGGTCCAAGCACACATATGTGCACATTGCTTGTTCAGCAAAATCAAGTCTGAAAGCTCAATGTGATGCAGTGAGTTCCCATTTTAAAGAGGGCACACTTTGTCATAAGAATTTTCCATGGCCTGGGTCAGCAAACATCTGCCTGAATAAAACACAAAAATCTGATTACAGCTGATGATGGGAATTGTATTCAATGGAAGAACAAAGGCCTGGGGGCCTGCTACAATTTTGAGCATTTCAGTAACATAAAAAGCTTTGCTATTTCAAAGTTACTTGATTTACCAGCAAGAAGGTTTGAGGTTGTAAGGAAAGTGAGATTTCTGGCCCTGCTCAGCCCAGGTGCACCACAGCACACCTGGGAATCTCCCAGAGTAACCAAGGGTGGACAAGATTGGTCCCTTACTAGCACCAGTCAGTCCTTTTGCTATTCACCATCAGCGTCCAGGCTTTCCATCCCCTTATGATGGTTCCATTACACACATTTATTTTATACACACACACTGTATCTTGAACTATACACTTGTACTCACTGTGCACAGGTGACACTTCTTTGTCACATGTTACCAGCTTCCAGAAATGTCTCCCCACCTTAACCTCGTTACTGGAAGGGATGTTCGGTATAAGGAGTTAAGATCCTACCAATAAAACCCAAGCTATTCAAAGAGATGATGTCGGCAGAAACACAAAAAGGCTCTGTGGCTGTTCTCTGAAATAATTATTTTTGCTTCACACAGTGGTTACTCATGGTTAAGTCTCTGTTTTTGTACTCCAAACCCATCAGAACCTGCCTTGTATACACTGTACACACAGACCAGAAGACATGCAAACAGGGAGAAAAGCCTCACATTCTGCTCCTCACTCCCCCACTCCCCTGCTGCTTCCCCACAGCTCAGATCACCTCACAGCCCATCCTACCCGTCTCTAAGCAATGCTGGAATAAGACAGGTGAATATTCCATGAAAGAGCTGCAAGGCTGACCATTTTAAATGGCTTTCTAGGGCAGCAAATAGGGAACTAACCCCCACAGAAGATCCACGAAGGCTGCTCTAAGTTCATCTATGGCACAGCACAGGAGGAAGATGCCAGCAGAACTCTCATTCTGTGAGGTTAACAAGGTAGCAGGTTTCTGCTTCCCTAGGTCTTAAAGGGGCTGTCAACCATAAGAGGTACTGACAGTTCTCATAATGAGGTGAACACAAACAAATCCGGATAAATTGCAGTCTTCCTACAGTCAAGAATAGCTCAAGATTATTTTCTTTTCTTTAAATTACAGTTCATTGACTTTACCATTAACTGCAAGTGAAGTAAGCATCCTCCTTTTAACAGCTGTTGCTAAAAGCAGTAGTATTATTCTTCCCCCTATGGCACATGATCTAGTTCCCTAAGAACAAGTTTGTCTGAAATAAATTTATTTACTGAAGTCAGCATTTTTTTCCCCAGGAGGAAGCAGGCTTTGTGCACTGTAAATGCTTTATTAAGGGTCCACTCCAGACAACAAGACTGAATCTATGGGCAAAAATGTCCATATTCCTGTTTCCAGGAGAGCAACAGGAAGGGGGACAAGGGACTGCACTGTCACCTGCCAGTGTTCTACAACATCAGCCCTTACCAGCAATACTGAAGTGACTGCTGATGGTCAGATGAACATCCAGCACAAGGACTGGGCAACCCACACACTGAAAACACAGGTAATGCCTGGTTTTACTGCATTTTCCCTTGCAATACAGCTTCTCCCTAGAAGAAAAGCAGGAGGTGGCTCCAGGAACAGATGGGGAGCAGAGAAACACAGAAATGGATCTAGCAGCTCCCTGCTCCAAAAATACACTGCACAAATGGCCACGTGGAAGCACAAACTGACAAACCCTAGTTCCAGGCACAAGCAAAGAGGCTGGGCTGCCAGCAGCTTTTGCCCTTGCAAATTTTCCAGTGTCTAACAAAACGTGAAGGCACTGGCTTTTTACCTGCAGCCACGAGGTCTGACCAAGACTCTTCTATCCAGAGGCCCTTTGTCACACAACCCATGGAAATAAGAGCTGGAGGTTTCCACCCCTGCAAACCTCAGTTGACATTGCCTGCTGGAAGTTTCCGATGAAATGCTGAATTTGCTGGCCAGACAGAAAAGTCAGGCATGTTTTAACATCAAAAAAGAACTTTCCCTCTATGAAGCAAAGCTAAAAATAAGGGAGAGGCCCAGGGTTCAGAAACGTCTTTTGATTACATCAGTGGCTATGAGAATTCAGGGTGCTAAGAATACTCTTGGTGAGCTTTCAGTTAAAATTTTTTTTAATCAAATCCCATTTAGCATAGGGAAAAAAAGGGAATAAATGGAAAAGGAAATAATTCCTTTACTGCTTTAAGACTGTCTGTCTCAGTATCCTGAATGGATATGTAAACACTGGAGCTTAGAGTAGTCATCTACAGGGAAGAAAGTAAACTATTTTAGCAGTAAAGGCAAAAATTCACCAACAAACAAAAAAATAAAAGCAGAGCTTGCACCCATGATTCCCTTTTCCACATGCACAAATCCCAAAAGGGTGGCAGGGGTGAAAACACCATTGTATTTCTTAAAGGTATCTTTCAAAAAGTGCTAACGGTAAACAAAAGCCATTCTAAATATGCCTCAAAACCAAGTAACGCTGTTATAAATTCTTTCCATTTTTGTGGTATGAGAGGAAGTGGGAAAAAATGGGTCAGGCCTTTCTCATTCTTAAAATTTTCTTACATGTCAAAGATAAAGGAATGCAAGGGGAATTCACTCACTCAAGAGACACTTATTCCAAGCACTCCATCCAGTTAAGATCTGCTCTTGAAGAGAAAAAGAAGTTTAAAAATCTTGTTCTCTTGAAATTTTGTACAGCTTTATACAACTATTGCTCAAGTTACCTACAGGAAATGACAAACCACTAAATCAGTTTTCCAAGAGACACAACTGATAAAAGACAGATACACCTAGAAAACACAGCCAGATAGATCTGTCCACGTGTCAGCATGGTCAGAGCTATAACTCCAGAGCTATAACCATGTCAGGTGTCACCAGGAGCTGTCAAGGTTAAATCCTCTGCTAATAAACCAAAGATAAATCAGCAACAGGTTGGTTTGGAAATTTACAGATCTGAGTTAGATCTTTGCTAGAAAAGAGAAGTTTTGACAGCTTATTCTTGTTCTATTAAATCTCTTCCTGTGTACTGACATAAACAAAGGGATTCAGAGTTTACTCAATGAGCAGACACTGAAAGTCAAGGAAATTCACAGCACTTGCTGAGTGGCAGAATACAATGTGCTGCCAACTGGATTCAATGATTCAGATTCTGCAGTTACTTTATCCAATACAGTTTTTGGTATTAACAGTACTGGCTACGCAAATACTCCTCCCAAGCACAGCTGGGAGGGGAAAGTTAGTTTATGACACTGGATGTAAAAGCAGAGGCACCACTGCAGCAGTCTTAGCCCTAAAGAAAGGTCAGGCCAGCTATCATCCTGGGGCATCAGGCAGCAACACACCTAATGGAAGAGCTGACTTAGGGAATGTTTTTTGTCTGCCTGGCCTCGGCGAAAGGTGATGGGGCTTGTCCCAACAGGAGGAGCTGAATATACACTCCCTGCAAAGCTGCACACCCATCAGAACCCACATCTCCCACCGCAGCAGCCAGTGCCACCCATCCGGCAGCCCCAGACAGCTCTGACCTGTCCTACAGCACCCAGGCAGCAAACAGCACTTCTGGGGTGAGAAAAGCAGCCACTGAACATGAGCGGTGACTGCTCATTACAGGTGCTTGTGGAGGTGGCACACAGGAAATGAGCGGCAGTAATACAGCAGCCAAAACTGATGTGATATGAGTCTTAAAATATCCTACATTGCTTTAATTCAGTTGTTCCTGGAAAAAGAACTTATTTTGCCCTTGTGATGTTTGGTCAGCACCGAAGTAATTTTTCAAAACAGATCCACTGGAAATGAAAGGTCAGAGCTGCTTGTGTGCTGTTAAGCTGATACAGCAGCTCACCCAAAACAAAGCCCACAGAACGACTGCAGGAGTGTGCACATGAAATAAAACCCGAAACCAGTTTGTGCTAAAATAAATACACAGAGCCACAGAAACTGCAGCTCAGCAGCTGCAGACAGTTAAGCAGCTGCAGAGCTGGGCCATAGCTTTGGAGTAATCCTCAAGAAAGACTCCTTAAAAAATAATAAATTAGAAGCAAAACAAACCCCAAATAATGACTCTCCACTACAAAGAGAGCCTCAACAGGCAAACAAGAATTACTTCTGCACTGCTCATCTTTACAGGTTTGCAGGCAGCTAGAAACTGTAGTTCAGAAGGGCATGCACTTCTGATTCATCTCAAAAGCTTGTGCACTTTGAAGCCCTACAGTGACAGCACAGGGCACTGACTCAGGATCTGGGTGATTTAGCTGAAGCACTCTAAGATGCTCTTGCCTGCAGCTGTGGCTCATCTCACCGCACTGGCAGATTTTCCTCCCCATTGCATCAGGGCAGAATAAGGGAGGTGTGCCTGCTCCTCAACTGCTGCAGCTCACACTCGCCTCACAAATGGGAGCTGAAGGTGATGGCACTTAATACTAACACACCTCTCAGCCTTACTGTCACCCTGCCTCTGCTCCAGGGCAGAACACAACTGCTGCTTAGGGACAGTGACATCCCACTCCACTCCTGAATCCAGAAAACCTCATGAGTCAGAGCATTAGACAACAGCAATGTTAGTTATGGTTCTGCTAATTTTAGCTCATGCTTAACCCACAGTTCCCAAATCCCTGCAATGCCTCTCCAGGTGCCAAAAGCCACAGCTACCCTACACCTCAACTGCCAAAACACACAGCTTCCAGAGGAGAGGCTCTGGTGCGCTTACAGAAACCGTACGCTGCAGAAAGACATTTTTCAAATAAAGACAAGAGGAAGAAAACAAGGACAGCTTTATTTACCCTATTGCTCTGCGCATATCTTAAAATAAGGAACAAAAGTTCATCTGCACAGTTCCTGTGTTTCAGAGTCCACTCCAGGACACACAAGAGAGACTTTGTGCAGAGGGTAGCTCAGGAGTGTCCCACAAGGTAGCAAACAGCCTTGCCAGGGCCAGCTTCTACCCCAAGGAGTGAAAGGAGAGAGAGGGGCAAGGGAAACAAACACACACTTCACACACTCTCCTCAGAGTAAACTGGGAAAGCTTTTAGAAGTAAATAAACACACACACACCCGCCCCCATATTCTCAGAAAGCCACCCAAGCAGAATGCTTTTACTACCGTAACTGAAGGGTTTGTTTTATAAGAAGAGTTTCCTCAAATTTAGTCAACCTTACCAGCCTCCTCCTCCTCCTCCTCTCCTTATTCACACTAAACTGTGAAAGGGACTTCAGCTCTCTCCAACCAATTAAAAACTAATTGAAGCAACAGACTGGCACTATACAGCCTGAGCAGTCAAAGAGATGGTAGACTCAGCTCATACGAGGCCTACACAATGTCGTAATATTTCATTTTATTTAACCTCATAGCACAAAGAGCTGAAAAGAATACTCACAAGGATCCAACCCTAAAAAAAAAATTAAATCTTTATTGCAGTTTAAGTCCACTGGGTTCAAATGAACAGTACATGTTCTTTACTGCATGTGTGCACCACAGTGCCTGCAGGAACAGAGCAGGGTTTTATTTGTTCTAAAAGCTCTGTGAGGAAGTTATGCACACGCACAGTTTCTCTCTCAAAAAATAAAGCTATGTTAGAACATAAGTTAGTGTATTTTATTCATTCAAGGATTCATCTTCACCCCTCTAACTGACCATTAAAATGAAATTTGTTTACACCTAGATATAATCCAACATTTTCTGCCTTTGCTAATTGTTTTTGTTACTGCTCTGTTACAAGGAATTGCTGAAAAGAAATCTGCCTCTCAGAGACAAACAGAATTCAGAACAAGTACTTATGCCAAATCTTTCTACCCTACAGATACTAAACTTTGTGCCTGCATCGATCAATGCATTCTTTTAGAAACTGGACAGAGTCACAAGCACTCTTAAAACGTTGTTCCAAGTAAAAAATGGGTATCAATGTGCAGCACTGACAACCTAAAAAGTCATCAGCAAGAAAGACTCCACAAACACCTGTACCTTTCCTACTGAAATTTCTTTGCTGCTAATATGCAGCCAGGAATTTTGACTAAAAATCCCTAATTTGTGGTCCATGGAACAGACCCGAGGCTGTTAAAAGGGTTAGGAGGAGAGCTTGGCAAGCTAGGGAAGGAATTAAGCTGGAATTAAGGAGTTGGGATACGATCTCCTGACAGAAGTCATGCAGAGTCCATAGGAGCAAATCTAGGTTTCTGCACCGAAGGATTTTGGTTTTGATACAAAGAAGAGAGATGCAAAGTGACAGAGGAGAATTGCTTTTGTGTGTGGACAGTAAGTGTGTTTTAATCGGCTGCAGAAAGAAAGGGGAAAGACAGCTGTAAGGCAGCTGGTGGTGATTATTTGGAAAGAGTATGTTCGATATACAATTTAAGCCTTCAAAAAATCCTCAGTCAAAACCAGAAATTAATGGCAAAGAAAACGTTGAAGTGTATTTACAAATGGAGATTATTTATTGTGGAATCTGAGCTCAATGAAAAGTATAAGGATAGAGTACAGTTTCATTGACAAGAACAGAAGATAAAACATAGGAGAAATTGCACAGTGCTTTCCTTGCACAAGTTGTACATGTTACAGTACACCTACATCACTAACACCCCAACCTGATCAAAAACTGTGGAGCAAGCCCATGACACAACAGCACAGTGCTCAGCAAAACTATCTCAAAGAGGTTCAATATGATCATCCTTAATAGTCAAATGCACTTAGGTACTCATGAAATCCCCTCTAACAACCATGCAAAGCAAGAAAATTAATTGAGCAATGTGACAGCCTGACCCCATGCAGGCAACCAATGATTCTACAGTAACCAGTTAAGCCCAGTTCTTTTGGTGGCCTTCAGCACTGACGGGTTTGCTGGAAAGCAGCAAGAAGGAAAGAAGATCAGTGTGAACCGTGGAATCTCAAAAAGCTCATTTCTCTCCCATGCAAAATGCATGCCAAATCTTAAGATTCCTGCAGCATCCAGTTATGAAACTAGAATAGAAGAGGAAAACAGATGGCTAAAGCCTTTAAAAAAAAAAAAAAAGGAAAGAAAATATTAAGCCTTACTTCATTTCCAAAAGAGAAATATGTGTATTTGAAAAGAGAGAACCTACTTCAGACCATACCCAATCAATATAAAAATGGGCAACTTGCCTCATGGACATGAAGCCTGTCTTCAGTTAAAGCTTCAGAACATAAGAAAAGTTTAACCCTTTTAGAACACCATGGCTCACTGTATTTTTAAGCAGGATTTAAAAGCAAAGCAGTTAATGTAAGAGATGACATACATTACAAACTTTGTACATATGACATATTTATCTCTACAGCAACTCCTGAATACAAATCCTGTATAAAAGCCTCTTTATGCTCACTCTTTTCCAGCCTTTGTAGGCAGCTAGCACCTATGTTCAGGTGAGCAACTTTCTTGCTCATAAAAGCATCCAATGAACAATGACACGTTAGGAACTTGGCAGCCTCAGCTCTCCAAGTTCAGCCATTCTCTGTGGAAACCAGTCAGTTTTACATTTGAAGCCCCTACTGAGTCCTTGACTTATATCACACAACAATAAGGAAACAAAAGCCACCCTAAAGAGCTCATGTGTTCAGCAGTAGATGTTTCAGCAGCTCTATAAAACTGCTATCAGAGCTTCAGGTCCAAGTACTAGAACTGATCTCTGGTCCAAAGGAGAAGTTTCCTCCTCTGCTGAGCCTGTACCTTGGACAAGCCCCAACTCAGCTGCCTGAACTGAGGCCTCCAGCAGCTGGGCAGCCCCAGGGTACACAAGAGATTCATGCCAGGCTGGCAGCTTGAACCAGGATCAACAGGATCTTCTGGGATCTCGGCTTCTACAAACTGGCAGCAAACCCAAAGGCATCCCAAACAGGGCCTGACACCAATGTTCAGGCAACTGGACTGGATGCCCAGCACAAGTCACAGCACTCCACCTGCCAGGGATGCCCAGCACACTCCTGCCTCACACAGCAACCCTCTGCTCTGACAGCAGGGAGCAGGAAATGAAGCTGTTTCTGTAGAACCTAAGCAAAATGAATGAGACTGATTTCAATGACTGCACTGAGGATAAGCACTGAATTAACTCTCTCATATCACATGTGGTCCTTTCAGGTCAGGACTGCAGTTCACTGGTGAGGCTGTGTGGAAAATCCTGAGCTGCCCCAGCTTAGTCCAAGGGTAAAAGGAGGATGACACACTCCAGCACTTTCAAGCAAGCACCTTTCAAAATAAATCAACTGCTTATATGATTAATGCAAAGTACTATGTTTTTGCAGTAGCAGGAGTCACTAATCCATATTACAGACCAAGACTACATCCGTTTATTTATTTATTTTTAATGAAAGGTTCTAAATAAACCAACTGTTCAATTTTTCAAAGGTACTGAGCAGCCACAATAATTAGGTCTGGGTCAGTGGGAGCTGCCAAAATGCCACAGAAGTGACTCAGTCCTGTTAATTATCTGAAAAATAAGGAACAGTGGCAACACTGGACACTCCATCATGACCTATCTCCCCCAAACACACCACCAATGAAAAGCAATCATTTGAGAGTGGCTGTCTGTAACCATTAGCAGGGACAAGAACTAGAAATTATAGATATGAGAAAAAGCAAGGAAAGGTTTCAGCCCAATCTGGCCAAATGCTGCTGTACCTAGAGATAATCCTTTAAAAAAGTGAAGCAGCAACACCACAGCAGTGGCAACTTCCCACAGTGCCAGGAGAACTCCAGAAAAAAAGGGTAAGAGCTATTTTAAACACTAAGTTTAAAAAAAAAAAAAGACAAGAAAAACCCAAAAAAACCCTCCAATCAATACAAGTCCAGAGGAAACAAAGAGTATTAAAGCCAACCAGAAATTCACCCAACCTTGCAAACCATACACAATCAGTACAAAAATATTCTAACACACGAGTCATTTTCTGAAGAGTCAGACAAATGCAAACCTAACAGAAGACAGCAGTTCACAAAGAGGCACACAGCCTGTTTTGGTCATGCACAATCCTTGCTCACAGACACTTCTCAGTTTGAGTGTGTTTATGGCTGTGTTGTCATTTATTTTAAAATATGAATGGAGCATTCTTTTCCTCCAGAAACACTGCATTGTTAAAATGCCAGTACATTAAAATAACTTACTGCTTACTACATTTCAATCAAACAAACTACAGACTACAGCATTGACACTTAATATACATTGAGTGCTTTCAGCAAGAACAGCATATGGAGTTAATTTCTTCTGTTTTGCTCTCACATGGGCTAAACTCAGAGACAACAGTTAGAAACAGATGAAGCAGTGATCCTGTGGGCATGCACAGAAACTCTATCTTCTCCAAAGTTACGGAAACACTTAGTTGAAGGCTCTCAAAGTACATAAATATTTAACCCTTCGTTTCTATAGAATTTTGACTTGGGAAGTTTGATTTATGGTAGAAATGTATTTTAGGTTGCATGCTTAAAGAACATTTTTGTTAAGGTTCTCGAAATAACAGGAAGCAGAATCAAAAAGCTTAACAGTCAAAGGACTTCGTGGGTTATGTTTTTCCCTATTGTGATTTTTCCTAGAATTCATCCACATTTCACCACCATACTGTTTGTCATAACCAACACAAGCACTGAACTTGTCTATATTTAAACTCAAGAATGTAAAATGAAGGTTCAGAAAGATGACCTTTTTGCAAAATTGAGTGCATATCTGAGGTTTTGAATGGCTCTCTCACTACTTCATACACAGACAGTTTGCTAGGTGGGCACTCTCAGTTATAATTAACCAATAAGATACCTGTTTCTAAAATAATAAGATACTTCACAAGAGAACTTTTGTGTATGACTTTTTCTTAAGCCAAGGAAAAGTTGGCTGCAATTCCAATGCAAACATTCCCCTGCAGGATTTATCCTTTAGGGCTGAAGCATTCTGCAAATTCTCAGCAACGAGTGAATCAAAATGAAAATGAAACCTAGAACAGCCTAGTTAATGCAAACAGAACCTAAAAATTAATAAACCCAACTGCTGAAATAAACCTGATCAACGAAAATTACTGTGGAAAACTCCTTGGCCTCTTTGGGACAGCAGATCCGATGAGATAATCAGGACAGCCTCTTTCAACTCCTACAATGTTTCCATTTGTAGTTTACTCTGTGAAAGCAAGTTCAACTTCCAAAACAATTTTGTTTCTTAAACATCCTAGGCACGAAGACAACTTGCTAAAAAAATCCAAAACGTTTAACCTGACAGCGTTCCTTTAAGATAGAGCAGCACGCAGCCTTCCAGCATATTTGACAGAGATTTCCTACTCCAAGAGACAGAATTTAAATTTGTAGAGGCAATTACTCATAACCAGTGAAAACAGCCAATGCAAGTGCCAAAGTTGCCAACAAGAAGAAAGGTCAAGTATTAGAAAGGAGGCTGCAGTTCATTACAAGGCAATTTGAACATCTCAGTCCACGAGGTCTGGAAAGTATTTTCTTCATCCCCTGACGCTACACGCTCACACTAACGCGAGGAATTATGTCAGTAACATCAATATTCCAAACATATAAAACAGCAGTTAAGTACTTATATAATGGAGATCTTTGCCTGGCTATTTAAAAGCTTCTTCTAGTCTTGCCTAGCAGATTTATTTAAGCTCATTTTGCACGGGAAAGATGATGTGCCAGACCCATACCATTAACTGCTGTCTAGTCAGCTCCAAAGCCATCCAACTGGACCACCATCGCACAAAATTCTGGCCTGACTAAACAAACACCTTAAGGCAGTTCCCAAGGACCTGTCTCTTGCCCCTTCCTGTTAAAAGATGGAAAGGGAAAATGGAAAAGAAGGAGAAACACGACCTCCTCAGGTAAGGAAGTCAAAATTCCAAATGGGCATTCAACCCATATGTCCCATGACCACCACGTCCAGGACTGATCTCCAATGGCTCTGTCAAACAACACAAGTGTCTGTATATAACACACAGCATCACCAAGTTGAATTGGAAGTTGGAAAGAGTTCATGGGGAATATTTTTTTAAAAAATAGAAAACAAAACAGAAAAAACCACAAAAAACACAGAACTGACAGAACCAACACCACACCAAGTCACAGATGTGAGCTAACAAACATACCCTCCTCTGCAAGGTAAAAACAACGCTAGCCTAGAAAATCAACAGTACAGAACAAATCCAGCAGGTCCAGGGTAACCATGCAGCAAAGCCAGCACTCACTGAAAAAGACAAGCAGCTCATTGAGCTGCTTCTGCAATGGGCTGGCAGGAGAAGGGGATGCAAGAGCAATGCACCTACCAAACCATACACAATGAGCAATATCCTTCCTATTTCAGCACCAGCAACTTACTCCATCATTTTTTACAGCAACATGAGTCGCTTCTTACCATTTTTTCGTGCACTCAACCATCAATTCCTGGTAAGAGGCCACAAACTGGAACTTGGATGCATGTTTCCCAACACGCTGCAGTCTTTTCCAAACTGAAGCCATGATGGTGAGAAATACCAGTCCTCTTACACAGCAACAACTGTGTGAATACCAATGTAAGTTTCAAAGAGCGTGTGTGCTTGATCCTAGCAGATTTATACACAGACACAGTATAAAGAGTGTGTGAGGAACTTGACAGGATGTCTACAATTCATATTCTGCCTCTTCCCTCCTCAGGGTAAATCCCAGTCTAGTAGAATGGCTCATCACTGGCCAGGAGCAGCATGCAGTAGCAGTAGACATGTAATCAAAAGGAAGTTCTCTCATGGGATAATCATTCTTCACACAGTAGAAGAAGGGAAGACCGCAGGACTGGAAGACAAATAAGACAGGGAGAGAAAGCATTGGTTAATACACTTCATACTACGTGCTGCAATTGCACGTGATCTCGTACCTTTCAAACAACTACAAGAACATACCCCTTTCCTGTTGTCATTCACATCCCCCTCCCCCCCAATTAAATAAATAAATAAGAATACTGCAGCAATTTCAGGAATTCAAACCACGAGACTGTTCGGAAACACATCAACATATCCTATTATCAGCAGCATCATAATTGGCAACAATAAAAAAGGGCAGGTCAGGGCCACACCGAATCCTTATGAAGCATCTCCGGGAAGCAATGCAAAGTGGCTGAGGTGCTGCCAATATGCACCCAGAGGGGAGGGACACGGGGAGATGAAGTTCTTTGTCTTGATGACAAAAGGTGTAACAGTTGTTTCCTCTAACACACCTCTCGCTTTCATTTCTCTGTCCAAAGAGAAGGATCAGCCAAGAAGACAGCAAGGGAGTGTTGCTACTCAAATGCCTGTGCCAGGGTGAGGGAGGAGGACGAGAGAGGAAGGGGCATTTCCCGAGTCCTAGCTACCCAGGATTCCCCATCTTCCTCGCTGCATCATATTGAAATGGAAATGTCTCTCCATTCTGCACTGAGAAATGATCATCAGGGAGGTGAAAAGGGAGAGGAGAAACCCAGGTAGGTCTCCTCCCTCAAAAGGAAAGCAGCATCTCCGCTGGGTGCGGGGGAAAAAGCCTCTTCCTTAGAGAAGCCCAAGCTGGCCGCAGCTGGCGAGAAGTCAGGGTAGGATGGCATCAGAGCTGGCGAGGAGGTTACCTGAAGTAGAACTGCCCCCGGGAGGGGGGGTCCCCACGGAACCCCGGGGCGAGGAGCGCCCCGCTCCGCCTCAGCAGCCCGTG
>VZTZ01027337.1:1421651-1531628 GCA_013400955.1 Drymodes brunneopygia
GGCGTGGCCCCGTCGCCGTCGCCGTCGCCGTCCCCGGGACTCGCCACCGCCCCGGGGCCGGGGGGCGATGGAAAGGGAAAGGAGGGGAAAAGCCGGGGCAGGGACGGAGGGAGCTGGGGAGGGAACCATAGATGCCTGCCGTGAGGTGGGCGCGGGGCGGCTGAAGGGAGCAAGCGGCCGCGGATCGAGGCGGTAGGAGGGAAGGAGGAACCGCGACGAGGGACGGTCCCCGCGCTGGGCCCGCCTTGAGGAGGGGTCGGTGGAACGCCAGGCCTGAGCCAAGTGCTGCAGCACAGGCCGCGGTCCTTTAGGGGCTCCGGGGTTCGGGTGCGAATAGGAAATTGTTGGAAATTAAATACCGCAGGGAGGACCATGTTTGGTGATTTAACCTGCGTGCTCAGGGAGCGGCACCCAGGCGGCGGGGGCTGCAGGTTGTGCGCAGTTTTGTGTTAAAGTGTCTGCAAAGGAGAACGGGGAAGTGAGAGGGGTGATCCCTGTGGGATGCGGCTGTGAATTCCCCGTAGCCACGCTGGCTGAACGCTTCTCCTACACTGCAGTGCCGTGAGGGAGGTGTCAGAACCCAGATGTAAACCCTCGGTGCTGGGTTCCAACATTGATCTGAAATTAACCGGTGACTTACTCTGGTTCACACCGCTTCTTGCCCACATGCCCGCTGGACAGCCGCACAGGTTGTGTTAAAAGTTTGGGATCCCAAAGCTCCATTTGCTGTAGCTTAATTCCAGAGTCAGGGTAGCGTGGCTGCATGATCTCTGGGCGCTAATCCTAAACCTATCAGCCAGCCAAGTCAGAAATTAAGCCAGCTATCAAGTGGAAGCACAGGAAAATAAGGAAGATAACGCAGTGGAGCTCTGAGAGCAGCTGTAAAATTGAAGCCTTGGGGCTTTGCAGTCGTCTGTGTTCTTTCCCATAACTGAATGGAGTTCAAGCCTGATCCACAGTCTGGGAAGCTCCTTATCCGAGTGTATTCCTCCTTTCCCCTAAGCTGCCTCTCGTTGTGCTGGCATATCACAGAAGCTGCCAGCATTCGGTGGCTGGAGTGAAAGGAGAGAAAGAATGACTGTGTGGATGGCCACAGGCCTAAGCTGAGCTGAGTTACTTCAGAGAGGTTGACTATTTGGGCTATTGAAAAGGTCAGCCCTTTGCTCTCTTCAGCCATTACCCCAGTTGCCAGAGGGCTGTACACTTGGAGCTGTCCTGGAAGAGGCAGTGATTCTCCCTTTTTTTAAAGTGCTACAGTGAAATGTTGCAGACAGTTGTACTACTCTTACAGATTTTCTTGGGAAATCTTTTTTTTTTTTCCTCCTGAATATTTTTGAAGTTAAAACTTGAAGATTTTGCACATTTGTCCTAACATATCTGTCCCAGTTTTGCAGCTGGTATATACACACAGAGTAATTCCAACACACTTGAGGGAGACATCTCTGGATTTTTTAGGTGCAGATCACCTGCTTACGATTTGGGAAATGAGGCCAGGATTTCCAGAGCACATCAGACTGAGAACATGCAGTACGGAGCACACAAATGCTTGGTTCTGGCTTGGAAAATACGAGACGGAAAACTGGCTGCTGTGAAGTGGATCAAACTAGGCAATTTAAAATTCCAGTGGCCCTGAGGAGATCCTTGGTTCTTCATACCAGAGAAATATCAAGTAATCAGTTGTGCTGATCTTATTTCAAAAGTTGTCTTTATTTTGAGTATGTTACCAAGAGTTAATCTGTGAGCTTCTCTGATTTATCTCCTGAATAACCTGCAGCACCCAGGCTAATTCCTAAAACATATCTATGACCAAGATCTTACTTTCCTCAAACGGAGATAGACATTTTCTGTCCAGTGGAATAAACACAGAAGGTCTGGTGGTTTGTTCAGTGACTTGTGTTTCAAACATCATTATTTATTAACATTTTCCATTTCCTTCATAGCTTTTGGATTCAAGTTACACCAGGCCTGGGAGGTACACGGCATAAGGCTGCTTTTGCCTTCATTGTGAGGGAAGAAATACAGCACAGGCAATTATCCTGTAAATTAACTATTTTACAGATTTTAAGAACAACCATCCTCAGTTCTTGCAGTTTTGGGGAAAGCCTTAGGAGATTTCAAAGGGTGTGAGCAAGATGTTCAGCTGCAGATTGGAAGCTAGAGGCCACCACAGCATTCTCAGGTTACTGGACTGAGTCTTACACCACACCAACTCAAAAGCTCTTGTGAGTTCTGTTGGTAGCTCACAGCCCAGAGGAACCAATAAATGGCAAAAAGGGGTTAGCAAGGGCATGGATGAAGAGCCCCATAGCCCCTCCTTGGGTCCGAGAACTCAGGTGGGCCAGCAAGGAACCCCCCCTGTTGACTTCATTTCCATATTGTGAATGTCTCTTGACTGGCCCTGCTGGCCGTGCCTGGTTTGAGATAATGGCCCAGCTCAAGCCATAGCTCAGCTCAGGATGCGAGCCAAGCTTTGGGGAAATAGTCGCATTTTTACTTAATCCAGTATTGTGAGCTTGATGGTGAAAACAAGCAAAGCTGGTTACACCAAGGTACCCAGCGTTCTCTGTTAAGGTTGATAGCTGAGTGAACAACTCTTGTGTGACTCCCAGAAGGGTCCTTCTGATTAGGAAAAAAATGATGCTTCATTTTATGTACAGTGTCAAATCTCTTCTGCAAGCAGGAAGAATAGTCACGTGGTGAATAGGTAGATACCGTTTTATTATTTAAAGATATATAATGTGTATGACACAATCTGTTTAAACCATATTCATGTCAAATCTGCTGCCTTCTTTGCCTATGGAAGGACAGCTGAGGAAGTGTATTTGTGTATATTTGAGCACGCTCTCACCTGTGTTGGTGGCATGGGACAGGATGCTGAGAGCTGCTCGAGCTGGGAAGCTGGTGGAGCTGACCAGGGAGACCCCAGAGCAGCCTGACCCTGTTCTTTATAAGCAGCTGGTTCCACTGAGGACACCCTTACTGTCCAAAAACTCATACTCGTGCTCTGTGGCTCCTCTTTCCCCCTTGCTATCTCAACACTCAGACTCCCTCATAATCCCCGCAGAAATCCCCGTGTATTTTTTCTTTTCTGGAATTTGCCTCCTGCTCCCTGATGGTGGGAGATTTCAAGCTTCCTGGTCCACATAGAGAGATGATCTATGCTCTATTTCTGTTATTCCCTGACAAGTTTTAAAGCTCTCCAGCCTCTCCCTTATCCTTCAATGCCTCATCATCAGCATGACTAAGGACAGGTTGTTCACCAATAAAGAAATGACCTTTGCTAGGAATAGCTGTCATAAATCTCCATTTTCCTGTCCTGTACGCGAGCGTGCAGAAATGTCACTGAGGAAATCAAGGAATTGAATTATGTCAGATTTGCAAGAACATTCTGCGTTCTGAGCAAAAGGATTGTGTACATGAGGTTACCTACACCTGCCACGTTTTAACCTCCTTGTATTTCTAGATCCCATCAAACCTTTGATCTCCTGTTAATTTATGCTGTTACAATTTATGCTGACATCCTTAATATGTGTAAAGTACCATCCTCCTGCTCCCCAACATGTCCCTAACTGGTGCTTGACCCCATAACATTCCATTCTGTAAAAAGTAATGCTAAGTTGTCTGCCTTTTTCTTTGTTTCTTTACATCTCAGCAGTAATTAAAAATACATATGTGTATATATATATACACACACATAACAAATCATAATATAGATAGCAAAAAAAAGGTTAATCCTCTCTTCTTCATTTGTTACTTGTTTGTTACTGATAAAATTCCAACACCCAACAGCCATTCTGTATTGGAGGGAATAATGTTCTGAATATTCCCTCTGCTAAATATTTGTGACAGTTGGAAGGAGTTGTGTGTGTGCAATATCCCATTTTATTTGTGCTCTGGAAGCTTGACTTTGAGACTGGTAGCTGGGAAAGGTGATTCCCACATTGCAGAACCAGACAGCCCAGCTCCTATCAATACTTGGACCGAAAGTAGATCATTTCAGCAATACTCCCAGCTGTGCTTAAGGCAGGAGGTACAGAAACATCACCATTTGTTCTTGCCTTGCCAGGAAAGAAGCAGATTTTAGGACGCACTCTGGTGGGCTTGTGTTTTGTTACTGCTCTGGCCCAGGCCAAGGCAGGCAGCCCAGCCTGGCTTCTGCCTATGGACCAGCTCACCTGTGCAGCATTCCCAGCCCAGTCCCAACGGATCTGTGTACAGACACTCACCCTCTGAAACCTCCTAATCCAGAGCCTGCCCCCCTGAAGAGGCCTGATGCCAAAAGCAATCTGCAGAGACAGGGGCTGGGGTAACTCACCAGCACCTCTTTCTTAGGGATTGTTTGTTCTCCGACTCCCTTGCTGTGGCTGGAGCCTGCACTTGTATGTGGTGACACCCTGTTGTGCCTCCCCTTCAGGCTCTGTGCCAGAAGGGGTACCCAAAATGCCAGTTCCCTGAGTGGCAGCTTCATGTCACAGACCCTTTGCTGTGACCAGCTTCATTGTGCCCCCCCAGAGGCAACAGGTACCCCCTGGCCTGCCCCTCTTAACCCCACCGCCCAAAGTCTTGTAGGCAAAGTCAAGCAGGATGGTTCAGCAAAAGAGCAGATGAAAAACATTCTCACCTGTCTTTCCTTTATCTCCCCTCTCCTGTCTGGCTGACATTCTTCCCAAACCACTCAGCAGTAAGGGGCATGCTGTATTTATCTGCAGAGGAGGTCAAGGACAGGAGTCGCATTCCTGAAATGCAGAAGTCGCAATGCAGTTCAGCCTGTGGAGGCAAGAGCAAAGATGGGGCACTGATGGGGGAGACCCCATGCTGCAAACAGCATTTCCCTGCTCCAGGTCAGAACGCTCTGGATTAGTGCTGCTTTCTCCAGGTTTATTATCAACTCGCCTGTCAGTCAGCTTGCAATGGTCTGAATGAGTTTGTCATTACCTTTTCGTACCCATAAAATTGTTTACACCTTTTAGTGGCCCTTGCGTCTCTCTTCTCAAAAAAAAAAATCGAAAAAACAAAAGAAGCAGCTTTTATTTTGTCCATAAATAGCAACTTTCAATTTTTTATCATGCTCAGTCTCTCCTGTACCCTTCCCAGTTCTTCAATACCCTTCCTGTGTGGTCTCCCTGGCCTTTTTGCAGAGTATAATTATGCTTGTATACGACATCCTGCAGCACTAATGAAGCAAAGAATGCCTTCCTCCCTCTCTTTTTAGAATAAACAGCACATAATGTGGCCAGCAGGACCACGGCAGTGATGACCCCCTGTACTGGGCACTGGCGAGGCCACACTTCGAGTCCTGTGTTCAGTTTGGACCCCCCAGAACAAAGAGACATTGAGGTGCAGGAGAATGTCCGGAGAAGGGCAGTGAAGCTGGGGAAGAGTCTGGAGCACAGTTCTGAGGAGGGGCAGCTGAGGGAGCTGGGGGGGCTTGGCCTGGAGAAAAGGAGGCTGAGGAGGGACCTTATCCTTCCCTACAACTCCCTGGCAGGAGGGTTAAGTCAGGTGGAGCTCTTTCGAAGAGCTATGGGAGAAAATAAGAGAGCAAGTTCAGAGGCAGACTTGTTTCCTGGCTCCCATACCCATTTTACATGATCTTGTCTATGACGAATCTCAGGTTAACCAGCTGTAGATGCTTTATGGTGGCACTAAGGAAACTGCATATTCAGTGGTGGGAAGGTCAAGGAGTGAAGGTTGTACAGCCCCATGCATTTTTTTTCTACTGTGATCCCGTTTATCTGAAAATTGGTAGCTGGACATGCAATCAGAATAATAAGCTGTAAAAATGTGAAGTCTTTTATCTGCATTTCTGTAATTACCAGAGAAATCATAAAATGTAACACAGCTGTCTCTAAAGATTATTCAGGAAACTCCTGTTTGCCCAAATATAATATATGTCACCTTTCAAGAGAATGCCTAGTTAACTTCGGATCTACACCATCAGTCACCCACGCAGTTCACCAGTAGAAGGGGTACATTTCCTTGGAGTACAGGCATTAGGAATGCACAGGCCATCATAGATCAAATCTGAGGCTTTCTTGGAAGCCAGTGGAGAAGCAATTACCTTACAGACGTGAAAAGACAATCTGTTATGCAAAAAGGTGTTCCTACCAGGCTAAGGGGAAATATTTGTAGCTAACAGCTCGTACAACCAGAATCCCAAACATCACACAATGGGACATTGATACTTGAGGAAAAGTATCTCAAAGCAGAGTGGAAATCTGTATGTGTGGTGTGGCCTTCATCCTGGAGAAGAGGTACAATTATCATAGTTACAGCTCATGAAAAGGAGCCCCAAGGACCTGCTCATGTATGCAAGACATTCAAGTGGACAAGAGTTTGCAGTAATGATGTTGGGCAGGCGTGAAATGGTGTGGAGAGACTCAGCTTTGAGGGGACAAGCAATTAACTGTGTTGTAAAAATGACTGCAAAGTTCCCTGCTCCTACTTTTAATACCTCAGCAGCCATCCCGTTTAGATACATATCTCTAGTTAATCTGGAAATTAAACTAGATAATCACAGACAAGTTAGACAATTCCAAACTCAGAAACTGTACTTCATTACGCCCAGATTAACCCACAGGGATTTAAACGGTATTGCAAGTTATTTTTAACTGAGTTATCACTAATCTCCCTCTATACTTTTTAGACTGTATATATTAAAGTCACACTGTCAGAAAACATGGGGACAGTTATCTTCCGAAAATAAAAGAGCTGACAAATGGGATGTAGGACTTATTTTGCCAGATCATGGTCATGTTTGGCTCTTCTGGTTTCACCTGCTTCACAGTTTTATTTCTGTTAAATTCCTCTGCAAGAGCTATAGAGGACATGCATCCTTATCCCTACAAATATTCCTATGGCAGAGTCCTCAGTGAGTCCCTGGCTGAAGGAGGAGGTTGGTCAGTATAGATATCTTTCATCCACAGTCTTGGGATGGGAAATCCAATTTTTATTTCTCTGACTAGTTTTAGGTATCTTACTGACTCTTCACACATGTCTAGAAGGAGTGACTGCTTTATCAGCCATGTAGAGGGACAATTGGAAAAAAAGGGAAATCTCTATTTGGGGCTACTTCCTAAGTGGACATAGGTGACATACTCATGCCTGGGGCCACCTTGAATCGCTAGTTTTGAAATTAAAGATCTGGAGGTGTAAATGGATTTCTCTTCAATAAGAAAAAAAAATAAGTAGAATCCCAAAACCCCAGCAAAAGTTCTCCCAGCCCAGGTCAAGTGCTGGGAACTATTCCATTGCTGCACTAAGAGATGCAACCTAATCAATCATCAAGATACCTTCCTTTCATCCCTAACCAGAGCTCCAGAGCTCAGCAAAGGACCTGCACAGCAACAGCACAAGACTGGTAGAGGCATCTCAGCATCTCTCTTCCTGGCAGAAATTCCTGTATCAGCCAAGCTAGCAGAATCTGTTTTGGGAAACAACGGATATGTCAAACATTCTGGCAAAGCCCAGGAGAAATGACAGTTCAATGATGTTGAAAAGAAAACTATCAGAGAGAGATTAGTTTGTCTGACAGGATGTCTTTATGCTCTCCATTGAGGAAGAACAAGACTCCTTTCATGCATATTGAATTTACTTCTGGTGTGAGTCAACCTCTGTCAGTAGGGCTGTAAGTGTTGCCAGTTTAGGAAAATGGGTGATCGCTGCTAGCTGGCACCTGCCCCCTGCACACCTCAGAGCACCAAAGCTTCCAGCCAGTGCTGCTGCTGCCAGCAATGCTCGTTTTATGCCATGGTTTGGGGTATAGCGTTTGCAACATCTCCTGCACTGTCCATCAAAACATCTGCCCAAGGAGGCAGATGGGACAGCCAAATGTGGGGCTGAAGGCCATGGAAAGCCCAGAGTCTGGTTTTGGAGATGAAAAGAGGTAAGGGAGCAAATGGCAGTCCCAACCCACTTCTTACATGACTTTGCATGTGAAATGCCCTGCACTGCCAGCTGCCTGGGGCCATCTCCCTCTGCAGGACACACCAAAACTTGACCATGTTTTGCCACAGCCAGCCCCTGACTGCTGTGGTGTTGCAGCTCACACAGAAGCAATAATCCCTGAACAGATGCAGAATGATGCCACGATGTTCTACTCAGAGTGTCTGCAGCAGATGTGTATCACACACTCACCATCCATTCTCCTCCCAAGTCTAAGATACCACGAGCTAAAAGCTCAGATACAATGTAATGCCCAGAAGTTTCAGGTCCTTTTTCTGATACTTACAAGATGTCCAACACAAATGTCAGCGATATGGATTTTGTCTCATGCTCCTGCTATTCTGCACACCATTCCAGCAGCCCAACTGACTTGTGGGTTGCTTCTTTCCTGGGAGCAGACAATGACACATGAAACAGCAGGAATGGTGTGTCACTTCCCAGCTGTGTCACATCTGGGGACAAGGACAGAGTAGCTGGGGGACTGGTGTGTCCCAGTATGTCTGGGCAGCGGGAGTGCCTCTTGGGAAGCTGCAGCAGCTGGCATCCTGAGGGGCAATCCCACTGCACCCCTCTGCTGGCCTGCAGATCCCAGTGTCAAATGCAGCAGCAACAGCTCCTATTTGCTCATGCCTGTGAAGATCACTTCTTCCATCACAGGGTTTTCTTTTGCCAGCCTCTTTGCTGAGAGGGCAAACTGCATAGGCAGTAAAACTGACCAACTTAACATGAGCCTGCTATTTATTTAAAGCATTGCCCAAACAACTTATTTTCCCCAGCACGAATCTTGGAGCTGCTGCAATGAGTTGAGCAAATCTTCGTATCCAAAAGACGAACCTGAAACTGTCACAAGAGCAGGCACGGAAAGTTTGGCTAAAGTATAAGGAACTAAACAAAGAGGGTCTGGCACCTGGCAGCTTCAATAACTGTAGATGCCCTTCAGCTTGTTTGACCCACTATATCAGTCCATGCTGACCTCACTGCTCACCACAAAATTGAGATGCATTCCTCAGCCCATAGCAGCATCACTTCAGTGAGACTAAAATAAAACTCACTCAAAGGTTTTCTGTAATGCCAAGGCTACAAGATCTCTAATGCAGTTTTCTTATTGGAGCAAGAGCCAAGTACAGCTTAAATTCATTAGCTAATGGCCTGTGACAATGAAGGACAAAGACAATTATTATGCACATTTCCCAGCTGATTGTTTCTGTGTGAAGAAAATGCAACAAATTATTGTTCTCCTATATTAATGTACCATAAAGGATTACTATCATATCTATTTCCAAAAATCCCTATCCCTTTCAAAATGCAGACAAACGCCAGATAAATTTGATTTTTATAGATGAAAGCTTGGTGGAAAAGTCAAGATTTTATTAGGGCCATGGACAATCACATTACATTTTACATGATATGAGGACTTCACTACTGAATCAGGAAATTGATCTCAGGACATTTTTTTCTACTGACAACTTACCAATTCCCTGAGTATCTCTCATGTATCTCAAACACTCATCCTTGGGTATAATAGCCAGAGGCATTCTTAATAGCTGCTTGTATTTATATGAAAGTTGGAAAAAAAATACAACATAACATCATAGATTCGTAGAATCATTAAGGTTGGAAAAGACCTCCAAGATCATCAAGTTCAGCCTTTGACTGATCACCACCTAATCAACCAAACCATAGCACTGAGTGCCATGTCCAGTCATTGGTTACTGTGTTCCATAAGGTACTTACCACCTGGTCATAATTGGAGATCAGGCTGCTCAGGCAGGACCTGCCTTTCCCAAACCCATCCTGGCTGTCCCTGATCCCCTGGCTGTCCTGTATGTGCCTTGTGATCACACTCAAGATCTGCTCCATAACCTTCCTGGGCGCTGAGGTCAGGCTGACAGGCCTGGAGTTCCCCAGATCCTCCTTTCAACCCTTGCCATGGATGGGTGTCACCTGGGTGATCAACCTCCAGTCACCTGGGACCTCTGTGGTCAGCCAGGACTGATGGTGAATAATGGAGAGTGGCTTTGCTAGACCGTNCAAGCCCTTCCACCAGCTCCCTCAGCACCTTCAGGTGAATCCCATTCTGCCCAATAGACTTGTGAGCATCTAAGTGGCACAGCAGGTCACTACCCACCTTCTCCTACAGTACACAGAGTCTTTTCTGCTTCCTGTCCCTGTCTACCAGCTCAGGGGCTGATTTTAAGGATAACCAGTCTCTCCTAATGTGGAAAGGGTAAACCATTTCACCACTTCCAGCAAAACATATGGTAGATCCCACTCCACACTCCTTGCAATTTTTTAATGTCAACAGGTAAAGAAAGCACTGAGGAGAGGATGTGTCACCTCAGTCTGCCAACTGCTGTAAATTCAGATGAAGCAGACACACCCCCCACAGTTTCAGGGGCCCATTCTGTACTCGTGTACATGTGGAGCAGTTTGGCAGCTCTGACAAGAGGCTGCTGTCCTGCCCCATGTCAGAAAGGGGAGGACTGACCCCATCATCCACCAGTGGTGATGGCCTCCTCTCATTTTCAGTGCAACTTGAGTTTTTCTGAAGCTGTGACTGCTTTCTCATCCCTTGCCCCTTTCCCAAAAGGTGCTGGATAACTGTCAAAAGACACTTCTCCCAGCATTCAAGTAAATGACCCACAGCTTCAGTAACACCAAGCAAGCTTTGCAGAGGAGCACAAAAGGCCTGGGTTTAGGCACAGCATTTTCAGAAGTCACATATTCTGGTAAGCATCCACCCATTGTTCTCAGGGACCATGCAGGACTACTCAGAAGCCCACTTGGAGCACCAACCCATCCTCCTTCCCCTCTGTACTCATTCCCAGAGTGTCACGCAAGGTGTCCCAGTTACTCTGGGGTTAACTGGTCATTCACACAGGGCTTGACAAAACCCCAAACTTACTTATCCTCCAGTGACAAGTGTGAGCAGAAAGCCTCCTTCAGCAAGGGCTTCAAGTCCATCCTGAAATGAAAAAAGCTGAGGGGGAATTCTGGTGTCCCAGCATGGCCTGGGATCTGCCATTACAGCTGATCCAAGGGCTTTGAGGTGTGCACTTCAAGGCGTTACCCCTTTGTTCCCCCCGCAGTTCCACAACCCCACCCTTGTATGTTTTCTCTTTGCAGCTGACACTTGCAATATAAGCCACTGAGGCTATAATAAAATGCTCAACATTAAAGGTATATATGGAGTGTTACAGATTATGAAATTCAATGTCAGTTTTTTAGAAGTCACAAAAACATTATCTGATTCCCAGTAGCCCCCAGAGAGACTCGGGAATATGTTTATACACTAAAATGTCAAAATCATAAAGCGCCTGCTTTTGCACTATTTATTTTGCGTGGTGGGGAAGTAGTTATTACATGACATTTCATAAATACAGTGACTCAGAAATAATTAGTGTGCTGAATAACAAGCTTTCCACTCTAATACAGCACCATACATTTTAAACCCCCAATTTTCATGAGGCACTCGCACAGTCTAGCTTAAATACTACAAATAAAAATGAACTTTGGGGGGGGAAGAACAATTCTGCTATTGGGTTTTGGTTTCTTTTCCTTTCAGGGGAGGTATACTGATAGTCACGAAAGCAGGGTTGAGGCAACGAGCAGCAGTAACTGTGTTTCCCAAAGGGCAGGGACAAAAGAGGCAGCATGTCTCACTGTTATGACACAAAGGAGAGGTTCCAAGAGAGTATCACGTTAGCAAGATTAAAATTAACACAAACGCTGAACAAAATCCTTCCTTGAAGGAAGGAGATGATTTAAAATTGCTTGTAATTAATACAGGAGAAACAACACTGCACACAGCCCTGCTCTAGCCAGGAAGTCTTCCAGATTTTCACTGCTCAGCTTGTAATACTCCTACTTACTATTTTTTTTAAACCCACAGTGGATTTTATTGCCTTTTTTAGCTATTAATACGCAACCAATTATAAATTGTGAGTTGCAGCACTGGATAATTTCCCTTCAAGTATGCTAAGCAGATTCTGTGCTGTATCAGGCCATGTGACAGCACAGCAACTACCATCCTCTCTGACTTTTTTTTAGCAGCAATTCCTAAACACATGCTCAGCAGGAAAACTGGAGCAAGCCCCATCTTAGGACCTCCTTGTGATGCTGTTTTTTAACTTGCTGGATATTCTGCCTAAAAATAAAAGGAAAATTTAGGATTTAACTCAAGTTTTCAGGCGTGCAGATTCAGATGATCAATAGGAAATAACATTTATTACATCTTGGAGATACTTGTCTTGGTTTCTCTCACTGCTGTTGTGGTGGCACCACATTCAAAACTTCTTGAGGCCTGTCAGAGGAGGGAGGGCAAATTTTAGGTGCAAGGTTAGGAAAAGAAAATCAAAATAGAGAAGGCAGCGTGAACTTTGATTTCATGCAGATGCAAGGCACCTCACGCAGCAGCACCATCCCTGTGGTGCAGGAGCCACTGAGAGGTCACAGAATGAGATGAGATGAAAGGGACCCACAGGGATCATTGAGCCCAACTCCCAGCCCTGCACAGCACCAAAATGAAAAGCACCCAATTGCTGCAGGTTTTGGCTTCATGAAAGTTCCCTCTTCCCCTTTTTTGTTTTTCCCAGGATAAAGTAGTTGCAATAAAACCACCCTCCCACTGAGTGAGGGTATAATTATTGATAGTTATTGATGCTCATCTCTGTGAGCATTAATGACGCTTTATGGGCCAAGATGAAGCTCAAGGCAGCTGTCTGAGTCTCCACCAAGCCCAAGCAGCATGAGCTGTTCCTGAATTTGAGCTTAAGCATGGAACCAGTAAACTCACTTCCCACAGAAGCAAGCATGGATGAGGATGCACATTAAGATGCTTTACATCTCTTCTGTTAAAAACTTTTTCACTGTGTGGAAAAATACTTCTTTACACTGAAATGGAAAAAATGCTGAGGCCAGGCAGTACTTTTTATTGTTTTACCATAATCACAGGATTATGGTAAATCACAGGATTATTTGGTGTCAGAAGTGGGTTTTGGCTGAGACAATCTAATGCATAGGGAGGGACTCTACGTGGTAACACGAGCTCAGACATAAAACACCGAGCTGAGGCCACAGATATCTAATTGCCTTTGCCTACAAACTGCAGTCAACATTTGTAATCCATAACAGGGAGTTTCAAAACAGCCTCCAGTGTTTGTGAAACCTACAGCCGAATTTGTGTGCTGCAGTCTCAGGGGAGCTGAGAACACTCCAGGGTTTTTGCTGCTGTGCTGCTTTGTGGTTTCCAGCAAGACGTTGGCATGTCCTTTCCACACTGGCCTGCTCAGCTCCAGAGATCCTTTCCCTCCCAACACCTTCACATCACCTTTCAATCAATGGCTATGGAAAAGAACTTCCAAAAGTGTTGGCAGTTCAACACAGTCTACATTTGAAGATAAATTCACAGTATGGAAAAAAAAAATCCACTCAAGTATAAAATATCCAGATTAATTCCTGGTCCTTGTTTGTTCTTTCTGTTTTATCCTGAGCTCCCCCCATCATTCCTCAGAGGTTGAAACTGGTGCAAATGAATTTCTGAATGCGTGACAAAACAATCCATCTAAGAAATCTAATTCAAAAGCAATGATTTTTCTTACTTTTCTTTTTTCTTTTCCTTCTCAAGGCACAAGAATGTTCATGGGATCATATTAAGGAACCATTTTGATTTGCCTGTTTGTGTAAAAATAATCCATGTTTCCTTGACATGTTGAGAATACAACATGCCAGGAATAACTTGCATACTTTGGGAGGTCTTTCTGCTTGTGAAAGTCCAGCATGCTACTGGCTTTATCAAGAGGTCTAAAACATGCTTGTGGAACTTGAAAAAGGTCTTTCCAATGACTAATGCAGCCCATTTGTGTGGACAGCTCATTAAATTAGCAGAAATGCTAAGTCTTACAAGAAGCAATTGCTCTCTTATGCAAAACACGAAATGTGCTCATCCGGAAAAGGAAATTTCACATCTCCTAGCTAATAGTGAAATAACAGACCATCACACACTCCTTCCAGACTCTTCTTATTTGAACACTCTCCATATCCTTTTCCCAGCCAGCATTTTCCTGGCCAGCATAAGCCTCTGGGAGGTCCTATTGGCACTGATGTCTCTGCAGTTCCAGCCCCAGCCAGGCCCAGGCAGAGAAGCAGAAGCAAGCAGGGGGTAATAGCATTTATCTTTGCAATATATGGCAATATGTGTCAAAGAAGCATATCCTGGAGTCATGCTTTGAAGGGCTGCCATGTCCATAGGGCTGAAAGGGTTTTATGTTGCTTTTGTGTTTGTAGCATCTCTAGGTTGCAAAGTTGTAATTTTAATGGTTACATGTGGGGAGATATTTCTTAAGATTCAGACTGTTTCCTTGCTACCAGCTCTTTAAAGAGCTTAATTATTGCTGCAGGAAAAGGACAAGAAAGGTGGATATATTGCAACATTTTTAATAGGGAATTTATCTTATAGGCAGCCTGCTCTATCTAATGTGGTTAATCTCCCAGTGAATATCAGAAAATATAATATGTTAGAGAAATATGTGGAAGCCCTGGGATCCCATGTGCTGCATGGTCACTTTTGCTTACAGGTGTCCTTCTCAGCAAAGGAGTGAGAGCACCTGTTAAAAGCATTTATTGATGCACTGAGGGCAACCTGGGAGCTGCACAGGCCCCAGTGCTTGCTCTGTGCCTGACCTTCCCCACACGGCAGAAGCCTCTGCTGGCATTTCTGCCCAGACATTTCTGTGGGCACAGAGGCAGAGATGGTGTTTGCAGCCACACCTACCTACAACTTTGTGCTGTCTGAAAATGAGTGCTCCTCGCTCATCTGCTTTTCAGCTGAAAAGATCTTGAATTTGATTGCATCCTAAGACACATCTGGTTGTAGCACTGCAGACTGGATCCTTGAAAAGCCACAAAGAAAAGGTGTTTGGGTTAAGAATACTCTTGTGATTTTAAAAAAATATTGAAAGTCCTCAAGTGTTTGTTTAAACAAAATAATTTTCATTAAAATGCTGGCACAATTTCAAGTAATTTGATTTTAATTTTGAAGTGTTGAAAATGCCCTCAGATAATTTCTGCAGCATTCCAGAAACCCAGAAGTGATCGTAGAAAGCAAGTCACTTAAGAAATGAACTGCAGAACTAAAATTCATTTCCTGTTTTCTAAGAAAACACAAAAAAGGGTCCAAGGCTCTTAAGTCTTTCTGAGAAAGACCTTCTCTCAAGCAGTTTTCAACCAGGCAAGTGTGGTTTGCCCTTTTTCCCCTCAAACAAAACAGAGTTTGTGCATTCAGAAAGCTTCCAAGAACCACACAAGTCCTATGAATACAAAGAATTTACTGGACTTTGGTACCAAGTACACTACTTCAAGCACTGCTCAGTTGGACCTGAAAGCAGTCTTAAGTCATTGCATTATTATGATTTTAAAGATGCTCAGTGATGGATATTTTACGCCACTTGTGCTCTGAGTTTCATCAAAGCAGCAGTCTGATCATTTCATGTAAGGGTTTGATCTTGACTTTCGGATTTAGATGAGACCCATGCACCAGCACTGAGTTTATGTATCCTCACCATCCTTGACTTCCTGGCTTCACTGAACCCTCAAAAGGTGTTCAAAATCAGAAAGTTTTGCTGGTTTGGGGTCAAAGTCTGAATTTGTTTTCACTAGAAATCACCTATTGGCCCAAATTCTCTTAAATTCAGGTCTAGCTTTACTAAAGCTTTAGTTCATTGAATCTGGCTGGAGTACAGCTCTTTCTTCAAAGAAACCAAGCAAAATTGTGTCTCCAGCTCACCTCAGAGGAGTGAACAGCCCCCAGCCAGGCAGGTTCTTTCACTGAGGTTTTGCTACCAGCACCACTTGTGACAAGATGTGCCTCCATCCAGCAAGGAGATGTTGCAACTTGCTGCAAGCACAGCTGTTGCCTCATTTTGGTTCCAAGGAAACAGATTCTGCAAAACATTCTGCTAGGATAGTTGGTTTCCATTTAGAAAGGAGAACAAAAAATTAAAAGAACAATAAGAAAGAAAAAAAAGACAAATATGCCTCTGAGCAGGCTTTTGAATGCTCTCCTTTGTTAACTAATACAGTTAACAGGCCTGAATATGACAACAAGCTTCCCATCAAGAGCATCCCAAACAAAAACTTCAATAGAACTTTTCTATCTCATAGACCCCCTACAACCATCACAGGTTTTTAAATTTTATTTTTCAACAATTCTTTTTTTTTTTTGTTAGCAATTGTATAAATCAGGTGCTTGATGCTTACCCTGGGATACCAAAAAAGTGGCCTTTGTTTTGTGGGAGAGAGTTTATGACAAATTAGGCCATTTTAGGTACTGATAAAATGCACATTAAAATTTACATCCACAAAATGCCTATTTACTAAGGGCAGTCAACAATTTTTATTTTTTAATCTCACTACCATTCTCTAGATTTCGTGTCTACCCCATTTTTTCAGTTCTCCACTGTAGCTTTTGCTTCATTTACCATAATCCTTACATTATCAACACACACTCACTCTTCATCAGAAAATTTACTTGGAGGCAGGTAAGAAATTAGAGATAAATTAGTTCACTGTTGAATCACTTGATATAAATTATTCAGGGTGTTAATCCTGATGCATGTGGGCTGGGAAGAGGGTAGAGAGGACTGCTTTGTTGGGTCTGGTAGTTTTTCCTCCACTATGCTTCACACATGTGGTAAGGCAAGGGCAGTAAATCAGAACAAAAGAAACAAAGGACAGAGGCTTTAGGGAACTTGTGTTTTAGAAGAAAAACTTGGCTCACCACTAAAGCAGCACTGCCTTATAACAGATGTTTAAAATTCAGATGTAGAAAGAGACTGACAAAATTATATAAATACAAGAGATTTGCAGGTCTGTGCAGCTTTCAAACAGTACTGCAAGCCAGTCCACCTTGCCAGCCCCTCCTGGGCCTGGGCAGGCAGATCCCATGCTCCACACCAGCAGGACTGCAGCAGTGGTGGCAGCACAGCTCACCCCGAAGCAATGCTGCAACATATTAGGTTCAGACAAAGCATTAAAGAATTCAGCCCAACCCAGGCAACTGACACATTGTTTTCCAGGATCAGAGCTCTCTTCAGCTGCTGTTGACAGACCTATAGCAAACACATGTCAGCCAGGAACATGCTACTGGAGTCATTTGCCATCCTTGGGATCCGTACAACCCTCACTCTGCAGTGTCACGGCAGCAGTTCCACACAGCCAGGGGCACTCTGCTGAGACTCTGTTCCCAGCCTTGGGCAGGCAGAAACTGCTCAACCAAAGTAAGAACTACTATGAAGCCGATTTGCCAAAGTGTTTAGGAGCCTAGACATAAGGAGAGTTGCCCTGTGAGGGTTTCCCAAGACCCCCAAGTGGGTCAGGCTCTCCAGACTCAATCCCTGAAATGGGAATTTTCCTCCTCTCTCCCTCCAGTCTCCCAAAGAGCTTTATGTATTTTGTGTGGCAAGGTTCTGGTAGGCTAGGGGGCTGCAGGGGTGGTTTCTGTAGGAAGCTGCTGGAAGCTTCCCCCAGGTTTCACAGGGCCAATGCCAGGCAGCGCCAAGACAGGCCTGCTGCTGGTCAAAGCTGGGACCATCAGCAATGACAGCAATGACAGCAATGCCTTGTGACAATACACTTGAGAAGGAAAGAAAAATAGTTATTGGGCAGATGTATTTGCAGCCAGAGAAGAGAGGAGTGAGAATACGTGAGAGGAACAGCTCTGCAGACACCAGTGTCAGTGAAGAAGGAGGTGGAAGAGGTGCTCAATCCACCACTCTTTTGAAAGGCCAGGAAGTGCCTCCCTGCATGTTTGGGCACCCAAATACCTCTGCAAGAGTTTGACATTTCATGACCCTTCCTCTGCTCCTGTGAGCTGCCCGTGGGACTCCCAGCCAGGCTGGTGGCCAAGGTCAGCACTGGGCTGACCAGTGCTAAGGGCAGTGAAGCAATCTCAGCTGCTGGCAGGACACAAGAAATCCCAAGAGGATGGCAGGGCTGCTGTTTGTCTATCCTGTGCCTATTAACTTCTGAGGGTAAATGGTCTCCATTTCACTTAGTGCAATAGCTTTGCTGCCAGTCTTCTCCCTATACACTTTAGGCCAAGTAGTCTAACATTAAATGTATCCTACATACACTTTGTTGTGATATTAATCTGCCTTTCCAAATTTTCCTCTTTTTTCCATGTTTTATCCATTCCAAGCTTAAATAAAAGCAAAGCCTGGATTCCAAGAACCGAGTAGTGACTAAAGTAGGGGCTGTGAAGAGGAATAGAGAGAGAATAGAGCTATAAATGGAATCAGGGAAGCATGACTTGGGGTGATTAATGAGCTTACATCTGTGATGAGTGCTTACTATAAACAGCAGGTAGAGAAGTAATGCCAGCAGCAGAAAGTGCTCAGGAGCAAAGGAGGTGGAGCCATGGCCTCCCCACATCAGCAGTGGGTGCTGGAGGGGACAAGCACAGCTCTCCCTCAGTGGGGCTTTGGGTGCAGTGCACATCAGGATTCATAGAACCATTGGGGAACAGCATGTTCCTTGTGGGAACCTGGGAGAAAAGAGGGATTTAAAAAAATACAATTCCTTTACTAGCAGCAAAACAGCAAAGTCCTGGCTAAAGGTGCAGCCAGAAAGTGCCTGTGCTTTTACCCTCCTTCCCTGGGATTTTCCTCTAGCAGTGGATATCCCTGGTGCCCACACTGTGGTGTGTGCCTGGCATACAGGGCAGCCCAGTGGGGTAGAAATAGAAGATTTTGGAAAGATCGAGGGACTAATGATCAGGGAAAATGCCATGCAATTTGGAGCAGCTATCCTGTAGTATTCAGTAGGATCCCAGCATTGCCATTCCTAAGGATAAACATGCAAATGAAGCTTCTGAAATCCTTTTGCTGGTTTAAAAGCAGAAAAACACAAGCAAACAAAAAATTTCAATGGAAAACAAAACTAAAATCACAAATAAAAAAAACTTAATGCTTTTTAATATTAAATTGTAATGAAAACTGAAACTTCCTCCTTGTTCTCTGTTCCATGATCCATTGATCCATTCCTCTGAGGAAAGCTCAGACTACTGTCAAGTTGTGAGAAAATGGAGAATAGGCAAAATTGGAATTCCAGAGGTGGGTAATTATGGATAGACTCAATGCAGACTTTTTTATTAAAAAACTGGCCAAGACTGAATTATTGCTAAAACAAAATATCAATTTTAAACAGCAAAAATAGGAGCTGTATAAACCAAGCTACTCAGAGTCTTTAAAGAAAATTACTGGGTTACTCAACACAGAAGCTCTATGAATAACTCCAGCCCACTCCAGCTTGATTTTGCCTTGTTTCAGTGCAGAAGAAGTTTCCAGTGCTTGTGGCAACCAACTCAGCTCACTTTGTTCTTGCTGTGCAGTTTTTGCAGCAGTGCAGAACAGATGCAGTGGGGGTCAGGATCTGCCCCTCCACATGCATAATTTTAAAGATTATCATTCAGCAGAAGCCACTGTGAGGAAGAAGAAATGCTAAGCCCAGAGCCTGAATTATTTCTCTGACTCTGCATGCTATCAAACATAATATTTTATTTGGCTGGTTATAGAAAACATGTGGTAAAGCCTCCATTTTTGGGGAAGGTTTGTCCTGCGGCACAAAAAGGAAAGAAAAATAACTGAACTTTATTCTGCTTGTCTCTGCAATGCTCATCCCTGCACCCACACAGGCTGCTCTAACCTGAATTTTAAGTTCTGATATGATAACTTTATTTACTCTGCAGAAATACCAACAAGGTCCCAAACAAAGATTAACATCAAGATCCGCAGGGTATGTGCAAACAGGAAAGCATCCCCATGAGAAGTTTATACTCCAAGCAAAATGGGAAGGTTCAAGATGATCAGTTACTAAAAAGGACATGAAAAGCAGCAAGTTCAGGACATATTTGAACAGCAAAACACATTCCCCAATGTTCTACTGTGTTAAGCAGCAGCAAGAAAAATTGTGCAGGGCTCAAGTGTCTTAGCCCTGAGTACAAGGCTGAGACCAGCCTACTGGACCATTTTGGAGGGCTCTGTGTTTGAAGTTCCTGTTCCAATTCTGACCTAACATCAGGCCCCAGATATGGTCTTTCCTCTGTAATAAAACAAACAAACAAACAAGCAATTCCAAACAAACCCAGCAAAAAAAGAGCAATTACTCATTTGCCCACTAGAAAGCTTTCACTTGTCAGTGAACTCCACCAGCATTTGAAGGGGAGCCAAGGGGTGAGAGACATTACATTGCACAGGAGGAGCACAGCAAGAGGGTTGTTTGCTGTTTTCCCCATCCTGACAGCTGCTTCTGATGTACCCAACTCTCTACTCAACCTTCCTTAAGGACTTTGTACAAAGGGAAGGGTCCTTTTCCCACCAGGACTAGTAGGGCTTTAAGCTGCCAGCCAGCTGGGCAAATGTGAGTCCACTGCAGCCACACAAGGGGAGGCTCAGGCTCCCAGCCTTTCCTCAGGAAGGCTGATGCTGTGCCAGCACACACAAAGAGTGCACACACATGTTCTCTGTACTGGCTCAGCTCCAGGGATGCTTATTTCCAGCTGAGAAGCTGTATCAAGTACAGTGGGAGACAACCTTTCCAGCCTTTCCATCTGTTCCTGTAGACAAAATGGCATAATAAAGGTATTTCTAAACACCTCCATGCAGGTGGAGGGTTATGATGGCTGGGGCATGATAGCCATTGCCCTACTTCCTTCATCGGGGGCAAATCCTTTAGATATTCCCTAAAGCCTCTCCTCAACTAAGCCACCACAGGACCTATAACTCACCTCCTCCTTTTCCCCTAGAGACTGCCCTGCTGCCCGCCCCAGGCACCCTTTGTCCATCAGAGAGGGACAAGCCCTCTATTTGGGACACCTGTGCCCTGCAGTCAGCGCAGCACATTCTCAGTGCGTTTGTTAATCAGGACACCCCCTGAGCTGTGAGCCTGTGACTCAGCTGCGGGCCCGCTGCCACTCAGCAGCTGGCACTTGGCACAGGGGCTGTGTGACTCAGGCTGGCAGGAGCCTCTGGAGATGCCTTCCCCTGATTTATGTCTGCAAGGGATCCTTTGTGTTCGGACCCTATTGTTGGCATGCCAGCCTCACTGTAAAAATCTGGAGTTAATAAACTCCACTTTCCGATCACAGCGGCTCTCTCCAGGGCGCAGCTTTGTACGGTTGGCAGTGCTGGCTCCTGCACCATCAGCCAGCACAGCTGCTGATGCCTTTTACCTTGGAAAAATCCTGTGATTTCACACATGGGCAACCCCAGGGGAAGCTCAGGTTCACAGTGCCTGGTAGTTTGCCTCTGTCTTGCTCCATCTCCTTTCAGTGTGCGGTTTGGAGCTCATGGTCTTGCAGCCCTACCCTAACTGCAAGAAGCCTCTTGGCACCAGCAAGTTGGGCTCCCCCTGAGAACTCAGAACATTTCAAAAACTAAAATAAAAACAAAGACAAAAGATGGATGTGTGAGTTCATTTATGGAGCTGTATAAATAATGGGACCATCTCTACCCCTCTCCAAAACTGATGATATTTTACAGTGGGCAAAGGGACTCACACACGGCACTGCAGCCTTGCTTCCATGGCAGATTCGTGGCTTATTTGTGGGTTATCAGTCAAAAAGGGTGGAAGCAACTTTCACTTCTCAGCATTCCCATGGGATAGGTATGCTTCAGAGCTGGCTACATTCCAGCAGAGTGATTCACTTACTTTAAACCGTATTTTTGGCTTGTATAAACTGGACCAACATCAGTGGAGCTACACCAGTTTACATCAGACCAAGCATATGGCTCCAAATTTTCAGGGAAGGGAGCTCAGTTCTGGAAGGTTTGAGCAGCTCCTTGGTGCTGCAGGTTGGATGCCCCTGCAGACAATGAGCACTGCCTGGGAGGATGTGGGAAGGCTCTTTTGCTTTATGTTACTCTGGAGAAGAAATGAGGCAGTTCTAGTCACAGTGAACAACAATGGGAAAACAAGAGGAAAAATTCGGCAAACAAAATAAACCACTTTAGGACGAAAGCTGGGAGCTGGGGCTGGAAGAGAGCTGGAAGAGGCTCCAGAGAGCCCCTGATGCACTAGGGACAGCAGGATCAGACTGTGACACTCCTCACCCCATGGGACAGACACAGGGTGTCAACAGCTTTTCCTACAAAGAGCTGAAAGGATTAAAGCACTTCCATTCAGAAACCAGAGAAAAATGGGTAAACACAGGATGGCCATGTGTGACTGTAATTAACACTTCAGTGTTGGTCCTGTGCAGTGCTGGGCACTCGAGGTGAAGGGACATGTTCAGCCCCTGTCCTGTTCATGCCCAACTAACCAAGGCTAAGCAGGGCTTTCAGCCATTCTCTTTCTCCAGCCCTTTGCGAAGATTTGCTCCTCAGCAAATCCCTCTTCTGAAAACTGACAAAAATCTACACTTTTAGAAGCTTGGAAAGCAGTGTGAGAATTAGGCAGAGCCACACAGCAATGTCATATGTTAAATATTGTGATTGTCTGCAGGAACATTCACACAGGGATAGCAGCACTTTGCAAAATAGGGTTCAGCAGAAGTAACCCCAGCCTACACCAGGAGAACATGAAGCACAGAGATTAAAGGCTGCTGCTGTTACAATAAAACATAGGCAAATACCCGGCAAGTACCATAGGCACCTTAAGAAAGATTTGGGCAGAATTTGGGCACCTTGGTTGAAAACTGCGATCTTGGAGTTCCATATTCCCACTCTGCTGCTGCCTAGCCCTGGAAGTGCCTGAACTCGCCCGCTGGCTCCTGGTTTGACTCACAGCCTCCCTGGGCGGCTGTGAACCTGCTCCCAGGTGTGCTCCGAGCTGCTCCCATCCAAACATCTCCCCTACGGCTCTCAGGTGAGTGCTGCTGGGCTCTGGCAGCAGGGCTGGCAGTGCTGTCCCCATTCCCAGCAGGAACCAGCCAGGGAGCTGCAGCGGGAGCACTGCATTCCCCAGGCAATGCCTTTTGCTGCAGCAGCACGAGAGGCTGAGTTATCCCTGGGAACACCCCCGTGCTGCCCCATGCAGCTCCCATCCTCTCTGCTGCCTACCCTGTGGGGCACCAGGAGCTCCCCAACAGCCCCTCCAACCTCCCAGCCGTGAGCACAGACAGCAAGAGCTGCATTTTACTCCTTCACAGGGATGCCACAGCGTCCTGGATGACAGCAGTGAACTGGAGCCACTCCCCAGCCTCTTCCATACCCTGCAAAGAGCCATGGTAACAGAGGCTGGGGTCGAGCCTGGTGTTTGTCACTTTTTCAGTATAACCCACGCTTGAGGCAGAGCTTTGTTTGATAAATTACACACGCATTTCTCCTCCTGTCCTGTTAACAGCTTGGTTTCAGACAAAGGACAGCAAGTGCTTGTGGTAACTGCTGGAGCCCCGCACCCCCCAAGCTGTCAGCCTCTGCAGTTTTCCCAAACACAATCAATAACCTGGCCTAGGGCTTATCTACCCACTTCCAAAAGTCTTAATCTGACAACTAATGATGCATTAATCACCGTCAGACCATGATCTTTTGTTTCTGTTTCTCTGCAGGCATCTGTCAGGATCACAAAGGATTAATTATTGCACTAGCCTGGGTACAGAAACTCAGCCCTGCTGCAGACACTCGTACAGTGTTTTGTGATTCCTTCAGGAGCAACTTCACCTGTCCTTCCCCTTCTTCACTCACCACTCACATTTCTATGGCCTGGATATCTGCTCTCTCTTGTAAACATGGGTCCATTTTCAGCCTCACAAGCAGCACTAAAAGAGAGGATCACCAAAATCCTTCCCTGCAGCCTCGTCCCAGTCTGGGCACCCTGGTTCCCAAAGCATTTAACCATGTAAGGTGCTTACTCCTTCTTATCTGCTTTTATGGGATTCACCTCTAACCTTCCATCCACACAGCACTCTAGAGCATGCAGTATGCAGGAGTATGAAACATCCTGCTCAAAATAAAGTGACCCTCCTTGCAAAGCCTGTGGGATGATGACCAAACACCAGAGCAATCTCTGGGAGGCATCCAAGCTCCACCTCAGCAGACAAACCGGCTGCATCACTTCTTCGAAAGAGCCCTGACAGACTGAAATATCCTCCCCTTTTACATCTCAAGAGCCTGGGCCCAGCTGTCCACAGGAAGTGACACCCCCAGGAGATGGAGGGACATCAAGGGTTCATCTCCACATGGAAGCTGTAAGGGTTTTTGAACGCTGGTTCAGCGCAAAGAGCCTCTGGAGCTGGTACAGTTTGACACAGTAAAGCTGTTCCACACACAAAGGCACAGCTGCTTCCAAAGGCAAAAGGAATTAAGCTGCACCTATCTAAAATAATTTTTTTTTAATTGCAGCTGTTCCTCGAATGCAAACTACTTCCATGAGCAGGGGTGTTGGACCTGCATGTCCTGAGCCTTCTCTGCAGCAGCAGCCAGGAAATTCCATTCAACCACCCTTCAAGGCTGAGCACTGCCTGAGGAAGTCTCTATTCTCCCTTCCATGAGAGTTTCTGTGCATGATTCAGCAGCCATCTACAAAAAGCAATCTGGAAGACAAATGAGTTCACTGTGATAGAGGGGAGGAACACAAGAGAGCCTCTCTCTGGCTGCATGGGGGAACTTTCAGCAGGTACTTGGATCACAGATCTCTCCATTTCTCAAATATATCCGAGGTGCTGGAGTTGCTTCAGTTCTTGTTTTCCTCTCTGTTGTAAAGGCCTGAGAAGCAGAAATAGACAAAAGCAATCAAGAAAAAAAAAATCAAGTATTTATATGTGATGCAGTGGCTTCTTTCTTGGAGTGTGTAGGCTTTACAGAAGGAAAATGCTTGGCACAGCCAGCATCATCATGCTGCCAGTGATAGAACAGATGGAAGAAGTGTAACCTGACACAAGAGTACCTTTTCCTGTTGGGAGATTTAGCTTACAGCTCCTTCCCAGAGATAAACCGGAAGCAGGAAGGTTTCTTGCTCCCAATTCTGGAATTCTCTAAGTGTTACACTTCTGGAGATTTGAATGTTTTATTTATACTGGTAAATTTCCTCCAGTAAAGAAATTCCCAAAGTTCCTATAGTCCCAGCATTGCAATGGATCCCCATCTGCTGGAATGTTGCTGGAATCAAGTGTTGCTCCAGCCAGGGCTTCCTGGCCTGCTGCGCTGCTCAGGAACCTCCGAGAACACAGCTGAGATTTCTTAGAGACTCACTTCTCATACATTTCTGAATTTTAATGGACTTGAGTGGTTCCAGCTGCCAGCTGACACTGCAGAAAGGACAGAGCCAGACCTACCCACACTTGTCCCTCTCCACCAGCAGGTCTATTTGTGGCCCTGCGCAGTGCCAGAAATAAACTGCTTTCCTTGGAGAGACCCACAGCCAAGTCCTGGGCTCTCCACAGAGGGCACAGCAGCCTCAAAGAGAATCATTTTAGCTCTGATTTCAAAGTGCTCACCAAGGGGTTCTAGAAAGCTGGAAGTGTTCTTGGGAGTCATGGTGAGGTGGGAAGAGGAGGGAGGTAAAAGTTAAACTTGTGTCCCCTCCTTATCCTTGGAAAGCAGTCCTTCAGGGTGTGCCTGCTCCCTCTCATCTCATCATCATCTCATCTCATCTCATCTCATCTCATCATCTCATCTCTACTAGCTGGAAGATCCCAGCCTCACAAGTGTGGTGCTGAGTCTATTTTAAATGACTCATCAATGTTTGCACACAAATGCCAGATGCATTCTTTTTAAATAAACAAACAAATAGAAACCTCAAACACCCTCTGAGAGATGGAACGTTTTTTTCCTACAGTGAAGGCCACAAGTGGTGGCTTGTGCAGGACAGTGGAAGAAGGTTCCTCAAAATCCTACTTTATAAGCATTTCTCCTCCCTTCCTCAGCCCTTTCCCTGCCACACAGATGGGGACTTTGGGGAGGGATGGAGGTTATTTCCTCCTACAGCACTGAGAAGGAGAGGATTTTGGAGGACAACAGCTGAACATAGCTGACAGGCTCAATGGGAAATTAATCCCTGTGGTTTCCCAGTCCTGCCAGTCCTCAGCTTTGCTACAGCTCCCATGTTCTTTAGACCATGAAAACAGCAGTGTTACACAAGAGATAAACAGTGGGTGCACAGAAACGGGCAATGACAGAGTTTGGACACAAAAAACTCAGATTCAAAATCGCAGGGAAGGTGATACCAGTGGGAATCGGTCTCTCTGTTTGCTCCACAAGCTTTAGTCAGGTGAAGGAAATGCCCACTGCTCCATGGACACACAGCACCTTTCTAGCAGGGATCTGTTCACACATGCTGAACCACATCAGCAATTGCCATAAAATATTAAATAAAGAAAAGGGAAATGTATATTCCTTTTATGTTGTGTGCAAAGGCACCGGCTACTGAAGGCAAGAGGGATTCAGGTGAGCGCTCCATGAGATGTGACTGGAATACATTTCCTCTGAAGTGCTAGAATCAGAGTAGTAATGTATTCCCTTTTTTCCCCCTAAGACTGGGAAAGCACATTTTAGTGCCTGACACAAGACTGTCAGGATCAACATTTCAAATAGCAATTCAGCCTTTATCAACATTCAACAGCGTTGTAAGTCAGGAATAATTAATGTTACATTAACATAGACTTATCAGGAAAGGTAAGACTGTAAGCATTCAACATCAGATCCATTTAGTATTTCCTGCTATAATGCCATCAGGAGGGAGTATTTACCATAAATGTTGGCTTCAGGGGGATGTTCCAGGGCAGCCAGGAGCAGTTCATGTGTGCCACCCCTGTACCTGCCACCTCCCAGCTCTTCACAGCTCTTCAGCGCACTCCTCAGACCATCATCCTGAAAAGTTGATTCATGTGTCAAAGCAAAAATAAATATTTCTGTTAAAACCACAAACACTTTGCTATGATATCTCCAAGATGCATATAGGGTTAAACTAAGACAGACAGATAGATAGATCATACATACAGTCCATAGAGAAATGACAAATGAGAGTCATGGAATGATAGATATAGAGCCATATTTTTGTACATATGCAGACATATATATGTGAAAGGATACATAAAATCATATTCATACATCCACTCAATACAACAGGGAAATACATTGTGGCTGTTACAGAAACTGTTTCTTGACTTTTCATTGGATACATCAGACAGTGCAGTGTGTACTGTGCTTAACCACAGAAATATACATATATACATTTTAATATAAAAATGCATAAATTGATATAAATTCAGTCCAAGGTTTTGTCTCATAAGAGAGGAAGACAGCTAATTTTCTTATCATCTGGAAAGGATGTCTTTCAGGACAGTCAAGGGGCCTGATTCCTGCATTTCTGTTCCCTCCATCTCCAGGGCTATTCCAGTACAGTCTAAAGGAAAGGAAGCCTGGATGAGGGGTTTGGCAAAGCAGGGTTGCAGTAAATGTTTAGTGGGATTTTCAAACATGCCAAGGCTGCTACCTTATGCTGACATTACCAGGAGTGAGGTGCCCAGGCATGCCAGAAAGTCTCTGTAGCTACTTAAGTCTCATTTGTAATAGCATGGGACATGTGACAGAGTGCCTGGAGTCAGAATCCCACTGAATTTCAGTGGAACTGGAACACCTGGATCCAGCAAACCCCTGCATCAGCAAGCACTCACTGTGCTGCAGGGCTGGAGCACGAGCCTTGGGTTGTATGCTTGCTCCAGCCTGGATGCTCCCACTGAGCTCACTTGAATCACAGAGCCATAGAATGATTTGGGTTGGAAGGGACCTTAAAGCTCATCTAGTTCCAACCCCCATTCCACAGACAGGGACACCTCCCACTCAGCCAGGTGGCTAAAACCCCATTCCATCTGGCCTTGAACTGTTCCAGGGAGGAATTTCTCCCTAAAATCTGACCTAACCCTGCCCTCTGCCAGTTTAAAGCCATTCTCCCCTGTCCTATCACTACATGCCCTTGTTAAAAGTCCCTCCCCAGCTCTCTTTCCCCAGCTGCCACGATTGCTCCATAACACGAGTACAAAGAACAGGGAACAAGGAACATGCTACAAACCTTTGCTCCACAAGATAAGCCCCAAAACCCAGATCCTGCACCATCGATCACAGAGCTGATGTCAGCAGCATCCTGGGAAGTAGGTGAGGGATCAAGACTGACTCAGGAGAGAAGACACCTCTAACTAAAAGCCTTAAGCAGTGCTGAGGGCATCTACTATAGTCTCCTTGCTATGTATGGGGCTTTAAATGCATCAAACACATCTTGAACAAATACCAGATTTTTCTTTAAAACAGAGAAGAGCTTTTCCTATGAGTAAAAGAATGTTAACAATCTGCTGCTTGGAATTATGTCCAGATAGGCACAACACACTGCCTCTTTCTGGCGCCTGCAAAGGAGCTTGATGGCCCCAGAGACATTTCTCTGTGAGACTGCCTCCTCAATGCAGGGATGGGAGCAAGGCAAGCCAGCCTGTTGCATCTTAGGATGCCACTAAATCCCAGTCCCACAAATTCTAAGTGAGTGCCATGCTTGTTTGACTGTGTACAGACCAAATGCTATAGAAAAATGTAAATATTTTTACGGCCTGGCTTGCTTAAAAGCCTGTCTAAGGGGAAAGGAATGTTGTGCACACACACAGCAGAACAAATTTAATGAAAGCCAGAACCCAGAGGTATTCTCCAGCCCAGAGATGGAGTGCTTTGCATTGCTAAAGGGTGGTCATTTGGTACATCACAAAGACAGCATGAAAGTTGAGATAACACAATTAATAATGAACTCTCCAACACAAAGCGCCATTGCTATCACCATGACCTCACTCTCCTCACGGACAGAATACAGAGCTATTCACTCGTCTCCTCTTGCTTTTGAGAAATGGGCCAAGTGCCCAGCTCTCTCCGTACTGCTGCAGAGTTTTGGTGGTGACAAAGCCAGGCTCCTTTGGAGGTGGGCAGGGGAAGGACAAAGGGCAGGAACAACCAAAAAAACATCTTTCATGAAATAAGGTCAATGAAAGTCCCAAGCTGAGGTCCCCAGGCTGTGACCACTGAGAGTTTCTAGGAACTGCAGGTTACACCTGTCTCAGCACAACTCTTAGCAAAGACCCTTCTGAGTGGGAAATGCAACCCCCAGCTGAGAGCTACCAAGGTAGCAGAAGAAGAATCACTGCTTGCTGTCAACACAGCAAGATCTTGCATCTCTCCAGCAGCAAGATCACAGGCAGCCAGCACCACCAGCAGCTGACAAAAACATCCAAGGCAGCCCAGACCTGCCTCACCCTGCTCTGCTTTAAATGTGACGTTCCCATCAGCTCTGAAAGTTGGAACCTACTTACAGCTTTATGTTGCCCCTCCTTGTCTTTTCAGATCTTCCCACCACAGCTGGGCACGGCCTCTGGCATGGGGAATCACCCATTCAACCCCCATGGATTCATCCAGGAGCTCTGTACACTGGGATGCAGCTTCAGTGAGGCCAAGAAAGCCACACAAGGCATGCAAAGTTTTGGAAGAGAGTCCAGATATAACACCAAATAAGAGATAACAGAGGTAAGCCCTGCACAAAGCTTGGCAGAATCCTGATGCACTTAATTTCTTTAGATACATTTATTTAATTATATCTTTTCATATCATCAGCGCTCACGAAGTTCAAGTTTAACCCGGGGGAAAATGGAAAGACTTAGGAGGATGGACTAAAGCCCATCTAAAATATTAAAGCCATTTTTACAGCTAAACGTTAAGACTATTTCAAATCGTTCCCTCAAATATAAATACTACAATTATGTTAAAGGTAAGGCTATTTCTCTTGCCCGCATCCTTGAAAAAAAAGAATCAAGTAGACAGAATTTAGGTAGGCCAGGATGAAAGCACAAAAATCTTGAGGCCCATGACAGCTTAATTTAAATTGCAGAGTGCAGGGTCTCTGGCCACAGGAGGACAGCAGCCCAGCTGCTTTCTCAATACCTCCAGCTGTTGGGACACCCATCCCTAGGCTTTCGGTCCAAAACTGCCACTAGAGCAAATCCTCAGGACATTTTCCCTTTGGCTCTGGGGCTCACAGTGATTTGTTGCTCTCTGACAAACAGCCCCATCCTTCAAACTGGGGAGACAGCCCCTCTGACCCCTCCAGGTGCCCTCCTGCCTCCTCCTCTCGCTCCCCTCCAGCCAGACCCTGCCCTGCCTCAAGGCACGGGTGAAGCTGATCCTTTCTCCTTCACTGCCATTGGCAGCCTCTTTGCTCAACAAGCAGGGATCTGAATTTTTTTCTGGCTTCTGGGTGCTCTTGGGGCCTCTTCCTGTGCCTCTGAATTAAGAAAGGCTTCCAAGAGCTGAATGCAGCTGCAGCCATCAACCAGCAACCTGCCAAGCTCATAGTGTGTTGGTGCCCAGCTAGGGGCTCTTCCCTTGGGACTTTTCTGTGGCCCCGTTCCCCTTTCCTGCTCTTTCTGGCTTCAGCTACAGTCACACATTTTAATAATGCACCCTGTGTGCACCTTCCCCACTTGGTGCACAGGCTCGTAAAACACTTTTAATATGTGATTTACAAGGGTTCTGTTTTGGGCTGAAATTGTTCCCCTCATGAGCTGAGCAGGGGTGAAGTGGCTGGAGGTGTTTATGGAGGGCAAGCTGGGAGCTGACAGGGGGTTGGAGGCTCTCAGGTTGCTGGCAGCTCCAGCATCTGGCACTGCAGCCCCTGAGCAGCGATAACAAAACACCACCATTCCCCCCTGAGATGGCATTAGTACCAGCAAAGCATCCCCACTTCCAGAAGCGGCATTTTTTGAGGATAAGAAATGTTTAGACTTGGTCAAAATCAGAAGCAACCAAAAGCCATGGCAGCATTTGAGCCAAATCTATTTGTGACCTTTTCTTCCCCAGAAAATTGCAAAACACGCTACAAGAAACATAGAAGGAGTAAACAATGGCATTTTGATTAAACTGAATTATATGGAAAAACAGCACCTGATGATTGTGTAGTAGAAATATATTCTAAAAGAGACTTCTAGTGAAAAATAACATTTAATTTAGAAGCACCAGGCAGCCCAGTTCGTTATCATTTTCGGCCCCTAAGTTCCAAGTGCTCAAGTAACTACATTAGACAAAGTACCCAAAGTCCAGTTCCTTACTCAACATTAATAAAGTTTCAATTGGAAAAGATAATATAAACTTCCTGTGCTAGAAAAGGCTACTACAGTCAATTAAAGCAGCAGGGGAAGGAGGCAGTACTGTACTCTGACCAGCAGATACAGTGTTCAAGTCTCCTTCACAGCAATACATGTTCTGAAAGGGAAAACTGCAGTGCCTTGATTTTATAGACATATATTACAAGATGATGTAATCTCCACTTCAAGTGCTGACAAGATGCACTTAAGGATCCTTTAAAGAGTTCTTGCTACAGTGGAAGTGCAGGGAAATGTTTCAGAGCTCTCCAGAAAGCTTAGCTGACTTCTTAACAGGTAGAAGAAATGCATAAGGTTTTTCCCCTTCAGAAACACCTGCTAGCAGCAGCTGGAGGATGCCAAGCTAGATCCCTGTTTTGAACTGCTTCATACCACGATTCCATCAGAGCAATCCCCAAGCAGCAACAGCAGCAACACCACGGCCAAATCCTGCCCTGCTCCAGGGAGCAGAGACAAGGTGCTGAGTCTGCTCTACTTCTGGGAGAGGCCTCAAATCACCTCTTGGGCTGTTTCTTTCATCAGCACAGCCTAGTGGTTATGATCCCTCTGTGCATGAAGCCAACACCTCCTCCCTCTGCTTCCTGGAAAAGCTGCACTTCCCAGCTGCACCTCTCCCTCCAGTGACTGCAGCGATGGAAAGCTCTTCAAGACACTTGGGGAAGAAGAAAGCTCATCCAACTGGTGCCTATATCCTTTGAGTTCTGAGACTAGACAGGATTTTGGGTGGAAGCTGTGATTCCAATCTTTAAGTTGCATCTCAGCACTCTCAGCACTGCAGATGTATTTTGGCTCACCAAAGGTGTACAGAGAGACTCCAGAAATAGCTTGGAGGTCTCACTTACTATTTTTTTAATTTTTCATGAAGGTTTTCCTTTAGTTCAGCCACTTCATCTGTCTCTCACATGAACCTTTTGAAGCAACATTTTATTTTATTTTATTTTTCATTTTATTTCATTTTATTTTATTTTTCCAATACCGGCTCCTGGAAAGCATAAAGGGTGAGGAAGTCCACAGCTTTCAAAAGAAATAACATTTCTCTTGGCATTTTGATTACTAATGCTGCCACTGCATTCCACATGCAAAAACAGGTTTCTGAGAATGTGAAAGCTTTTAAATAAAACACTGTGGCTCAGCAGACTTATATTTTCTAGCTTCACTTGAAAAAACCCATGCAACCTTATTCCCCTGAAATTTATGGTAACACATTTATTTTGGCATTTATTCTCCTCCTGCTTCTCTTTGCTCCACACCCAAATGTCAACATTAGAATTTACAACCTTCGCAAAACAAGTGTTTCCCAGTGTTTTGCTGCTCTCTTAAATGAGCTTTTCAACCATGCATTGGCCATAGCCCAAATACACCCTGATGGCTTTACAAAAGGATAGGGAAAAGACTTTCTTTCTCTCATCTCTACATAAACATTTTTGCCTAAAAGCAGCCAACAGCTTGAACGAGAAATGATGGCGCATGAAATTATGAAAATAAGAGAAGTTCCTATCAATTAACCTTAGGAGCAGAGAGAGGGAAGGAGAGTGTGTGTGCATGTATTTGTGCACAGGCAATGTTACAGTGAACAATTTCATTTCAGAAGTAAAGTGGCACCTGAAGGTGTCTGAGGCAGGGTCACCTGGGCAAACACTATTTGCCCTCCCTGCACATTTACTTTACAGTAGAGCTTCACATCCCAAATTGTGTGCCATTTTCCCCACACCAGATAATTCAGTGTTTAGCAGCAGTGGCACCTACCGAATAAAATGTTATCCAACATTCAGACCTCCTCCCTGTTTGCGGGCTTGTGCCTGACAGTGTTCATGGTTCCAGCACCTGGAACCATGAACTATTCAGGTCCCAAGCAGCCCTCAGAGAGGTGCCCACCATATGGATCCTGCCTGCTCCCAAACTCCAGTGACTGTAAGCATGGTACTCCTCGGTGAACCAAAGGAATGGCACTACTTCTTATTTAGGAGGTGTGCAAATGACCACAGAGATGCTCACAAGTGCATTTTTACTTCAGTGGCTAACTTGGGATTTCTTTGAGGCTGACACTTCAGCCTTCACCCTTCAGGGAGGGAAGGATCAGTGATGCCTTTGTCTGGTGGTGAGATGGCTGTTCCCTCTCAGGAGCTGGCTATCGATGTCCCTGCATGCTCACCTCAGCCTGGGCTGCATCCAGCTCCCTGCCTCCCTGGCAGCTTCCTGCCCTGCTAGCACAACATGTGGAGGAGGGACAGTGGGCTGCACCTGCACTGCAGGTTCTGCCTTGGCTGCCAGTTTATTAATGGATGAAATTCAGAAGGATAATCCCAATCCACAAAGCCATTGCACTGGGGTCAATTAGCTCTGCAGCTGCCTTGACCTGGATGCCCCACAGCTTGGAAAACATTTGCCTGCCCCTGCCACAGATTTCCTGGGAGCAGGAGAATAAGCTCCTTTGCCTTCAGACCTGACTTCAGCTGAACTGGATTGCCTTCAGAGAGCCCTGGATGAGCTGGCTCATCTCCAAACTACTGAAATCAGGAGTCTCACTTCTGTTTCCCATGAATTTTGAGTCATTTCATTTTCCCTTAATGTCCATAATGCCATGATGCACAATTTCCTACTAAGGCATTTCAGGTAGGAGTTCAGCTGGGACGGAGCAGGCTGTGCCACTCCTGGGCTGGCAGGAAACAACAGTCCCTAGACATTAACATGATGGACATGTCAACATGGGGAAACGTATGGCACCAATTAAGACAGTATCAACAATTATGCAGAACACAGTTGAGTGGATTAATTTGTTGCCTGGAGTAAAGGCTGCCAGTACGAAGCTGGCTGTCAAGAGACACGCTTTCATCTTGCCTGCTGCCTGGTGCCAAATATTATGAAGCCCATGTGCACTACGGATGATCGCTGGGTTTCTTTTTCCACCAGCTCTCCTGGAGCAAGGAGGGCACAACCAATTAATGCCTCTACATGCTGACTTTTTTCTTATTTGTAAGGAAAAAAAAAAAAAACCAAAACCAAACCCATACTTTAAAAGAAGTCCCCAAATGAGCATTATTCCCAAAAGACTAAAGTAAGAACTTCAAAGTAACTAGGAAAGGATAGTTCTTTTCTTGCTCAGAAAGGTTTTCTTTTTCTGAGAGACTGATGTGATAACTCATTTGTCAAACACATTTTTTCCTGGTTCTCTAAGCAGAGAGATGAAAAATGGTTAAATCACCTGTGTGACTTTTTTTCCAGCTTGCTATTTTTACACTGACCAGAAGGATACTGACAGCCTCTCTGTCTCTTTCTTCCCACCCATTCTTGGCCAAGGAAGATGCAAGATTACCTCTAGCAAGTTGTGACTAAGTTCTCCTGCCTTGCCAAATACTGAAAGAACAAGCAGGTGATTTTTGCTAAAAAACTTATGTTTGCAACATGCAACGTAAGTCTGTGGCTGTCAGGGTATTAAACAGCAAAGAAAAAACTGGGATTTGTAAATAATCACTTATTGCATTAACAAGAAGCACATCTGAATTCCTGCTAAAGCTTTGTACCAGCTGTCCTTTGTCCAAAATCCAATTACAAAAAAAAAAAAAACCCAAAACCAAACCAAACCAAAAAACCACAACTGCTTATGCTTGTTCCTACAATATGAAAAATATTCAACTACTCTCCATAAACTCTGCTGTTGCTTCCAGTGCATCTGNGCAACTGCTTATGCTTGTTCTTCAATATGAAAAATATTCAACTGCTGTTGCTTCCAGTGCATCTGCTCCCACATCAGGCTTCCATTTGTCCATATTTAGCCTTGTTAAACTACAGCATGCCTACCTGAGATATAAATTACCTTGAGGCTTGGAGTGATGCCATCCCAAGTAAAGAAACTATTCCTAACACTGCACTCCTTAATTTAATGCAGGCAGAAGTCCCCTGCCCACTTACAACATAGCACACGCTGACGACACTTGTTGATGGAGAAATCCAGTTTTAATTCAACATTCCCAGTAAACACATTGTTCTCGGAGTAACAGAGCCATGAAATCTGTACTTTTTCAGAAGGTTCATATCCTGTGTGCCTCAGTCCCCAAGACCTTTATAGCATATTTGCAGCTTGGCAGCGTTCCCATCACAAAACCTTCCAGATCCTTGCTATTATCTAGTTCCAACACCTCCACTGAACTCTAATATATTTCTGGATGATTTGCCCCATTTTTCTAACTTAGTGCTCATTTTTCTTCATTTCAAGAGCTGTGTGTCCAGGGTTGTTTTCTTCAGGGACTTGCATAGCTCCAACATTCTCCAAACAAAAAAGATAAAATCTCAAAAAGGCACTTCCTGAAAAGTTATTTCTGCAGCCAGTAATCCTCTGCCTGCTGCCAGGCACACCATCTCGCTTGGAAATACCAGCCTAGATCTGTGCTGGAGGGGTGAGATTTGCCTCCCATGGACAGGAGAGAGGCAGTTCTCAAAGCACAGGGGGGAAAGGCTCCCCCTGGGATGTTTTCCCCCTGGACAGAAGCTCTGCCCCGCACACAACAGCTCTTCATATCCACGGGGCTCTCCCCAAGCAAACTGATGCCTCCTGCCCTCCAGCACTGCTCCCGAGGTGCTATGCTCCAAGGCTCCTTCTGATCTGTTGTTTCCAGGTGCTTCTGACACCGCCTAAGGGGCAGAGAGGGCCAGCAGCAACGCCAAGGAGAACCGTGGAAGGTCAAAGCAGGACAGGATAAATTGTATCCATTCAGACGTGCCAAAATCTGATTTTTTCCTCAATTAAACTTCTAAACGGCTACATCATTAAGAATTTTGATGAGGGGGAAGAAAATGTATTCCCTCATCTTTTTCCTCCTACTAGCAACTTCAACAGAAACATTTTCTCCTAAACATCTTTTCACTACCACCTTTTTCCTTTCCTACTATTTTCTTTCGCTTTTCTTATTTTTGAGCTCTCACAACAGGAAATGTTTTCAGAAATGTCAAGATAATAAAACATCCACAAAACAATAAAAAATATGAGAGAGGAAAAATAATGGCAAGACTTCATTTAACCTTTTAGATTAAATAGCATAAGAAAAGGAGGAGAAAAATAGTGAACTTAGAATCCCAAAAGATCTACAGAGCACCTCCCTTTTAGAAAGCTCCTAAGTTTTTATGTGAAAAAGTACTTCTGAATACATGGAGATGGGCATCTTCTGAAAGATAATTCAGGTTTCAGTGAAGCCTCGTTTTTCTGCAGGGGAGTTAAAAAAAGGACAGCTCATTATAATGAAGGTTTAGTCATCAGCATCACATGATCAGTGATTAAGAGAAGCATGATTCCATGCAGACTGCTTGCCCATCAAGTCAGGGTAGAGGGGAGCTTCAGATGGCCTTGGATGATGGGAGAAGATCCAGGACAGTGCATGCTGTAACAGCAAGGGCACTGCTAAAATGCTTATGAGTTTCTCACCCTCCCACAAGGAAGAAGAGGGTAGAGCCCGCGTGAAGTCCATATGGAATCTATGACTTCTGCATGGGTGGGAATAAGAGACAGCAAAACAATCTGATCCAGCCTGCTTTTAAAGACATGACTCAGCCATTCAAACATACTGAAATATTAAGCATTGTTTATGTGTTGAAGGACTCGAAAATCAAAAGTTTTCTTCACGAGGACTGGAAAGTGTGAGCTCAAAAACAAAGTCAATCCTCCAGCGAAGCTCCTCATGGGCTCCTCCTGAGACATTTCATCCTGGTCTGCACCTGCAGCTCCCCTATCCAAAGGCAAGGCACCTCTCCACACCCAAGTCTTCCCGAGCAGCGAGCACACAGCAGCGAGTCCGGGCTGCATCCCGAGCACAGCTCCCTCTACATCCTCCCCCTCCGGGAGCACTCACAGCCTCAGACTGCACTTCACAAGCCAAAATCTGCAATTCCATGGCGCTCTCTAGTGTTTTGGTTCTGCTCGGGAGAAACACGAGCATCCCAAGGCACTGACATCACTCCAGAGAGCGTGGTACAAACATCCATGCAGAGGGATGCTCGAGGCCTGCTGCTCATTCAGATGAGTTTGCCAATGTTCAGGTTTGTTTGGGTTGGACTGCACCTTCTGGTGGATGCTGCTCCAGCTGCCTGGCCGTGGCCCCCACCTGCAGTGCCTCCAGGGCAGTCATCTAAGCAAAACCAGGATTTTAAGCCTCATTCCTGACCGACAGAGCTATTTCAGGAAAGTTTCTGATTCCAGGATTAGGTCTCTGCAGACCCTAAGCACGATCCTGTCAGCTCCCAAACTGGCTATCAGTGACGTGTGACAGAGGTTGTAGTTTTGGGGTGCAAACTCAGAGGAAAAACCCACATGGAGGAGCTATCTATCCCAGAGATGTCTCCAGGGAGGGCTGTGCGAGTGGGACAAGGGCAGGCACAGGGCAGGCTGAGGGCTCCTCTGGGACCTGCAGGTGCCATTAGCCATGAGGAACAGCAGCCTCCACAGAAACACCAGTCCTTCCTTAATGTCTCACCTCTCCCCATCACAGCTTCATCAGGGGAGGAGACAAGTCCAAAGCACATTTGTACCTGTTGAGGGCAAGCACAACCCAAAAATGCAACTGCTCTGATTTGCTGTTAAACAGCTTGCTGGTCCCTTTGTTAATGGTTTTCTACTCCGATATCATGCCTCTCTTTCTCCTGTGCTTTCTGAGGCTGACAATTCATGACAGATATACAGCACATCCCACAGACTCACAGCCTCAGGTCCAGCTGTGTCTGCCAAGTGACAAGATCGATGTGGCAATTTGCTGCAGAACATAGGAGATTCCGTCTCCTCTCCTCTTTTTCTCTCTCTCCCCTAATATACATTTCAAATTAAATCAGCATCCAAAGGGAGGGGACTCCTCTAGTGCCCAGGAGAACATATTTTCTCCGAGATCACCACACTGGCTGGTGACGGGGGGAATCTGCTTGCACTGTGTAATTGATTTGATGAGTGCCATGTTCCGGTGGGATAAACACCACCCTCTGGACTCCTGGCATTCCAGCATCTCCAGCCTAAGCTCCTTGTTACTGGCGTGTTGGGAGTCCAGCAAAGACACTGAGTAGTTTTGACTACTAAATGCTCTTATCTTCAGCTCCCAATGTTGTTTCTTTGAATAAGTACTCTTGACAGTTTTCACTGCTCAAGCTGCTCTTCAGCAAGGGACAGCAATAGAGGGAAGCCTTTTGAACCCACCTTATTTCAGCAAAATTCTCTGCTGGGAGAATAATCTGGGTTTGCCATCAAACCAGAGGACTTTCAGTGGTACACGTCATCACAATTCACAGGGAATAAAACAGGGCCCCCTCCAGGCAACACACTTAAGCACCTGAATAAACACTCAGTTTAGGTTTATCTGTTGCTTTGGGGGTTTTGCAAGTCCCAGAAAGACATTCATCTCCAGAACCTTGGATACAACTACAATATACCAGCAAAACTGTGCATTCAAATTGTGCTTTGCTGCTGAGAAACCTTCTTATTATACAGTCAAAATGTGAGAACATAAATTTGAAAGTATCTTTTAGGAGGTTGGTGCCAGAACCAGAAGAAAACTAGGTCCTTCAAGTCCCTCACCTCTTGCTGTAGCACACTGCCAGAACAGGGGAGTGAAAATCCTGCTTTGTGCTTTCTCCCTCCTCTTGCTGCAAGGCTGACTACAGACCACAAACCTGATCATTAAGCCACAACTCAGCTGGAGCTCAGGAAAAGCCCCACTGATTTGAAAGGATTTAGGATTTCACTCTCTGCTTCTCTACACAGGGATTAAAGAAATATTCTCCTGCTAGAAAAGTGCCACACAGGTCTGCCTGAGTTCAATGGGATCTTTAAAGCAAAGACACGGAGAGGTTGCAATCATTTCTAATGGTGTGGCAGAGGGTGAGTTCTAGGGCCAAAACAGTATTTCAGGCACTGTAAATCCAGTTCATCTGTCTTTAATAGATGGAACAGACTTTGAGAGGAAAAATGAAAAACATATAATAAAGAAAAAATCCAGGACAATAAATTGCCAGATGAAATTTGAAAAAAAATGCCTGAAGTATATCAGGAGGGAGATGTCTAGAAAAACAGTAGGTCTCTGATGGACCAAGCAAGCAGAGGAAGTAATCAAACAGGGAGGTTACAGCCAAGCCAAACAATGTCTTTGCAATCAGTATTCACACAGGAGTATGACTGGGGTTAGAAAAAGGCAGAAAAAAAATAGCTATTATGTAGGTCACTGTCTAAAGTTGAGACACCACCTGACATGCAGGAATAAAGTAATAAGAGCAGCACTGGGAAAAATCAAGATGTCCCGTGGAATTGAATCAGCCAGACTGACAGCAGCTTCATAAATGCACTGGCCAACAAAGTAACTGAGCTCCTGACAGGAATATGGAATTCATCTTCACACATCTGGAACTGCAGAGGGACCTGAGAAGGCCAAGATAATTGTGGGATGAGCCTAAAAATTCTAAAGTGCCTAGCCTAAGAAAAACATCTGAGAAAATCACGGAGCTTGAAATGAAAACCCCTCAGGCCAACTGCAGTTGCATTTTTTTTCTTTTAAGTCAGTGAAGTTACTCTGAATTTTTAGTGGAGGAATCCACTTTTGGTACTGGCCAGAGCATTCTCGAAGAGTCTTTGAACTCTGGCAATGAAATATTCACCTGCACAAATCAACAAGCCTCCATCTATATCCAATTCCTAGGGTGACAAGAGGGAAGAGCTGCAGAGCTGTCTAAAACAAACAGTGTTTTTGAACAGTATCTGCTAACATTACTAGAGAGGAAATAAACTGTTTTACTGGACTGAGTTGCAAAGCCACATAGGCTGTGTATGCACTTATATTTCAGGATGAAATTTTCAATTCATCCTCTTTACCACACAAAATGCCAATCACAAAGCAATCCTGTGTGTGGAAGGCTCAGGATTGCACACTAACCACTAAATTATATTGCCACAACAAGAGTGAGCACCCTGTGGTGCCATGGGGCACATTGACTATTAGTATCTGAAGTGATGAAGAATAGACAGAAATAGTAACCACAGCTGGTGATCAAAGGCTCATTCAGGCTCCAGCTGTATAAATTACAACCTCTTACTGAGGAAGCTCAGTGATATATTCAAAAAGCAAAATGAGAAGCACATTGCAGATAACAATTGAAAGAAACCAGCCAAATACCTGACTCCTACCAACCAAACTTCTCTTGCTCCCAGCAGGATCAGAATTTTAGCTTAGAACAAACAATTGCTCCTAATTTGGCTTGAGTATGACAGAGACATGTTAAAGCACCTTCTGAAAGATACCTGGGAAAAAAGACATAGATATCTTACAGATGGTATGTTAGATAGATATGTATCAGTCTTGACGTTTAGAGACATCCTAGTATGTCACAAACTCTCAACATACAAACTATCTGAGAAACTGTATTTCTATCAATTTAACAGCTGCAGAGACATTTCAGAAGGTAGAAACATGCTGAAAAGCCAGCTCTTTTTAATGCATCTCTACTTGGGAGCCCCAAAGCAGCTGGATCACTTGCCATTTTCCATATGCTGGGGCAGTATTTGTTTGTGAAATGGAGTATTGCAGTTTCCAGAAATCAGTATGCAAAATTAATCATCCCAAATATCACCCAACATTTACAAATCAAATAGCATTTAAATCTGATGAAAGTCATGACTGAAAATTCAGGTGCAGTTAGAAAATGATTTTAGAATTACAATTTCTCCGAAGTACTTGAGACTAGAAGACACACATAGGCAAAAAGGGATAAAACTCAAAGAAATCTGATGAGAAATTCTACTTCAACTGAAGTCTACATCTCAACATCTTATTAATGTCAAAGCAATATGAGATGAGGCTCAGAGGGAACAGGCTGAATGAAGCCTTTGCTGCCATCCAGACTCTTGTGATCATTATCCTTTCTGCAGCATTCCCACATGAAATGTTATTTTTCAGCCTAGACTCAGCAGAGCTTTTAAGCACGTTCTGAACCCAGTCAAATCAAGACTGGACAAGAAACAAGCTCTCACTCCATTAGGCCTTATAAAGCTCACTGCAGCAGTGCCTAGTGAAGTTATATGGCTTGTTTCACATGCAAGGTTAAAGCTCTTCCTCATCCAAAAAACTCCAAACCATACCTTTAATCCACTTCAGCAGAGGGCCTAGTGCTGTCAGGACCCTGACTGCACACAGGAATGAAGATAGGGCTACTCTTTGTCTGCTCTTAACAGAACCAAGCCAGCCTCAAGGAATTACAGCTTTTTACCCATTGCACTGAAAACTGTAGCTGATGAGCCTTCTCTCACGGATACCCTGGCATTCTGAAGCTCGGTTTAACTTGGCACTGGTCCGTCCCTCTGCTTTGAAAGGCACACTGAAAAGAAAACCTGCTCTAAGGTATTTACCAGTGAAGTTCACTGTGGAATATTGAGATCAGAATGGAAATAACAGAAGGACGAGTTTTTCAGTTGACCAACTCCACCCTTTGCCAGAATGAGATTTTGGGACATAATGGCTGGAATAAAATGCTGTCAGTCCAGGCTCTGAGAACCCACTCCTGGCACAAGGCAGTTTTAAGACAGCTTTGTGCTCCTCTAACCTAATTTCACACTGGGGCAATTCATGAGCTCCTCTGTGCTATGTCTGCTGCCAACAGATGCTCCTGCAAGCAAGGGTCCTCAGGATGCAGAAATAACTCATCACCCTCTGCCAGGATACACTGACAAGAAGGGACTGTCTAGGAAATTTTTTCAGTGGCTCTTACACTAGGAGAGGCAAGGCTGAACACCATGGAAATACCAGCAGCTTTAAGGCTAATTTGCAAACTCAAGCAGCTAACCCAGATGTGATATTAAAGGCCCTCCATGTCTGACAAGTGAGACTTTATTATAAACAGTCTTTATGAGGACTGCTTGAAATCACTTCCAGAGTTCTTTGGTCTCACAGTTTTGTAGAAAAAAAAATCATCTCCTTTATATTACAACACTCAGAAATCCACTTTCAGCACAGGAGCAAATACTGACTTATACTCATGCTGTCTCAAGTAGGTGCTTGCCTTTTTATGAACAAATTCACCTGCAGTGACTATAAAGCACTAACAAGGCTCCCAGGGAATGCTATATATGCACATGATACATGCTAGCGTGTTTTAGGAAAGTGATACAGATTTTGGAGATTAGAGGATAATAAAATGAAGAGAAATAACTCCTCATCTGAGTCTTCAAAGGAAAAGACTACTGAGAAAAAAATGTGGATAGACTCCAGCCTTATAGTAATTCCCTTTCATTCTGCATTTGGCATCAAGTTCTTTCTGATTTCTTTATTCAGGCATATTTTCCCTCAGGGGAAATTCATTACAGTTAGAACACTGCCCATGATTTCATAATATGTATTTATGGAGTTAATCATACTCGCATCTCTCAAGGCGTCTGTTGCTCTGCTTTGGTAAATTCCTAATTATCCCTGCAGGACAGCAGTGTCAATCCTGAGCCCTCCTACAGTGGGTTGCCATGTTTCATATTCAAGGAAAGGATATGTTCTTTAGGTGTGATCAACACAGACTGACTCGTACTGCAGTGGGCAATTTGTAGTGTACAACAGAACTCTTCTGGTGTATTCATCTTTTAAATCTATTCCTGTCTCTGTCTGCTAGATTTCCTCTCAAGGAAAGCAGGGGAGCCTTACTGTGATAAACATCTAGCATCAGTCCACCTTCCCTTTTAATTACTTCTTACTGGCCATGGTGGCAAAGTATGTAATTGGTCACACTGTAACACAAAGTTGAAGGTTTTAGCCCTGATCTTCCTTCTCCACTAAACTGCTGCACCTCAAGAATGCTCCGGAGGCAAAAATCTGGCTCAAATTGAGCTAATTCAAATTAAAGAAGTGGGAAATCCCAGTACAGTAGCACTTCTCAGCAGACTCCAGTTTTTCCCACAGGTTTGTCCGCCCAACATGTATAAACTTGCCTCTTGATGTGGATGCTGCAGTTTGGAAACAACACTTCGCCTGCACAGTGAGCTCAGGGCATTTCTAATTAGAGCTGCGACACCAGCATCACGTGCTTTAAAATACTGTCGCAATAAATCCTGCAGCTGCAGATTCAATATTTCATAAAGGCAGTCATGACCTTGTAAAACAGAGTTTGAGGGGGAAATTTGCTCTTAATTGAGTTCCGTAATAAAGCATGTCAGGAAGAAAGAGGACAAGCGTGAAAGCTGGGTTTGATCCTTCAGTCCTGTCTTCCACTATGAATGTGAACAATTCAGCATGCAGGAAAGGAATTCCTTGATTTTAAACAACATCTTTATAGTAAGAATTCCTCTAGACTTTCTCCAGTCTTAAGCACCACTTTATAGATTCTGGTTCCATGAGGAACTCCATCTTCAGAAGACAAACAGAAATTTTACATTTCAAAGACAGCAGGCTGGGGAATTCAAGACGATCATTTGTACTATGACAGTAATTATAATAGCTGAGACTAAGATGCAATGGCACAAGTAGCCAGCATGTACCTGCAAATGAGAAGGCCCTGCTTTAAACAACTGAAAACGTGATAAAAAAATAATTAAGCACCCTTCGGAGCTTCTGAGAGTCACTACACTCTATCTTCTTACTACTTGATGAGAACTTGAGCTAAGTTTGTTTAGTCTGGAAACACAGCAAAGAGCCTAAAGCCAACAGATTATGGAATAAAAGTAAATAGGGAGCCAAACCCACAGTGCAACAGGGCGGTATGGTAGGTTGCAGTGGTGTTGCACTAACATCCCCAAAAGCATAACCCATGTTGTTGGAAGCTAAAGGCCCTGAACCAGAACTCTGCTGGTTCTTAGGCAGTGAGACTTGTGGGATTCCCAGTCATTCTCACAACCTCTCACTCTCACAAGGATGAAGCGTTGGCCTGGGCGAGAAGAAAGGACAAAGGAAACACAGTGGTGCTGACCTGAGAACACAACCCCATCACATTCATATTTATCTTTGCATTCAGCAAAGTTTCAGAGCAGAGAGAGAGAGAGATTGTTCTTGTTTAGACTCCAAATTTAGACATCCAAATGTATATAAAAGAATCCAAATATCTAACCTCAATTTAGGGTGCTGCTGCCACTCCCATTTAAATTCCACAGAAGCTGTGGCATACTCATACTGTTGAAAACAGGCATTTATGTAACTGTCCAAATAGGAATCTAAAGACTAAAAACAAAAACCTTAACCCTGAGATCAGTTTGTTAACTAAACAACAGTCCTCTCTGCCTTGTGGCTTCTTTTTTTCCTAAATGATCGAATTACCAGTATTTATCCTCCATCACTCACTCAGGGTTCAGGCTAGAGCTAATTGCAAAGGATGAACAAACAGCTGTTACAGGGACCTGTCAGCAGTGTGCAACCGCAAAATCAATCCTGCCTGTGCACAGCTGATGCATGCCACCTTGGAGGTAAATTTTTAAATACTGTGCCATCTTTGGATTCTGCAATAAAAAGAGAAAGCACTGGAACTGCCAGGAAGCCTTTTGCAAGAGTTACACAGACTGCAGGTGAAGCATCTGGTGTGGTACCCAGGAAACACAAACAGCCCTCACCATCTGGAGGAGCTCAGAACCACAAAACGACATCTGGGAGAGCTTAGATCTCTGTAGAGAGTCAAATTTCAAACTTTTGTGCACCTCGATGCAGCAAAACAATGAGACTCTACCAGTAATCACTAGAGAAGGCCAGACACATTCAGCAAGCACATTGCTCCTTCCCATGAACAGCCTTCTGAGGGAACCCATCAGGAGAGAAGGGGTGAAGCCTCTCTAACTAGTTTGGATTGTACAAGTGATATTTAGACAGTTAAAATTACTGCATGAAAGATCAGCTTGCCTGTCCATGCAAACATGAGACCAAGGCTGAACCCCATCAAGGATCTTTAGTGAGAACCTGGCTCAAAATCCATCCATTCTCAGTAACCTTCTCACGTACCACAAAAATCTTGAATACTTTTGCAACACAAACAGTAAAACTTGTTTAATAGCCATGCCAGCTTTCAGACTTTCCCAACATGCTTGACAAAACTATGAATCAACAAAATAAAACAAGCTAGGGAGTGGCTCTAACTAAATGGCAATTACAACAAGAAGAAATTCAATCTGCAGGAGCAAGGAACAGCCCTTTCTTCTTCTTCTTCTTCTGTTTCTTTTTTTTTCCTGCTGTCTTTATGCTTAAGACTAAAATAACCAAGATGTATTTAATGCATGGAATCCCTGCAGTGATATGTACTTGATAATACTTGACACAAGGGCCTGGGCTAAGCCTCATCAGCAACAATAATTGTTTACCAGACACAAATGTCCCATAGGTGGGAAATGAAAACCTGCACAAGTGACACAGAGAAAAGACTGTCCTGGGGTATCACAAGGCAGAAGCACAGCTGTGAAATTACTCTGGCAGACACTGGCACAGCTAATAACATGATCCTTTCAATCACACATATTAGAGTCTTCCTGACATCTGTAATTTGTTAAAACACCCAATCTGCCACTTCATTCTGAGGACACGAGAAGGAAGCAAGCCTGTACTCTGCCTGCCTGCACACAGCTCAGCTCAGCAGCACTTTTCACATCTTTTCCCTGCTAAAACACCGGGCAGGTATTAGGGAGCAAGCAAGGAGGAGAGTAATTTCTGCTGCTCACACACATAAAGGGATCAGCACAGGCGGGTCAGGGAAAATAGCTTTTGTAAGATTCCACCCCAATACCTTCAGAAATACAGCAATTGCGATTCAGGTGCAAAGGTAAACCCCTGGAACCATTTAAATGAACCCTGCATTTCTGAAATGCCAATTGTGCAAAACTGCTGATATTTCATTTCAATAGATATACTGCATCTGGTGTTTATCGCTTTGTGTTGTTGCCAGAGAGACCCAAGAGCTTTGGTCTGGGAGCCAGGCCAGTGTCTACCAAGTTAGTTGGACTGCTGTGGATACATAAAGACCCAATATTTCTCTGATTTAAAGCTTCCAGGCAGATTTTTCAGAGACTTTTGTTTTATTTATAGCTAGCACATGCGGAGTGAAATAAAACAGTAATTTAAAATGCTGTGCCACTATGAGCCTATTTCTTCCAGTTTCATATTTCAGAACCTTATTTTGAAGCACAGAGAATTGGAAAATCTGGTTATTCCTACGTAAGCATCCATTTGTGGATAGACAGATATTCTGTAAGGGAATGCCTCTCCATTCCAAAAGGAAAAGGCCAGACAGAGTTTTGTCACAGGAGCTGGAAATGTGGCACTATTTTTACAGATGCTCATCGTCTCTGTTACAGCCATGTAACAGTTAAGTGCTTTTCCTTCTCCCACTCCTTATGGCACAGATTCTTGTCCTTCTGTCACAGAAAGCTCTGACATGACAATGGAGATGCCCCAGGTATTCTAAACCTTCAAGTTTTAAGGTTTTCTTCTTTTCAAAGGGATGCTCTCCATCCCTCCATAAAGAAAATCAAAATAATTCTGATTATTAAATTGCTAAAAGATAAAAATTTAAAAATAGGAGGCTGCAGTCTAACAAAAATCAAACAGAATTAGTAAAATCAAAGAGTTTCTCTTCAGGGAATATTTTAAGTGTCTGCACCGACAAAAATATTAAACAAAAGTGTGCACAACTTAATTTTGTGGGGACATGCATAATGCTCAGCCATCTGTTGAAAATGGAAGGCTGCCAAATACCAGAGTCACACCTTGAGTCTGGAAGCTGAGCCTACATGGCAAATCCATACATTTCTTGTGGTGTCTGCATGCCATCAGCCTTTCATTTACTTACTCCTCAGTTTTACACTTTGCTGGCCGCTAAGCTGGATTGCTTCAACTTCAATACTGCAAAATAGCACTGGCTGCTGCAGAGCTGCTGGCAGGATACCTGGCTGCACGCTTGAAGGTTTTCAGAATTGGGAAACACAAAACAAGCAGTGTTTGGAAGATCAGGGCCCCCACTCAAAACCACTGGCATCAGGAAAAGGCATAACATTGTGTAGCTCAGGAAAAATTCTTCCATCTTTCATTCAGAAAAAGTAATCAAAAGAAAATACTTTAAGCCTGAACTTGCACAGGCCACCAACTGATGCTTTGAGACTTCTGTGAATATCTGGCTTAATTAAAACTCTGCCATATTTTTAATTCATATAAGCCTGTTTCTTGTGCCCAAGTAGCTGAGAGTATGGGATGAGAGTTACCCTGATTTGAAGTGTGGTTAACCAGGTCAGGACCAAGGCAACGGCAGTAAAACAAAATTTCTGGCAATCTCATTGAAAATCTTGCACAGATTCCTCACCTTGCCTCTGTCTATAGCAGAAAACTTTATGATTATATTGGCTAAACAGTGCAAAAGGCATCATTACAGCTGTTGAGCCCAAAAGGAAATAATTTCCAGCACCTACTGGCAATTGGCAAGAGAGCTGATACAGACGGCACTTTTTAAAGCTCAGAAACCCATCCAACATCATTGCTGGTTTTCACAGTTTCCTCAAATATAAAACTGATCCTTAAACTCTTCTATAATTTCAGTTGGTTTCTTAAATGCAGATTCCTGCTGGCATACCCATGTTTGGAGAAGTCCTTAGGAAAGTATCTGTTGTCAATACCACACCATTCATCAGCTCAAAAGCCAAATGGATTTCTCAGAACTCCTGCTTGTTTAGCCATCTTTCCCTGCAGTCCTCCCAGCGGGACAGAATGAAATTAAACTTAAACTAGGCTTTAAATTATTTAGTCGGAGATAATTGAGTTTGGAAAGTCATACTGGAGCATGATCACCCCGGGAAGCAGCTGAACATGATTTGAGGTGGGGGAGTGGGAGAAATGAGCTGGCACCCAGTGAATGAGTCCCTGCCCATGGCAGGGGATTTGGAACACTTTAAGGTCCCTTCCCACTCAAACCATCCTATAATTCTATGTCACATTAGGTGCATAAAATTTCTCATAGCAAAAGGCACAAGCTGCTCTCTTACATTCTGGTTGCGCAGAAAATAATTTCCTGCACACCTAAGAATGGCACCTTTTTTTTTTTTTCTCAGAAGGAGCCAGGCCCTAAGGGGAATGGAGAGCCTAGTGACCAAATTACCTCATTTCTACATTTTCCAAATAAAAGAAGCACAAGATGTAGTTGGGTTTACATTATTAACTAATTAAATTAACCATTTTGATTCCATGAAACCTCCAGTAAGGGACAAGCTGACTCGGCTAGAATGGCTGTGTTGAACACACCAGTTTTTAACTTCAGAGTAGCACACACAGATTTCCTTGAGGAAAAGGTATTTTCTGGTTCAGTTATACCTGCATCTCCCGTAAACCGAGTCATTCATATCCACTTTAAGTGGAAACACAGAATGTTCATCCTTCTTTCACTCCCCCCTCTCTCTGTGGCCATCATCAAGGACCATCGTTCCCCCGCATTTATCCAAATAGAAGCAGAGCGGCTCTACAGCAGCTTTCCTCGGGCCAACATCCCGGTTACCTGCTCAGAAAACCACACCCCGCCCTCGCAGAGTAGAAGAAAAAAAATCCTCTCCAACTGACTGATCCGAAAGGATGCGGGACCTGAGGGGAGCCGCTGGCAGCAGAAGCAGCTCCGAGCTGGCATCCCTCACGGGCCGCGCTCGCTGCCGAGCGAGCTCCATTCCCCCGTGCCACGCCCCGCTGGGCTCGGGGTCCGTCCCCGGGGCGGAGGCTCCGCTCCCCCCGCCCCAAACCGGNTGTGGGGGCCGAGGCCGGGCCGCTCGCAGGAGCTGCTCTCGCTGTCGGCTTTCTCTTTATTGACCCCGCCTGTCGTGGTGAGCGATAGCAGCGCCCATCGTATCGCCAGCGGAATTTGCGGGCCAACACGCGCCCTTTTCAAACCTCGTGGCGACAGTAGCCATGGAGATGCACACAGTACGCCTACACGGAAAGGCTCTACTGATTTCAACCGATAAACCCATTCTAAGCCGATCAAGTTAATTAAAAAGCCGTTCTTATTTCAAGACTGGAGTACCCACTTCCTTTGTGTAGTAACACTGCTAACACTTAATAGTTCTTCATTTCATTTGTTAATCATTTCACAAATAGCGTCTATCTTTAGTCTTTTTTCTCTCACTTCCTGTTCGAAGAATACTCCTATGTTAATATTCAATCCACTGAAACCAATCGCAAATTATTGGACATCGGGATTTCAAAAATAAGGTTTTACACATATATATCTTGGTGAGTTGCTGTAGCAACTGGCCATTGCAATACTGTCTGGCTTTTCTATTAATTTTAGCAATCCCTGGAAATAAGCACTAATTTAATTTAGGGATAGAAAAATGAATTAGAATTGGCTTGCATTGCTTAAACATTCATCCAAACACAGTTTCAGAACTTACACAGAATTTATAAATAGCAATGCCATGTCGAGGAAACCTTTAACATACCTAAACATTGAAATTGAACATTCACAATTGAAATTAGGACTCTTTACTTCTGTATTTTTCGGTAATATGGCTATGAACCATTTCGTTTTTATCCAATACACATGGGACAGAAAAACAGCTACTTGTAATTGGATGGTTGTGGTTTTTTTGAAAGATAAAGCAGTGTTCTGGACTTGTATCTTTATGACTAAAGTTGTCTTGATGTTTAAGAGATTCCTTCATTAGGACAGCTGGGATGCATTTAGGTAGATGGTGAAATTGGTTCTGAGGTATCTACAGATTTTAATTCCTTTGCAGATCTAAGAAAGTGTTGATGCTTAAAAGTGGGATTACTAGATAGATAGATAGAGAGATAGATAGTCTTGTCCTCTATTTCAGTATAACAAATCTCTGCCCCTCACAACACCCTGCCCTTAAGGTCTGCCCCAGTTCTGTTCCCAAATCCTCCCCCCTTCCCACTCAGTTCTGGTGGTTACCATGGCTCCCTGGGCACCTGGCATAAAGAGGTGTGGAACAGACTGTGCCAGGCTGCAGGGTGTAGAGTTACACTATGTGTGTTACAGAAAAGCAAGCCCAAAAAACCCAGAGGTATACCTCTTCCCTAGACCCAGAGATGACCAGGAAGCACATCCAGGTCACCAAGGATGGACATAAGTAAAAAGAATCATAAATTTGTGACCTTCTACACCTATTGTGTATGAGTATTGTACATGGTGACCTTATAGAGTATTGTTTATCTTTCCTGTTATAAACACATGACACATCCTATGTGTAAAATAGTATAAAAAGAATTTTCACTACCTAGTAGTAAGCAATAACCATTAGACAATAGCCATAAGACAGTAGCCATAGTAGCAGTCATAGAAGTAATCTTAACAAATAGTCATAATCTGTAGTAGTCTTAATCTCTATCTATATAATAAAAAACTCCATACAACACCACAATCTCATCTAAAAAGTCCAATACCCCAACGTTAAATACTACAGCAGGGAATGCCAGACCGAGGTGGAACAAAGGTCTGAGAGTGGTGGAAGGATCTCAAAAGAGAAGGCAGTGTCAGAAGAGAGGTGGTTCTGAGGCTGGAGGTGACTCTTCAGAGAAACTTCCAGTCAAACATCACCAGTGTAACAGGCAGAGGCACAGGACTTGAATGCAAACCAGCAGATCACAATGAGTGCTTTCTAACCTTGCTCAGGTAGTAACCAAGCAAAGATGTGCCTGGAGACATTAACTAAAATAGATACAATATCAGTTACTAGAACATGGCAATAAAACTCCACTGTTGAAAAAGAAATTATTCCCTTTTAAATTTTTCCTTCAGTCTGACCTTGTAGGTCTGTCGTAAAATCATAAATATAGAATTTACTGCCTGCATGTTGTGAGTTTGACTTGCTTTTCTCTGCATTGCACTGTATGAATGCATTTTGTTCTCTGCAGACTTGAAATGATGAGTTTTAGTTTTACACGTATTTGGAACTGTTATCTCTTAAGAATCAGACGAATTACTGGCTTCTATCCAAGTGTCTGTTTAAGTAAAAGGTTGAAAATGAAGAGTGGGCCATGCAGGCCTCCTCTCCCATAGCTCTCTTTTGCTAAGCCTGTCAGAGATGGTGGAGTAAGCTAAAAACCACCAGGTAATCAACAACTGCACACTCAACTTATATATGACTAAGCGATAAAAATGCTCTGTCCAGGAACCAAAAGGTGCTGTAGATTCCAGGAAATTATGTAACTTCAGATAAGGTATTAAGATTTCCTCTGGATAAATAAAAATATTTTTCTTAACATTTAATTTGACTGGAAAGAGTGCTACTGCCCTACATGAAGCTAAGATGGAGCAGTATCCTTCTGTCATATTTACAGCAAGAGTGATAAAACCTTTCTCTCTACAGATTCTGAAATCCTTTCCAGTTTGCCACTGCAGATGTCCCTCTATTTCAACGTTTATTTCTTCCCGTTTTGGTGGCTCATCACAGTTGTCATCCTCTACCTGAAGGTGAGAATGAAGAAAAGTGCTGGTTTGTAAATGTATATTACATCAAACATCTTCTGGTATGGGATACAGCTCACTGCAGTTAGAGGTTATTACATTCATTTGGGAATTCCTGGAAGCTGGAGGTTCAGGAGTATTTGAATTTCACTGCTGTCAGCTGACAATAGCACAGAGTATCTGCATTTAATCACAGATAGCACAACAGAAACTTTTACTCTCTTCTTCCCCTCCAGTATCCAGTCTTGTCAGATTACTACAAGTTCATCCTGGTCACCATCATGATCCTAGTCTCTCTGACAGAACTCATTCGGCTCTACCTGGGATACGTGGGCAATCTCCTGGAGAAAGTAAGTTACCAGATGTTCATCATTTCTGCAGGAATTTCTGCTTTTGGGAGTTGAACATTAACTGGCAGGCATTTAAGAATTTTAAGTTGAGGAGATGGTTATTTCTCTTTAGTTGCACTCTGCATCTTCTATTCCCTTGGCATTGGCTTCCACTTAATTTTGTGAATTCCAAGGAGTTTTCCCTCAGAAGAGCTCTCTCACTCCCTTAAAACTGTTTTGTCAGAAAATACAAGTACCGTTAAAAACACAGGATATGAAAATACGAAGCCACCTCACTTTGCCTTTCCACATTATGTGCTGTCTTTTGAAAAATTAAAAAGAAATGTATTTTCTTCACAAGATTCTGGATTTTTTCATCCCAGCTCTCAGGTTTTTCATAGGTGATGTCTCCCTATTATAGGTGCCTGAGCTGGCTGGGTTTTGGCTCCTGACTCTCCTCCCGCAGTTGCCTGTAATTCTCTTCTTGCTGTTTAATGAAGGTCTGAAAATCCACTCTCTGGAGCGAGCCGTCCACATCATCTTTGCTGCCTTCCTCTCCTTCCAAGTGGTCGCAGCCTTTTTCACCCTGAGAAGGATGGTGAACACTCTGGCCACTCGCTTCCGCCTGACCGAGTTCCACCGCCTGGAGGAGCAGCGACCCAGGTCTGGTGTTTATAGCCTGGCCGCAGGGAGCAGCTCCCGGGGCTGGTAGGGCCCCAATGTCCCCTGGAGATCACGCCCCGAGGGCCTCAGGAGGTAGCAGAGCCTGGCCCAACGTTGCCACAGTTCTCTTTCCATTTTGTTGGGTCATTCTTTGCCTTCTTGCCTCAGAGGTATTAAAAAAAATAGATCTTGCTCAAGAGCTGACATTAAACCTCAGAGGCTGGAGCTCATCTCCGCAAGGAAAATGGAAGCCAATTCCATAACTGACTTGAGTGGACTATTTGTGGACTGTTACTGAGTGGATTTGGAGAGTTTTATGTGTTACAAAGTCTACCTTTTTAAAAAAACAGAAGCCTTTTTCTTCACTGTTTGCACAAAGTTCTTTTGTTTACAATAAATCTTTTCTACACTTCGTGTTGGTACCAGTTTTGTCTGTCTTCCAGATATGCTGCACATATTTAATGTCTGATACCTCAGTTAAGGAAAAAACCAAACCCAAAACAAAAGCCCCAAGAGACCTTGAGGCTCAAAAAAAAGTTAGTGAACAAAAACTACACTTTCAGAGATGGTCTTCCAGGTAGTTCCAGCACTTAGAAATTCCTTACTACTATTCTAAGGATGTAATTTCAAAGGTTCCACGAATTCCACTAAACTCCTATGTTCATCAGCTTAGTTACAGTTTTAACTATCCATTCAGAGTGGTGCAATTTTCCCAGAACACTAACAAGATTATAAGAATTTTTATAATTTTAATTTATTAAAAAATCCATTAAAAAAGAAAATGTTTACATCACGGAAAGGCAGAACCTGTTTTTCCCAAGCCAAGGCATGTACCAAGGTTCTCTCATTCCTGTTACGTGTATTACATTCTAGACTATCTTCTGCAGTTTTGGTAGTGGCTAAAAGTTCACTTTTTCTGTCAGGGAGTGATGGAGATCAAACATTAAAATAAATTTTTCATCTGAATCCTCTGAGTCCTTTGAGCAGGGCAAGAGTTGTCAGTTTTGAGAGCTGGCACAAGCATCCAAACTGCTGAAAGGATTGGAAGGAAGATGAGTCTAACATGGAAAAGGCACATAATGCTTAAAGCTGTTGAATATTTAAAGCTTAGAGAACCCCAAGTGAAAAAAAGGCATTAGCTTTTGTTTTTACCAAAATGGTGAATTTTCCTTTCAGTCCATGAGTGAATGAATGACAATGAATTACACTAAGTTTCCTTCTTTATTTCATTACTATAAAGCATATATTATCAGAGCACATACCCCTGTGTTTTTAAACAAGCTACTATCTTGGATTGCCTTCTGCACAGAAAGAGAGGGTTTCTCTAAGAGTCTCTGAGAGTGTCTTTTAACAGTTAATATAAAACATGTAGAGCCCTGTAATCAGAGCCTGAGGGGGAGACAGTGAGGTTTAAGAAGAAGTTACATACTTTCAAAAATACTTTACCAGCATTAGAAAATCCTTGTCAAAGCATCCTTAACTGATACAGGGGGAATATTGGACATATTTTTAATGTCAGTTACAGTTACACTATTGGAGAATGCTAAAAACAGGGCTGAAGGAAGGTTTTTAACACTAATTACATGAAATGCAGCAAGAAGCTGAAAATGTCAACCATACAGCAATGCTGGCAACAAGGAACTGGCCTCCAGGCTGAGGCCATGAGATACAACTCAAAGTCCTTGCTATTAGTGATAAGGAAATGATGCATTTGGAAGATCAAACTGCCGTGCAAGACAACTGTCTGGAGCCAAAGACACAAGGACACGCAGCTCTTTGGGGACAGAGAGGAGGAGGGGCAAATAGAATTAAGCAAAACACTGTTAGAAGTAGCCTGGAAAGGCTAAAGGTAGAAACCAGCCTGTGAGGTAAATCTTCAGCAATATATTTGATAAACACAGTATCTCTGTATTCTCTCTGCTCAGGCTTCCTAACAGATCTGCCAGTCTATTTTTAACTTCATAATTATCAGTTTTAATTTCACAGTAAAACTTCCCTTCAGTTTCCAGATTTCACAAGACCTGGTGAGACATCAGGCAAACAGAAAAAAAATACACAAGTAGAACAAAAGAATTTAAGATTCAGCAGAGCAAGTGTTTGGGCAGCGAGGGGTGTTCATGGTTTTCCTCACCTCTACAGAATACATGGTAAACAAAGTGAAAGGAAGGAACTCAAAACCACTGGAAACGTGGGAGTTCACTGAGCAGCATCCAGACAGTTCTGAGCACAAGCTGTGCAACAGTGGCTTTCTGCCACACTGCAGTTTGTGCTAGGAAACCCCCAAAATGTATTTTTTGATGCTCTAGATAGGTACCAGCAGCTCTCCCTTCACAATCAAGATCTTTGAGTGGCTAAAGCCTATGAACAGAAATCAGTTATTTTATTTCATGAAGTTTACTGTCAGGAAAGGCCAACAGCCAATTTCAAGGGAAATTTGTACGAATGTATTTCCTTTAACTGAATAACATAAATTAGGAACAGGTGCATTATCTTAAAATGCTCTATTTTAGGTTACTGATCAATTTGAAGATGAGAGGAGTATTTTGTGTTCAAGGGCATAGTTGGCAAATGGTAATACCTGAACTTGCCCTATGTCCCTTGTCTAAAATAGACTTTGTGAAAGGATTTCTCTTTTTTTAATAGTTGCAGGACTTTAAATAGGGAGAAATTAAATTTAGAAGAGGCTTCAAATATGTACCTTACTTAAGCAGATCTGATAAAGCAGACATGAGATAAGACATAGATTTGACAGAAAACAGACAATTGATAAAAAAGAGGGTACAGCATTAACCTTTCCATACCAACAGCTCACTCTTCCCAATTGCTGAAAGAATTGCACCCAGAGGAATGAGATCATACATTTCATTCTTGTCTTTGTTTCTTATAAGCTGGACTAGACTTAGTGTGAATCTTTAAATAGTTGATGAAGCAGGTAGAATTGGCATCATTACATGGTCTGATAAGATGGCCAACAGCTGGGAAAGACTGCAGAGATCATTTATTTTGAAAAACAAATTTTGTTTCTCCAGGACAAAGGTCAGATAGCAACAATTAAAAATAACTTTGTTCAGTGCTTCAAATAAAGCAAAGATAACAGAGGTTTGCTATAGGAGACAGGCAAAGCTGTGTGTAAGGGTCAGCTGATAAGAGCAAGAAGAATTTAAACTATAATGGAATAAATAGGTTCAGGAAGTGTAACACTGAGAGAAAATGTGTATGTTGATGATTGGTGCCACCACAGTTGCCCCTGGGTACATGAAGGAGAGAATTTATTAAAAGAAAATAAATCCTTTTTTTTAAAATTTACTAGCTTGAAATCTTCGGGGATTCAGTAGAAATGTTATTCCCCCCCAGCTAAGCAGCAGCCTACGGCACAGTTCCACATTCATTAAATACATGCTACTTTTGCAGTTTTTTAATGGAAAAAACCACACTTTTTCTTCTTCAGACAGTACAAGGTTTGAAAGTAATACAGTCCCTGGGAAGCATTTACTGGCCAAGAGACATGAGCACAACAGTGAAACTGTAGACAGAAATGAGCAAATCTGGCAGGTATCTGCAAGCACAGCTGTGCCAAGGCCTGTGGCTTCCTGGTGAATTTGGGAAGTATTAATGACTTCCTTGAGAGCTGCCTTGAACCTCCAGTATTAGGGGAGGAGTTCCTGCAGTCTGTGGAATAAGGCACTGTTGTTCTTCAAGGGATAGAAAAGACCCTTCTATATTCACAGAGGTAGGCCCATGATGTTCCCAAATAAAATAATCAAGAAAAAAATGCTGAGCACTTTTTAGCTGCCACACTCTCAATGTATTGAAAACACACCATCGGCTGGACTTGTGAAGGTGAAAAGAATATCAGACTTAGATGTTCATAATCACTTGTACTGCTGGAGCTTTGAACAGAGCCTCTCAGCCCGTCCAGCCACTGCCTGTGTCAACCCAGAGGGATTCCTACCAGTCAATGAGTTTGAGCTCCTGCTTCAAATACAGGAAGGATTTTAGCATGGACAGCTCTCCTTTCTTTGTTTTGCCTTTGACCCTGCTGCCTTTTGCACAGGAAATACAAAATTTATCACAAGATTAAGACTTGCAAGAGCAAGGTACTTGAGTATCTTCTTCAGGATATTAATATAAAAGTCAACAATTAAAATATATAGCTAAAGCACTCTGTATTTTATTTTTGCTGTTTGCTTTTAAAACACCTCAATTCAAAGCAAATTCATACCGCAACCAGAAATGCAATAAATCTTCCTTTTATAAAGCAGCTGGGAGTAGGTGAACAGCCAGTGTTTGAACAACACCTTCATTTTTAAAATCTTGGAGAAACCTAAATCTTACTCCTTTTTTCTTTCTTCTTTTTTTTAATTTCCAAATGATTCATCATGGTTAGCAAAGCACGTATAAAAACATGGGGTGGGGAAATATTATGAAGCTGCTTCTTTTTCCTAAGTAAAACTGCATTTCAAAAATTTTAAATTCTCAAACCCCACCAGGTACTCAGGAGTGGGTGTCAAGGTGATAATAAAAGGACAATGTCTTTTTTTAGGGAAATACTGATAAGGCAGCAGCAAAACTGTTAGGCAAGCTGGCTGCAGTCAGGGACAGTGAAATGTGACACAATACAAACTCAGTTATTGAGTTAAGGACAGCCCTTTGAACACAAAAGACTGAAATTGAGAAAATCTGTGGGTTGATTTGTTCTTGAATATGATTTTTTTTCTTTCCAGAAGCATGAAATATTATAGTGATAACAGAGATTGGATAATTAGAATTAAAACCCAACCAAGGAAAAATCTCTGAGGGTTTATTTAGGATGCACTGAAAGAGTCATTTGTTTCTAACATCACCTGCAACAAAGCAACCCAACAGGTGTGAGCAGGATGGGACATATTTGCCTGTATTTGCATGTCTCAGTACAGCTTTCAATTAGAGAGTGATGTAATCAGTGAGACTGGAAAAGATCTCTGAGATCATAGAGTCCAGCTGATGACCCAGCACTGCCAGGCCCACCACTAACCCGTGTCCCTAGGCACCACATCTGCATGGTTTTTGAACACTCCCAAGAACAATGACTCCAGCACAGTCCTGGGCAGCCTGTTCCACTGCCTGACCACCCTTTCAGTGAAGAGATTTGCCCCAATATCCAATCTGAATCTCCCCTGGCATAACCTGAGGCTGCTTCCTCCTATCCTAGCAGTTATTACCTGGGAAAAGGCACTGATCCCCATCTCTGTCAAGCAAGAGTTCTGCCCATTGCCCTGCTGAACAAATTGTTTGGGCTTGTAAAAGTAAAATAATAATTTCTTACTCTTCTTCAGCTTGGGGGGGAGTCAGGATGTTCAGAGAAGTTGTGCAGTGCTTTAAGATATTTTCCTGCTTTGGTTTTAGTGCTGCTGAAATCAGCCAGTGAACAGGTCTTGTCCTGGGCCTGAAGGCTGAGGGTCCCTTCTCCCCCACAGCCAAGAGTCTTTAGCCAGTCCTGTTTGCTCCACACATAACATGGTGCTGCCCATTCTGTGACAGCAGATCCCTATCCTGTACAAAGGACATCCAGAACACAGACCTTCCCACACTTTCTGGGAATCAGGCACTTCTCCAGACACGTGCAGCTCAGCCCTGCAGAAATCCCGGTGCTGTTTGTATGCAGGACAGGCACACTTAGCTCCAGCAGCCTTGCAGTGACAGCCCTGTTATTTACTGCCCATTTACTGTACACCATTAACAGTCTGTGGGCTTTCTGACACGCAGCTGGTTCCTGCTCTCCCTTCTGTGTGGCTTTGATGGGTTAGACACGTGAATTATGCTTTTTGGGGCTGTGTTCAGGGAGTGCTCACAGTTTGGTTTGTGTGCTGCTGCAGCAGTAGGAGCTGCAGATTGAGAAAAATGGAGGCACTGGCTTTGCTGGCAGCAGCATGCACATGAATGCTATTGCCTGGATCCTTTTGGGGGAAAAAGAAATTGGAAATGTCTTCTATGGTGTTTTCAGCCAGCAGAGGGGCAGGGCAGCTTTTCCTCTTGTTAGCAACGTGAGAAATCCCCATTGCAATATCTAGTGCTTATCCTTGATAACTTCCTGCTATCCTACTTTTGTTGGCATAATCAAGCACGTCTTTACTGCAATATATCTTTCACATGTGCAACCCGCCCTTAAGAGAGCCATTTTGGCTGAGTAAGTTTAAACTATTGGACTCATTCAGCCACGTGCAGATATTTTTCTCCATCCCTATTTCTCCTTCCACCTCTGAGCAAGGCCAGACCTCTGCATTTCCCAAAAAGCAGCTTGAAAACACCCAAAATCACAATTACAGACCCCCACAGCCAACTGGCGCAAGTCACACCACCAAGAACTAGGGGGAAAAATTAAAGTTCAAATGCCCAAAACAAAACAAGGCACAGCTAAATTGAATAATTTCAAGGGCAGATCTAAAATGCACGTACCAGCAAAATATTTTGATGATCTCAGTTAAGAGACTCCACCTCTCTCCCTCCTCAGGGCCACAAACAAAGTTAGGTCACTGCAAAAACATTTTGGACTGAAGTACTCCAGCAGGAGAATGCACCCTTCCTTGGGGTTTTAACTGTAAAAGCCTTATAAAGCAAAAACACTTACAAGCAAAACTGGGATGAAATCAGTGTGTGTAGTAGGATTTTTTTTTATATTCTCTTTTAAAGCGAACTATGAGAGCTTAACGTTACCCTCAGGGTGCTTCTGATCCTGACACTGAGACACAGGTGATGCACAGCTGAGGGCAGATTTTATTGCCTCCTGTACATTGAATCCTGACATTCATTGGAAAACTGAAAGCAGGCTTGGAAGTGGGGACAAAGCGGCTGCTGGAGCACAGTGGCATTGCCTGAGCATTGCCCTGGTCCAAGTGCTGATGCCATGGCTGAGGGACACAGAAGAATTTGAGGGTGGGGGAGAGCTGTAATTACATTTCTTTGACAGTAATTACATGTATTTCACACAGTTTAGCTGATGTCATGTGGCACAATAGGTGCTGTGAAGAATACTCATTTATTAAGTAATTTATCGCATAATAATTAACAGCTAATCACTTGTGAGTTAAGACGCTCTGGGAACAGACCCAATTCACAGTCTGTGCTGCCTCCCTCCAGGAAATATGACTATTTAGACAGTGCGCCTCCATCCCTGCAGAGCCCCTGCTTGCACACACACACACATCTGCAGGTGATCACTGTGTGCATGGCAGCAGCTCCAGCAGACAAATCAAACTCTCAGGTGATATCCACAGGGTAGGCAGGGAGCTGCAGCTGCATCCTCGGGGATGGAGAATTGGCTTTTAGATCAGGCTAGAAGCAAAATGCCACCTCCAGGCCTCATTTCTCTGCTCTGCCTCATTAACTTGAAGCTGTGACAGATGTATCTCCACTTAATCACAGTCACTCACTTGAGGGAGTATCGCCCAGCCAGTCAGCAAAATGCCACTAAAATTTTCTGCACTTGAGCTGATATGGGAAGAACCACTTTCTCATGGGGAGATTGTCCTTGGTTTGTGGTTGTGTTACAGCCTAGTGCCATTCAAACCACAGCATGAAGCCCCACTCCGACGTTCTCACTCTAGAAGCCTGTGCCAGCACTTGACTGGGGTGTCATCTGAAATCCACCACTTCACACAAGGACCTCTGAGCCTCTGGAGGTGTCCCTCAGCATGACAATGACCTCAGCAATACCCCAGCCTCTACCACCTGGCAGACATTCATGGGCAGCAAAGACACAGGAGTGGTGTCCCAGTGGGCTGTGAGCACCCACATCCCTTTTCCAGCTCTCTCTTTGTTGTAAGAAAGAAAACCAAACTCATGTCCAACATCTCCCTTCACAGTGATTCTCCCCACCCATTATTTGTTGCTTTCACTGCTCAGGGCAAGGTTCCAGCCACGGCCCCCTCATGTTGAATGAGATATTTCCCATTTTTCGTGGCTTTTCTGATGAAGTAGGTGCACATAGAACAAGGGGTCTCCTACAAGGAACTGCCTCCACATCTTCTGCCCTAGCTTGATGGTTCATATCCAAGTGCTCTGGACAGTGCTCTGGGGCCAGATGAGGTTTGCCCTGCCTACTTCAAAGCCCAGGAAAAAAAAAGTCAGATGAATTTGAAGGATTTGGGGAGAATGTGTTCAACCAGGCTTAGTAAATGTCTTTAAAAAAAACAATCAGCTGATATACAAATACTGTTCCTCACCTGCAGTTCCTAGGGCATGTCCCAGTCTCCAAGTAAACCCTGGACCCTCTGAAACCTCTGCACATATCTCAGTCACACAGCAATAATGCATGAGAGAACAGTTCCTACTGAAAAGAAAAAGATCATTTGTGGTGGCCCATAAATCATCAGAGTGTGTCATTTCATATGGCCAAGGGCTGTGAGCAAGCAGAGTGCTGCACAGTGAGGTGACAAATTCATTTTAGATGTCAGAAGCAGCAGAGCTTCCAGTCAGTCTCTGGATTGACCAAATTCAGATTTACAGACCCAGCAGATTTGTCTTGTTTTATTATCTATTAATTCATTTCACTGCAGATGAGAGAGAAAAGCAGATGCCAATACCCTGACCTGCAGCAGAGGGAAGGAATGTAGGGACAGAGTGCCTCCTCAGAAAGTCCATTGGTGACACAAACCTGGGAGCAGTGGCTGATACCCCAGAGTGCTGTGAGCCCTTCAGAGGGACCTCAGCTGACTGGAGAGATGGGCAGGGAAGAAGCTTCTGAAGTTCAACAAGGGCAAATGCAGGGTCCTGCACCTGGGGAGGAACAACCCCAGGCACCAGCACAGGCAGGGGGTGACCTGCAGGGAAGCAGCTCTGCAGAGAAGGACCTGGGGGTGCTGGGGGACAACAAGCTGTCCATGGGCCAGCAGTGCCCTGGGGGACAAGAAGTCCAGTGGGATCCTGGGCTGCATTAGAACTGCATTGCCAGGAGGTCCAGGGAGGTGATCCTGCCCCTCTACTCAGCCCTGGTGAGGCCAGTCTGGAGTGCTGGGTCCAGTTCTGGGCTCCTCAGGACAAGAGAGACAAGGAACTCCTGGAGAGGGTCCAGCAGAGGGTGACAAAGATGATGAAGGGCCTGGAGCACCTCATTTCTGAGGAAAGGCTGAGGGAGCCGGGCCTATTCAGCCGGGAGAAGAGACCCTGAGAGGGAATCTCATCAATGTCTGTCAGTGTCTGCAGGGAGGGGTCAGAGGATGGACCAGGCTCTGCTATGCCAGGCAAGGGGACAAGAGGCAACGGGCAGGAACTGAGGCACGGGAAGTTCCACCTGAACATGAGGAAGAACTTTCCTGTGCAGTGCCCGAGCACTGGGACAGATTGCCCAAGGGAGGTTTGGAGTCTCCCTCACTGAGCTATTTAAGCACCATTTGGACACCATCCTGTGTCATGTGCTCTGTGATGACCCTGCTTGAGCAGGGAGGTTTGATGATCAGGTGATCCACTGTGGTCTGTTCCAACCTGACCTGTCCTGGGATTCTGGTAAGTCAGCCCCTCTCAATTCAACTGGGAGAGTAGGAAAGGAAGGATAGGCTGTTCCTAAAGCCAGCCTGGAGTTCACAAGGCAAAACAGGGCTGCATGCAACTCCTTTGGACATAGTGGAAAATAAAAAATAAAAATTTGGGATTGAAGTGGTGGATTTTTGTAACAGGGAAAACCCTAATACTTACTGCTCAAGATGGGCTCCAGGCCTGGATCTGTCCTGCTGTTTCACACACAGATCCCACACACACCTGAGGTGCTTCCAATAAAAGCCTGTCACCTCTCCCAGGCACAGCCATGAGGGGCAGGTACCGTCACTTCACACCAGTTATCTCCACCTCCTGCATCCACCCAGAGTCCTAATGGACCCTGCGCTGCTGTCGTGGGTTTGGCTGCAGAAAGCCCTGCCCAGGCACATCACTCCAGGCTTTCCTCCGTCCCCTGTGTCAGCACAGGAGCACCAGTGGGACATTCTGTCTGGATGAAAAGCTTCAGGGAAAGGTGATCCAATGGAAGTCTCGTGCCTGGGTTACAGAGCAGACTACAGCTGTATTAAAGGTGCTGGCTTCCAACAGAGCAGCACAGTGTGAGGCTCACCTTGCTCCTGGAAAAGCTGGAAAGAAAGCAGAGGCATCCATCTGCTCATTAGTTGCTTGGCTTTGGGATCCAAACCTTACCCAGCTGGGAGAGAGCAAAGTCAGCAACCTGAAGAGTCCCCCAGACCCCTTCGTGGATCCAAGAAGGGAAAAGGGGAGATGGTGACAAATCCAAGGCCAAGATAATGACAGTATTATTTTAGCCCCTGCAGCTTTTCTTTGATCTCAGCGAGGAAACAACCACACTCTGTGCAAACACATTAATGGTTTCCTTCTCTTTACAATGGAAAATTACACCCACTTATCTGCCTCCTAGAGAGATGTTTGCATTTAATTCTCTGCTATTTACAAAATACTTTGAAAACCATACATAGAAAACGGTTGGTAGGAGCTGATTGCTCCATGTATGTCAAAGGAAGAAATGGTCAGGATGTCTTTGGGAGATCCATTTTTCTCTGTTTCAGTGCCCAAAACTGGATGGCACCAAACAGTGCTGAAGTGAGCTGCTGTTGGGGGAGTGGTGTGTGCAGGGAGGGGTCAGCTCTGCCTCACACATCTCTGCAGGCAGAAGAGCCCCATCAGCACCAGCTGATTTGGATGAGCCTGTTCTTGGAGAGCAGCACAGCCACCCCTTGCCAGAGGGGCACGGCAGCTGCCAGCCAAGCACGGGGGATGTTTGTTCCTTTATCACCTCGGTGCAAACAACGTGCTCTCACCTGGTTCTCACAACGCTGGCATTTATAGTGCCCCCATCTGTGCTGAATCTCACCAACCACTCCTTTGGCAAATCCCCCTCCACGCTGCAAACATTGCCTCTTCACCGATTCAACAGCTGAGATAAAGGAACTGCTCCCTTTCTTTTTTTTGTGTGTGTGGGAGGAGGATGGAAAAGAGTTTTCCTAGGGAAAGACCCCAGGTCCCGTTTTGACTCCTTTGCCAGTATCCTCACCTGCAGAGAAACACAGCAGGGCCATTTCCAGCCCCTTCTAAGCTGACCCTGGAGAGCAAACCCTGAGCTGGGCACATCCGTGTGCAATCTACTCCCTTCAGCCCACACCTCCACAGCACATCTTGCCCAAAGCTTGTCAGTAAGTGCTGGAGATCCCCGAGCTGCCCTGACCGGGTCTGTCTCACCCAGGGATGCCCATCCCGGGCCGTGCCCCACCCCTGGAGCATTCCCAGGCTGCTGCAGCCTGCGCCCTTCCCGGCTTTCGGTGGCAGACAGCTCCCTCCAGTGGGGCATCTGCCACCGCACCATTCGCGCTCCTTCCCGAGGAAAGGGGGAATCCCGGTCGAAAATCCCCTCAAAAAGACAATTAGAGAAGTTACCAGGCTCCAGCTGCAGGACAAGCTGCGAAGGCAGCTGTGCTTTACATCTGGCCAGGACGGTGGGGTGGTGGTGGGGCTTTTTGCAGTCAGCATCCATGCAGGCACCAAAAATGCTCTCCCCCAAAATTCAGTGAGTGGTGGCCCACCAGCCATAACCTGGCCAGGTTTCTCACCAAAATTTTAAGTCAAGTTCTGGAGCTGTTTCTCAGCCAGGCTGGAAGAAACACCCCACAGATCCTCAGGTCATGCCATGGCTTCCCATAGAGCTCTGCCTTGGGGGCAGGAGAAAGCAGGCAGCACTGAGCAGGATGCAGAATAATTTTTAATTTCATATTAAGCACCAAAACATCTTATTTCCTTTTTTCTTAAAAAGAAAAAAGTGTTTAATTTTCCTGTGCAGATCTCAAGCAGGGTAAATCAGCAGATATACAGCAGTGTGGAGCAAACATTTTGTTCCCCAAAGTGTGCAAGCATTAAAACAATTAAATTACATCATGAGGAACACTGTTATGGGATATTGATGGTCCATAAAACACAGTAGAAGGGTTGGCACAGCCAGTGGTTATGCCAAAAACCCTGGGAAATGCAGGAGTGACTGCTCAGGTCACTGAGGCCACACAGGTCTGGGGGAGGCCCGCAGCTGGGGAATCTGTCAGAGGGGGGCAGGCTGCTCTGGGCAGACCTGTCCTGCCTGGCCAGGGTGGGCACGGACACTCCAGAGCCACTCAGGGGACCTGGCCCGCAGCTTCAGCTGGAAGGGGTCGAGGCTCAGCCATGCCCCCAGGTCATGCAGCTCCATGGCTGGCTCCTCCACGGCCCTCTCTGGTGCCTCCCCAGGCCTCCTCCTGGGAGGCTGTCCCCACATGGCCGTGACACAGAGGGCACCAAAGGCCACCAGCATCACCAGGCTGGCCACGAGGGCTGCCCCTGCCAGCATGTCAGCGTGGCGGAGGAAGGTGCTGATCCCTGCAAGAGAAAGGCCACGGCCTCATCCCAGTGCCCGCTGCCCCAGGGACCACGCTGAGCTCACAAAGTGCCCCACATCTCCTCCAGCTGCTCCTGGGGTGCTCCTCCAGGAAGCTCAGCATTGCCCCTGCTGCCCTCCAGAGATCCTCACACCTGGTTCCAGGCCAGAGAATCTTTCCCAAGACTCCATCCCAGAGAAATACTTAGACCAAGATCCAGGAGCAGCACAGGGATGGTGCTACCCCCCCAGGAGAACCCCAACAGAGCAAAGCCATTGCCAAACCCATGTGCAGCTGCACAGAGACTGAAAGATGTGCTGCTGTTCCCATCCAGGCTTGGAGGGACCCTCTCCATGGCCCAACAGATAAAGATGGATTTATAAAATTACACATGTCAGAATATAACAATAACCAGCTGATCTGTCTAGGCTTAGACTGCACAACTGGTTAATTAACTTGAAGTTGGTGGGAGGGGTGAAAAAAATCTATTTGGCCATGAGCTCACATTAAGGTTTAAGCCACTGCTGGGATGTTGAAGTAGTTTTGGTAAAGCCACAGCAATGTTTGGAGCACACATTGCAGAATATTGCTGTTTTCCAGGCTGTGAAGCCCCATTACTTGGCAAGACTGGATTAGCCACCTCTGATTATAGTCAAGCACCACATGCCATCTGCTCAGCCTTGTGTCAAACACATCAGGGGAGCTCTGGGGTAAACACCAGGAATATCAGTGTCCTCCTCACCAAGAGCTACACAGAGTGACAGGAGAACACAGGGCACTCCCAGGAGCCACCAGGCTTGCTGGTCACATCAGTTATAGCAGAGGTAACTCATAAATCACCCTTGACCACAGTTCGTTTATAAGTTAAGCACTCACATGTGCCGATCTGTAACCCTGATACAGAGGAAGCAGCAGACTGGGGGAAGGGAGGCTAAGACTCATGGAGAGGTTCTGTTCTCACCTGGGAACTGCCTTGCAAAGAGATTGTACGTCCTTGCCACACCTGGCAGGGACACCTGAAGCCACCACACATGAGCAGAGGTGCAGGACCCCAGGCCAGGAGAGAGCCCCCTGCCCTGGTGTGCTCGCTCCGTGGTGCGCTGGCACCAGCAGGGCTGCACGAATGACTCGCCCACACCAGGAAAACACCGGAGTGCCAGAGGGAGCAGAGCTGCAGTTCCATCCTCTTACCTGGCTGGGGAGCGCGGATGCAGAGGGTGCCGGACTTGGTGGGAGAGCGATCCTCGTAGCCCTTCCTGCAGCGGCACAGGTAGGTGCCCACGCCGTTGAAGCATTCCGCCTCCTCCCCACAGAGGCCAACCCCAGCCTGGCACTCATTCACGTCTGTAATGGGGAACAGGTGCCCTAAAGTCAAGTCAGGCCTGGCATAAAAGGGATTTATACCAGGGGAAAAAAAAAAAAAAAAAAAGTGAAACACCCGCCTTCAACAAACAGCGAAACAAGCTGCAGCTGCTCCACGCCCCCCGAAGTGCCGAGCAGCTCCTCTAGCCGGGAGCGCAGGAGCAGAGACACGTTCCTGTCCTCCGGCTCCAGGTGCAGCCACAGCGTGAGCAGCAGGTTGGCATCACTCGTCCTGCAGGCAGGAGAGAGCCCAGGGTGAGGCAGGAGGAAAACACCACTGCAAGCCCAGCTCTCGCAGCCCGTCGAGACCTTCTACCCTTGGCATGGGATCGTGGTGCTGCAGGCTCTTGCAGGGATTATCTGTGCCGAGGCAGCTTTGCTCTTGGACCAGGGGAAAAAGGAAAGCCCAGGAATGGCTCCTCATCTGGAGCTAGGCTGAAGTGATCAGACATTTATGTAAAGTGAATTGTAGAGACAATCTGCAGTCCCAGATCAGTCTCTGTCAGGTGTGGCAGAGACCTTGCTGGCAGCTCCCAGCAGGCACTGTGGCAGGTGAGATTATCCTCCTTTTCCTCCAAAGTTTAAATCCATCTTAGACCTGTATAGGCCCCAAGTAACACTAAACATCCATTTTCACCATCTTTCCTCTAGAAAACAATTTTTTTCTCTACTTTCAGGACAAGTTACAGATCAAGAAAGAGGAGCAAACACGTGTCTCTCCCTGGGGAAGGAGAAGCCAAGACACTGTTAAGCCAATAAATATTACAGGTTATAGCAGTCACCTGCAGCTGCCAAGCCAGCAGCATGGCAGTAACCCTACCTTTTCACATCCTTTAACTTTATTTCACTGACTCTATTGGCAGAAAGCTTCAGGTTCTTCTGGATCTGCAAGGGAACAGAGTGACCAGCACTGATTTGATGTTCAACAAGCAGGAGTATGACAGCAAACAGCTTTTTTTTTTCCTCACTGTACCTCCCCCATCTTGCTCTTCCCCCTTCACAAACCACCTGGGATGCAGAGGATGTCCCATAGCCCACTGCTCTGAGCCTTTTCTGGAGAAGAATACCAGTTGTTCCCATATGCTTAGCTCCCTCAAGCACACAAAGACACAGTGTGGTCTCTTCTACGTGAAGATTTGGGAAATCTCATTTGTTTTTCTCCACCTCCCCATGCCCAGACTTACGTGGCTCTTCAGAGATTCAAGGAGACCCTTTTGGAACTCACTTCCACCATGAGGAATCCAGTCCTTGGGTTTGATTTCAGCAGTGACTTCAAACAGCACATCTACCAGAAGACACAACACCCTGGCATGTTCAAATGCACATAATACAAACAGGCTCCTTAAATGAGTTGGCCCTTAAATATCAGGACTGGGAGAGCACCGTGCTTGTGCAGGTCAGCGCCACATGGGTGTTTCCAGGGGCTGTGCATCGGGTAGGACAAGTTGTTGAGTAACAGGTGAAAACAAACCTTAGTTAATGCTTGTTGATGAATCCTAGAATTGATCTTGCCGTGAAAAGCTGACACAAAGCAACATATCCAATCACATTTACATGCCTTTAGCCCTTCTGTTTCCCAAAGGGGTTGTCATAATTAGCAATGGAGTCTAAAAGCCCATTTCTCTGTGCCAGGCTGGCATGGATTTGCTGGTCTGCTGCTTAAAACCTATTTGTTCATCAATATTTCCCCTGTTCAGAGCTCAGGCTCCTTCTGTATTGATTCCTTTGTGCAAACTGTTTCTGTGGCTTGCTGGGCTGCACAAACCCTGTATTTATATTGTTTAGTTGCTTGTGCTCCCCACCAAGAGGGTTTTGATTCTCTCCCTGGTCTGAGGAACAGGATTTCTGCAGGTTTCTGATCCTGGTAGTCCATGGGACATCCACTGGAATGTACTGGAGGAACTGAGGTTCATTCACCCTCATTCATCTTAGAAAAACCTTATTTAAATAGCCCACAAATAATGCTTGGACTTGAACAAACCAGTGTTTATGTCATGGTTAACACCTGTAACTCAGTTTTCTCCAGGGGAGGATACAGAGTGGCCAAAGCACAGCTGTGGGATTGCAGTGACAGCTTAAAAAACAGCATCTCCAAAGTGGTTACTGCTCAGAAACAACTCCCACTGCTTTCTAAATGTAATGATCAGGTGATGTCCAGCACAGCCTCAGGCAGCTCCCTGAGCTTAGGGCAGCGTTTTAAGACGTGTTTAACTCTGCATCCTCACCTCCAGGGTGGTGCTGGGACTGCAGTCCTGTGTCATTCTCCACAGATGACATCAAATCTGCCAAAACAAGGGAAAGCATCAGGCTGCTATCATTGATGTACCAGTAATGGGAGAGGGAAAGTACTTTGGGTCTGTGTCACTTTGCAAGAAGAGTGCCATGTGCAAGATCCTTCCTCTAATCATTATACTGAAATCAAGTATCAGGCTCTGAATGCAATCTCTTCTCCTCTACAGTGCAAAGTGCTCTTTAGAAGGAAATCACCCCAATAAAACTCTTTTCCATTTCTGGAAGCAAAGTGTTATCCCTCTGAAGCCACCAGAGCTGCCTCGGATCCCAGTGGAGCAAAACAGCTTGTGCATTACATGCCAGTAAATGCAAAATATCTGAATAAAATCTACAACACAGGGGCAAGAACAGTTTGGAGGCAGGGAAACACCAATTGAAAACATCTGCTTTCATGCAGAAATTAAAACATATCAGTAGCTAAATATTGCTGTGTAAGTGACCTACCATCAACTCCTCAACTTTCTTAAAAGGCAAAGGACTTTTTTAACCTTTCTCCAAAACATGGTCATCAGTGACCATGCCTGGGAGCACAGGCTACAGAGGACTCAATGCAAGACAGGGCTGTTTAAAACAAAGATGAGCATTCCCAGTCTGCTTTGGGGGTGAAGACACAGCTGAGAGACTGGCTCCTCCACAGATAACTCAAAACACTCAGATTAGAAACCAGCCTGTCCCTATTATGAGTAGCATCATCCCATAGATGCCCATGTTACAACAGACAATCCTTTGTCTTCTCAAGTCCCTCCCTCCTTGGATACAGGAGTAAAGAGTGGCACCACATGGCCCAGCTGAAGGGAACAGCCATGTCTACGAATAAAACCTCTTACGAGAGTGCTGCATCACTGGAGGTGGATATTGCACAGTGTCAGGCATCAGTTCAGCTGCTAATAACCAGAAAATCACCTTACCAAAAAGGTCTTCAGTCCTTCCTCCCAGAGATACCACATCAGCAGCAGTCACATCAGGAGGGGAGTGGACAGGCAGTTTCGGGCTGGTGTTTAGTGGTGGCTCTGCCAGCACTGGTGTCTCTGTGTGATGTGCAGCTGCTGCCACTTCCGAGGGGCTGTCACTGGCCTGACCCAGGGGAGGTGATGTGTCAGAGACACCTACCCTGCAGCTGGGCATCTCTGAGCAAGGGGAACCAGCTGGGTGACGTGGGACTGTGGTGACCAGAGCAGTCCCCAGCTCTGTCCCTCCCTTGGTCAGCTCCAAGGCAGGTGGCTCAGCTTTACCCCCAGTGTCTTGCCCAGCTGGAGCTGGCTCCACCAACAAGTCATCTTCAGTTCCTCTGCCCTTGCTGCCACCATCTTTAATGTTTCTTTCCAGCTCAGTTTCATCCTGACCATGCTCACTCAGGTCAAGCTTGCTCAGGTTAGCATCAGACTGAGCATCTTCCATGAGATCAGGAGAATGTTGGGCCTCTTCATCTGGGCTCACGATGTCAGGCTGGATCCTGCCACCAGCAGGTACAGCTGGTGGGCCTGGTGGAGCTGTCAGCATGGACAATAAACCTTTGGTCACCACTGTCCTCCAGCTCTCTTTTATAGAGGTCTCCTGGACAGGCTCCTGGGGAGCTGCCATGGTATCATTTGAAGAGCCCAGAGTTTCAGGGTCTCTGAATACATAATACTGTCCTTTAAAATGCCTGTAGTCGTGGCTTCTGGAACCACTCCCTGACAGAAACAACACCTGGACCTCAGTGGCTTGTGCAGCAAAGATCAGAGTGCCTTGGTTGTGGCAGGCAAACACCACTTTGGTTTCCACGCTTGACGAGACCCCCTGGAAGATGATCTTGTCCTGGTTGTTGCCACAGCCATCTCTCCCCTGGAACCCTTGGATGTAGATGACAATGTGCTTCTGGGGGCCTGCCCAGATGGTCCAGTTGCACCAGATGTTGGGTTTAATGTCAGCATGCAGCGGGAGGTAAAACATGCCAGACCCATCCCGAAAGATGAGGTGGCAGCTCCTGATGGGAAAGTACTCTGTTACCCAGGGAGGGCCCAGCTCTGACACATCAGGAACACAGAAAAGAAACATGTAATCAAAGGTTATTATATACACATGTTATATCATGTATTACATTTTATATTCTATTATACATCAGACTTCTAAGAGTGCTGCAAATTGCCATGGGAAGGGAGGCATTTCAGATCCTCTCCTGCTTCAAGATTTCTGTAGTTTCAACCCCTGGAACCACATTTCCACACTACAACTGGAGTTAAGCCTCTTTGAGAGGCTTCATGAAGCAGAGTCAATGCCAGCCAGCTCCAAGATGGACCCAGCACTGGCCAGGCCAGTGAGGAGTCCTCCACTGAGAAGGAAGAGTGGCAGAGTCCAGGAGTGATGAGCTGACTGCAGATCCCATTCCCCATCCCCCTGCACCTCCAGAGGCAGGGGAAGAGGTAGAGAAACCAGGAGTGAAGCTGAGCCTGGGAAGAAGGGAAGGGTGAGGGGAAGCTTGTTTTTAAGATTTGGATTGATTTCTCATTATCCTACTCTGATTTGATTGGTAAGAAATTAAACTGATTTCCCTGGGTCAAACTTGTTTTGTCCATGATGGTAAATGGTCAGTGATCTCTCCCTGTCCTTATCTCACCTCACAAGCCTTTAATCACATTTTCTCTCCCCTGTCCTGCTGAGGAGGGGACTGAGAGCAGCTCTGGAGGGCACCTGGTGTCCAGCCAGGGTCACTCCAGCACAGTTCTCCCCAGAGAGCAGGTTGTGATTGCCAGGTGGAGACTGCAGGTGAAAGGCACAGCCTTGTCCTTGCCCCCACCAAGTACTTTTGACTTCTAAAGGTGACTTATGCCACGACACAAAGTGCTGGGACACCTACCAGCACGTTTTCCTTGCTGTCCTCCTGGCATCTGGGTGTTCCTGGGTCCATCAGAGGGCTCCCAAGGCTTCTGGTCTCTTGGCAGTGTTTCTCCCCACGGAGCTGCAGGCAGATCAGGGTGAGCAGGAGTGGTGCTGAAGGAGGCAGCTGTCCTCTGTCCTGCACCCACTTGCAGAGCTTCCGTGGCCCTCTGCATTTTAACTCCCCCAAAGTTAGAGACAGAAGCTGGTTTGTTACTAGCAGCACTGTCCTGATGCTGCACAGGCACCTCGTGCTCCTCTCTGATGTCAGACAGGGAAGCTGGTGTCATCCCAGAGCCACTGCTGACTCTGCCCTCAGGCTGGATAAGCCTCACACCAGGCCCTGGGACAGTGACAAAGGCTGGGGAGGGACTCCTGGCCATCAAACCCACAGAGGCTGTGGTTTCTCCTCCCTGGCCACCTGCCTCCCCCAGCACCAACTTTTGCATCCCAGGGCTAAGGCGCCTGGAGGACCCATCTGTGCCCAGTTCAGAGGCTACTGGTGGGTGGCAAGGTGGTGAAGGGTGGACCATCTCCTGTCCTCCTGGGCTAGCTGGGGGGATGTCCCTTTGCCTGAGACTGACAGGCTCCTGATCCAGAGCAGCTGGTAGAGAGGCCACCATGGACACAGGCTCCACCTGTGGAGGAAGAGGTGCTTCAGGGGTTAAATCCAGAGAGCCAAGGTCTGCAGGGACAGGTGCCGTGGAGGAGGTCACCAGCACAGGGATGGTTTCTGTCCCCAGGGCAGGCACACGTGTGAGAGGATGCTCCAGCCTGGTTGGCAAAGCAGGTACAGCCAGCCCTGGTGCTGTGGGATGCAGCTCTGTTCTCCTCCTGACAGCTCCCCTCCAGCTTCCCAGTGGGAAAACATCCATGAGCTTCCTATGCTGGAGGCCAGTTGTGCCTAGCTCAGGGTTAGGCACAGACAGATGCCCCAAACTGCTTTGGCTTCTCTCAGGTAGCAGCTGCAAGGGGTCCCTGGTGACCACATCAGAGAGGCTCCTCAGGCTGGGAATCAGGCCCTTGGAGAGGCCATCAGCTGGGACACTCAGCAGGGCAAGGCTTCCATCCTTCTCCAGGCTGGCTGTGCTGAGCTGGCTGTGCCTGCTGGCACCTGTGCCCTCCTGGCTTTGTCCTGGGCCAGGGGACAGAGGCTCAGAGTGTGCAGCCAAGTCCAGGCCACCTGTGCCTGTTGGTTTGATGGTAAACTGCAGGTGGCCCAGACCTTTTGGCCTCAGAGTAGGGTTCAGGACAGGCTGGCTGCTCTCCAGTCTCACACCTGCTGGCTGCCAAAAAGGTTCTGCTCCCTGGAAGGCACCAAGCAAAGGAGTTTCCAAAAGCACACTCTGCATGGGACCAAAACCCACGGCCATGTCTTCACTCACAGAGGGGGTCTGCCCCCAGGTGTCCTGTGCTGCAGTGGGGATTATGCCCTCAGGTGTTCCTATGCCTTGAGCTTCCTGAGCTCCCAGCAGCTCAGACCCCAGCCCACAAGGAGCTTTTGTTTCCAGAGCCTGTATCCTTGCACGTTCACTTGGAACAGGCTCTGTAGGGCTTCCCACAGCCGTGCTGTCCGGAGCAATCCCTCTGCCCTGCATCCACTCACTGCCACGAGTGGTTGCAAAGCCCAGCACACCTCCGAGGTTTTCAACCTGGCCAGACTGAAAAATGCCACCTTGTTTTGGCAGGTTTGAAGTGGCAGTTGCAGAAATCACATCATCTTTGGAGGAAGACCCACCTTCCTGGTCTTGGAAGATGTAGTACTTCCCTTTAAACCGTCCATCTCTCCAGTTTGGCAAGTACTTCTTCAGCAGCACTACATGGACAGCCTGAGCAAAGGTGGCAAAAACATGCATCTCCTTTTTCCAGCAGGCATAAACAACGCTGCTTTCCACCAGGGAGGAGATGCCTTCAAACAGAATTTTGTCCTCATTTTTGTTGCAAGCCTCCTTCGCAATGAATCCCCGGATATAAATGATGATGTGCTTCCTGGAGCCTGCCCAGATTGTCCAGTTGCACCAAAAGCTTACGGGGAAATCAGCATGGAATGCCGGAGGAGAAAACTCCCCATATTTGTCCTTCAGCACTCTGTGGCAGCTTCTTATGGGCACATAGGCTGATATCCAAGGAGACTCCAGCTCTGGAAGACAAGAAGCAACAACCAAGTTTTCCCTCATTTCCACTTCCAAAGAAATAGTTACCATCTTTATTTCCAGAAACTATTTTCAAGGTCCCTCTTCTCCCCATTTTGGTACCTCCTGCTTCCGTTTGCCAACCAACATGGAAGCCCATCAGTGGGAGAGCCTGTGAGTAACCCCTGGGAAAGCTGGAGAAGCCCTGGCCACCACCACCACCTCCAGCTCTGTGGAGAGCCAGGCTGTGCCCCCACACAGGGCATGCTCATGCTTCAAGCTCCCCCATGGCCATGCAGGGGCACAGAGGTCCCAGGACAGCCACACAGGAGGTGCCACTTGTCCCAGGGAGGCAGCATCTCCTCTGCAGGGTCAGGCTATTTAGGGATCATGGTCAAAGGCTCAGGGAGTTGCCACACCTGGGCGAGTTACAAAAGCAAAGAGTGAAGTGCTACATTTGGTTTCAGCCTGTGGTGAGGTTTGTTGTTTATACACCTGCAGAGCTGGGAGACAAAGCTCTCCCGAAGGCATTTTCAATCTCTTTGGTTTAAAGGGCTCAGCCAAGCCAGAAGCCATCAGAGCCCCAACATCAGTATCTCCCCATAGCCCTCAAAGTAGGAAGCAGCTTCCCTTAAGCAGGGAAAAGCAGTGTTTTCCAAAACCACATTCTCAAAGCCAGAAGAGTGGCAAGTTCATGATAGGTTTACCCTACAGGAGCACAATTAAATTTTGGGTTGAACTTTTGCCACTTGTTTTAATTGCTGCAGTGCTTTGCTCCTGCCTGCAAGACCTGCTCAGTGGCAGGGATTTGGCAGCCCCAGGACAGTGGCATAGGTTATCTCCCACATCAGCACTGATTTTTCCCTACCCCAGCACTCAGTACTGATCAACCACATCCCCTTCCCTCTCCACACCACAGCCAGGTTGTTGCTCCTGATTTTCCACACTACTTATTGTTGGCTTGAAGTACCCAACAAATTCTGGGTTTAAAAAAAAAAAAAAAAGGAGGCTGATCTGAGAACTTAATCTTACCTGGTTTAATTTTCCAGTATTCCTGAGAGGATCCCCTTGCCTATAAAAAAAAAAAGGGGTCCAATTGCAGGCCCAAATACCAATTCCTAATGCTTTTAACGCTGCTCAGAGAAATGCCAACACCAGCTCAGAGGAAAGGGAGCACCCAATCCAGCCTGGTGGATTGGGGTTTTGCCTGCACCTGGACCAAGCCCCAAGGTCACATCATTTATTCCAGGTGATTATAAATCTTCTCCCCTCCCTACATCCAGAAGCACTGCCTGATTTATGCTGTTGGACCACAACCAATACAAAAACACCCCCAAAACACGGCAAGCAAGGCCCAACCAGGCTTTAATCCCTAGGGGTCATGCAGAAGAGAGAAGGATGTGTAAGCAGGCAGGACACTGTGCCCAAGAAGGGAGTTTCCTACAGGGACCTGAGTCTCCACTTCCCATCACTCACCCCTGGAGCAGCACCAGCAGCATCACAGCAGGGCCTTGGCATCACCCCAGGACCCTGCCCAGAAGGAGCTGGCCCCAGCAGCCAAGGCATCAGGAGCAGGGCCAGAACAAATGTGGAGGGCAAAGACTTCATGGCAGAGGTTTACCAGAGACACAACATTAAAATAAGACCAAAACCAAACAAACAACAACAACAAAAAAAAAAAGAGAGAGAGAAAGGAAAAAACCCCTCCCCCTCTCCCCAAAAGAATCCCTCAGGCAGAGCAAACGTGAGATCACTACCCTTCCCAGACCCTCTCCAAAACACATCCCTGCAGTAAAGGGGCTAGCCCGGCAGCCCACTCACTCATATAGGGCGCTGCTTCACACCAGTGACAGCAATCAGGTAGTAGCAATTAGCTAATCAATGAAATGAGGCCAGCTGTAGCTTGTCAGGGACAGAGTTGTCCTTTCAGTTTGCTGCCCAAGTATTGTTTCTGTGCTGGGTGTTTGGGTGAGAAGGCATTTCTCCATTTATAACACATAATGTTATATAACCTGGAATTAAAGTGATGCTGATACCCCAAAGTGACATAGAAGCAGAGCCCAAGTTGCTTGTTTTCTTATGAAAGAAAAAGATGTTCTGTTACTGGAGGGGAAAAAACAATTCCTGATGTAAAAGTGAGTGTTTTCATCACAACATTTTAACCAGCTTCTGCTGAAGGCTGTGATTTCCCCCAGGGCTGCACCATCCTGAGACAGGACTGAGTGAAACAGGTGAAATTGCCTTGAAACACAAGCAGCTCATCTCCTCATCTACACTTACTGAAGTGTGGAAAGAAAACAGCCCAGGTGATGGTGTATAAATTATTAGATGCTTAAAATTCTTTCAGCTGTAATAGTCTAACTTGTCATTAGGAGCCACACAGTTTAGGCAATTAGGCTGTTTGACATGCAGCTTTGACAATATTGCTTTTAAAATGTCAATCATCATTTAGTAAAATAAAATTTAAAAATCTTTTATTTTCTTCCAGCTCATCACAGCCTGACAGGATGATGGATGTTCAGGGACAAATAACCCCATGGATTTTTTGGGGGTCAAATCAAGCAATGCATCAGACTGTCCTGGTTGTCCAGGAAATCATTGCATCCCAGCTCCCAATTTTTAAGCTTTTCCATCCACCCCAGTGAGGTCCCAATGACCAAAAGGCCAGTGAGAGCCTGTGATTCAGGCAGCAGGACAAACCTTTTCATCCCACAGCCATCTGTCTGTAACTACACATGTTCAAAGTGACCCCAAACCCCCTCCTGCTGTCCAGGAATGGACAGACCTGCAAAACCCCTTTCCCACTTATCATAGAAACAGAGAATCTTGGAAGATCACTCTGAGAGGATGGAGTCCAACCATTAACCAAACACTGCCAGGCTCACCACTAAACCATGCCCCTGAGCACCACATCTGCGTGACTTAAATCCCTCCAGGTATGGAGTCTTTGTCCTCGGGGGGGACTTCAGCTTGCCAGATGTTAACCAGGAACACCTCACAGCTGGCACAAACAGGTTCAGAAGATTCCTAAAGCTCCTGGGTGATGATTTCATGGCACAGATACTAAGAGAGCCGACTGGGCAAGATGCCCTCCTTGATTTGACACTTGCTTACAGAGAGGGTCTCACAAGTGAAAGGGTCATTGGTGGCTCTCTTGGCCACAGTGATCACGAAACCATCGAGTTTAAAAATCTCTGTTGACAGTGGGGAAAAGTGCCAGCAGAACTTCAACCCTGCACATGACTTCAGGCTGCTCAGGGAAGTGGAGGGTAAGGTCCCCTGGGAAAATGTGTTTGCAGGTGCTGGTGTCCATCAGTGCTGGTCACGTTTTAAGCAATGCCTCCTATGGGCACAGGAACAGGCAATGCCCAAATGTCAGAAGTCAAGCAGACAAGGTAAAAAGCTGACTTGGCTGAGCAGGGATCTTCTTCTGGAACTATGGCAAAAAAGGAAGGTGTATGCTGAGTGGAAGCAAGGTCAGGTGACATGGGAGGAATATAGAGATTCTGTTCATCATTGTAGGGAGAAAATCTGTGCAGCCAAAGCTCAACTGGAGCTGAAGCTGCCCAGCACTGTGGGAGATCATAAGAACAGGGTTTTTAAAATACATTAATATCAGAAAACAGTGCAGAAATAACATCAGCCTGTGGCAGGATGAGGATGGTCACCTCACGAACAGGGCCATAAAGCAAAGATGTTTAATGCTTTCTTTGTCTCTGTCTTCAACACTAATAATGGGGTAAGGGGTTTCCAGTGCCCTGAACTGAGCCCTGAGGACCATTCCAGTGCTCCAGATGGACCCCCATGAGTCTGAAGGGCCTAGATTCATCTGAGAATACTAAAAGAACTGGCTGGTGTCATTGTGAGGCCTATCTCCATGACTTTTGAATTGTCTTGGGAATCTGGAGAGGTCACAGCTAACTGGAAGCTGGCCAATATTGTCCCAGTTTTCCTGAAGGAAGGATGACCCTCGAAACTTCATGCCTTTCAGATTCACTTCAGTAAATAAATTATTCAGTAAATAAATTATGGAGAAGATTATTCTGGGAGGTATTGAAAAACACCTGAAGGACAAGACAGTCATTGGTCTCAGCAAGCACAGCTTCACGTCCTTATCAAACCTGATTTCCTTTTATGACAGGGTAATCCACCCAGCTGTTCAAGGGAAGCCAGTTGATGTTACCTTTTTGGATTTCAGTAAAGCTTTTGATACTGTCTCTCACAGGATCCTTCTGGAAAAAATGTCCATCCCAGCTGGATAAACACATCCTGTGATGGGTGAGCTCACGGGTGGGGCACAAAGGGTTACAGTGAATGGGGTGACATCAGACTGGGGTGCTGTCACTAGCAGGGTTCTCTGCAGGGCTCCATTCTCAGCCCTGTGCTCTTCAACATCTCCATAAATTACTTGGACACAGGACTGGCAGGGATACTGAGCAAGTTTGCAGGATACAAAACTGGGAGGAGCTGCTGACTCTCTCCAAGGCAGGGAGACNGGGAGGTTTAGATTGGGTATTAGAAAAAGGTTTTTTACCCAGAGGGTGGTTGGGCACAGGAACAGGCTCCCCAGGGAAATGGTCACAGCACCAAGCCTGACAGAGTTCAAGAAATGTTTGGACAACACACCCAGGCACTTGGTGGGATTCTTGGGGCTGTTCTGTGCAGGGCCAGAAGATGGACTTTGATGATCCTTGTAAGTCCCTTCCAACTGAGGATATTCTATGGTGACTCCACCCCTTTTTTGGGCCCAGCCATGCAGACAGTTTTTTACCCAGTGAAGAATACACCTGTCCATGCCATGAGCAGCCAGTTCCTGCAAGGAAATGCTCCGGGAAATGGTATCAAAGGCTTTAATAAAGTTTAGGCAGGCAACACCCATGGCACCATAGACTCGTGTGTGTCCAAGTGGTGTAAACTCCATGTAAATGAGGTTTGCCCTCCTGAACACTGAACAGTGTTGTGCTACCAGGATGTAAACCCTGGAAGACAAGGATCTTGGAAGGAAAGCCTGCTGCAAAGCAGGGAGGTCCCTAAGGTATTTTCTGGTTCATGAGGAGGAGTATTTGCTTCATTTTAGCTTAACAGGTGGTAGAGGAGGTGAAATAAATTGTAAGGCCCAGTGGTTTTTTTATGTGCTAATATGTAAGTGTTTGAGTGAGGAATCCTAATGTGGTTTGTTTGTTTGGTAGCAAGTCTTTATTTTCAGCCAATCTCCATAAAAACATAAATTACCTACTAGGATATTTGATCCTCTTGACTAAATCTTCACAGTCAACAGTTGTGGATTCTTAATTATTTCAGGCTCACCTGGCCCGAGAGCACCTCTCATAGGGCTGGTGGGCACATCCACACTGGCCTGGGCCAAGCTGCACAAATTCTGCACCACAGGGCCAAAACCTCCCAGTGGAATGTCTCAGCCTTTCTACCAGCTCCTGCACCCCTGATTTCTCAGGAGGGGGTTGAATCATGCCAGGATGAGCTGAGGGAGCCAGCGTGACCCTCAGGAGCCAAGCAGCTCCAGAGCTGCTGAGGAGGACACAGCTGCCTTGGGGGCTGCCAGCATGGACAGTCAACAAAATTAAGCTGATTTCAGCAAATGCTCAAATTTCCCCCCCAGACAGCATGATATACTAGGAGCTCCTACTTACAAGTGTTCTGCTGTCATTTGTAAGGCACCACAGAGTGTCTGAGAGCTTAGCACAGATAAATTTACCATCTGCCTCCCTCTAGTGATGGCATTGCTGAATAAAGAGAAGGTGAAAATCACACTGGGTTGTACTTTTACTTTCTTTCTTCCTTGTGAAGTCAAAGTAACTGAACACTGGCTTACTCATAAATCTCTTATGCACAAAAAGCAAGTGGGAAGAGCTGAAGTAGGGTGAGAAATTAGGATTTTGCTCATCACCTCACTAAACAGAAACAACTAAGGTCCAAAACAAGGGATGACAGCCAAAAGCTGCTGCTGAAAAAAAACATTTTGGTTATCAGAGATGAGAATATCTTTCAGGGAACTCATAAACTTTTTTTTTTTTTAGTAAGTTTCAAAAGCTGGGTTATTCTTTGGAGCTTAGCAATGTGCCCAGTGAAATTCCAGGAACACATCCAGGGAACAGCTCCATCCCTCCGAGTGAGCTGGCAAGGGCTCTGCTTCTAGGGGCTGCTCTATTATTTATATGTACATTATGTGGAATGAGAGCCCTGTATTTAGTGACCAGAGATAAGCATCAGTTTAAGCCCCATTTCTCTGTGTCACTCATTAAAGTCCTGGTTTTTTTGTGTCACTCCTCAGCCAGATTGATTTTAGGCCTGTTGGGGCCAAAGATGCAATTACACTCTCAGATACAATTAAAGGTAAGGGATTTCTCAGGAGCTGATGTTTTCCTTAAATACGGAGCTGGCTTTCCTTGATCACCAGTTGCTCCTCACTCTGATTCCTCTGGACTGTGCTCAGGGATGTTTTAAATGAGTGATGCCATCATGGTCCAGTTTGTCATGGTGAGTGTTTCAACCATGTTGGTGGTGGACTGTAGTACTATTAATATAACTGATGCATAGTTTAAACTCTGCATTTTGTGAGATTTTTATAGACTAATAGCACAGATTTTACACCTGCAAGATTTGTAAAAATCCTAGCAGTGTTTTTTCTCTGGGCTTTCAAGGCACCTATTTCTTCTTCATCCTAACCTGGATGTCCTCAGGCACTATTATTTAACCTCAGTGAGAGAGGTTAGACCCACTGGTATATCCACAAACAAGAGCTGCTTGTCCTGACCCACTTCTGACCTCCCATCTCACCTGGAAGGATGCTCCTCCTCCCCAGAGAAGCAAAACTGGTTGCACCAACACCCACAGTCAGCTCCTACTGCAGCTGGAAAGGAGAAATCTAGCTGAAAACCAGTATTGTGCAAACAAAATAAAATAAAGCTCACCAAGAAGTCCAAGCTTAACACCCAAGCTGGAATATCTTGTTTAGCCCATGAGGGCATCCTCAGATGTTGACATGAATTCTTTTCCCCATGTGATTATCCCACAGAGCAGAGGGAAGTTCATCAGGTGCATCCTGCTGCCAGAGAGAGCATCTCCTTGACAACTTGCTATGCCACTTTGGCTCAATAGCAAGGCAGGCAAAACATCCCCTGCTTTTTCTTTTTTTCCTTGCAGGGTGACTTTTCTTGCTCCTTCAACATAAGGACTCAGCAGCCACTGCTGCCACCAAGAAAAGCTGCTTGCATCCAAAAAAGAAGATGAAACTCGTTGAGATGGGTTTGGTGAGGTGGCTCACCTGGTGATGAGAGGGACAGAGCAGCATCACCCCAGCCAGGGATTTGTGCCCTCTAGGTGTGTCCTGGCAGGGGCAGACATTGCCCTTCTGCCCCAGACCAGAGGGACAGTGACAGGCAGGGGGGCTGGTGGCCATCCCTTCAACACCAGGAGATTCCAAAGCCAGGGCTCACCTGGAAGGAAATGGGAGGGCTGGCATTCAGGATATGGCTCTAGAGGATATGGGAGGGCAGGCATTCCATCAGGCACGGGCAGGCTCATCCCATTCCTGGAACAGCTGCCACCTTCTGCAGCAGGGGAAAATTCAGAATGAAAATCCTGCAGCAGGGATGCCCCAGCCACCAGTCCCTGAGCCCAGCCAGGCCACTGCTGTTGGTGGGAGGAAGCCCAGGCTGCAGGCAGCTCTGTGTCCTGCAAACCACTGCAGAACTGATTTATATTAAAAGTAAAGAGCACACAATACCGAAGTGGTTGGGGTTTGTCTATTAATCTCTCAACAGTCAGCTGCAAACCTAACAAATCCTCTGAAATAGCAGCGGGGAGCCAGCTCATTCCTCCCTGCCCCCTTTTACAGCTAAAAATAATCAATAATGGCTGTCCGAAACAGGGAGACCGAAGCAATTTCACAGGCTGCGGGATCATGACTCACATCTTCATTCGCACGCTGGCTGGGCACAAAACAAACCGTGGGGCGGCGTTTCCCAGCAGCCGCGGTGGGAAATCACCTCTGAACCACCGGGCACCTGGATGGAGCTCTTGCATCCCCTCCTTTTGCCGTCATCCTGCAGCGGTAAGAAATTAAAATAAAACTGATGCAGCCAGGGTGAGAGCAGCATTATCCGCCTCGCTTAATGCATGCGAGGGCTAATTGAACCACTCGGGATCAGCGAGCCCCCGGGAGGCAGCTGGAGTTGTTATTCTGCTGCCAATTGCTGTTTTCAGCTGCCACCGGCAGCTCGAGGGACTTGCTCAGGGTGTCCCGGGGTAAGGGTAATGGTGCTGGAGGAGTTTTCCATCCAAATCCCCATCCAAAGGGGCCGCCCTTTTGCCCGGGCAGCTCACCCTGCTCAGGTGGGTCCATCCTCTCTCGTGCACATCTGCAGGCAGCTGTTCTCCCCCGAAAGGCAGCAGCACCAGAGGAGAAGCAGCAACAGTCTGACCCATTCCAACAGTCTGACCCATTCCAACAGTCTGACCCATTCCAAGTCTGACCCATTCCAACAGTCTGACCCATTCCAACAGTCTGACCCATTCCCTCTGTGGCGGCCACATTTCAGGAACTGATAACAAACCCCAGCATTTCCCACCTGGCTCGCTGCTGTCCCGGCTCCCACCGCCTCGGGGGGATTTTGCTGCGGTGAGAAAGAGGCAGCTTCGTGTCTCTGTGTTGGCACCGCAGTGGGAAAACCCTGGTAGTGTCTCCGGGACTTTCCCAGCCTGGCAAAAAGAAATTAATTATATTGCACCCTCCTGCCCCAAAGCCGCCTGTCCTGGCCTAGAGAAGGTGGTGACGCGGTGCCGGCGCAGTGTGCACAGGAAAGCACCCGCCCCAGACTTTCAGGATGACTGTAAGGTCTGCATCCAGGTGCTGAGGAACGCAGTTTGTCAGCAGGGGCATCCCCGCTCCCTCACCGCCGCTTTCCGGAGCAGCCCCGTGGGTGGGAGGCGGCCGCCACACTTGGCTGTTCCTCTCCGTGTTGGTTCATTATTGCACAGCTGGGGGAGAGGGAGGGGGATCCTTAAAAAATAAAAAATAAAAAAACCACAACCTATGAAAAAAGAAAAAAAATAGACAAAATAGATGCCACAAAGGCTGTGGCCAGATTGATGGGATTTACTCCCTGCCTGCTCAGGAATGGGGTGCCAAGGGGTGGCACGGATCCTGTCCTGATGCTGACACAGCTCCAGTGCAGGCTGCTCTTTGCCTCGGGCTGTCCCTGTTCCAGGCCAGTGTGGCTGGGTCTGCAAAGGGTCTGACCCAGCACAGCTCCGGATGGGGCTGGGAGCCTGCCTGGAGTCATGGCAAACATGCCAAGAGGCCCTAGATGAGGAATTTTCCCAGAGGTCCTGAATAGATCTGCACAGCCCTGGTCAGAGAAGCTCCCTGGGATAACACTCCCCCCATCTCCTCACCAAGGGCTGTTACACACATTTTGGGAAGGTGGGTATGGGATCCCATTGTTTGGGATCCCAAACCTTGGCCAGGTGTGTGCCCCAAGCTGGAGGCTGTGGCTGGAGGCTGGTGGTGGTGGCCAAGGGCTGGTGGTGAATTCTGCCCGGGATGTTCACTGCTCCACGTGCAGACAGGTGGAGTCACTGAGCCAGCTGGGTGCTTACCTGCACCAGGTGCATTCCAGCTGACCTCATCTGGGCTGATAAACCCCTCTTCCCCTCTCCTCTGGCCTCACCACAGCCAGCAGCTGCTCCAGGAGCCTGGCTGTCACCTTGCAACTCCCTGCATGGGAAAAGGTTTCAATTCCAACATGCTGCGGCTGCCTTACTGGGCACCAACCAAACCTGGGACTGGAAGGTGCTGGAGAAAGGCAGCAGGGATTGCTGGAGTGTGAAAAGAAAAAAAAAAAAACACAAAGAAACTGTTGCTTTCAGGATGACGCTGCAGTCAGGAAGTGGTTTAAGAAACAGTGCAGATGTTCAAATGGACAACATGGCACCAGTTTTTCCTCTATGCTGTTAATTACACATGGTTCTGGAGCATGAGGGGTACAGAGCTACCACTTCCTGCTCTTGCTAAAGACTCTCACACAAAAGAGAAGTGGAGGCAAACGTGGAAAATCCAACAAACAAATCATTAAAATGAGGACAAATCCCAGCTCTGAAAGGCTGCAGGATGCGCTGCTCTGTACGCCCACGCCACAAAGCCACTGGGAGACTACAGTAAGCAAAGGCAATAAAAGAGATGAATTCTTCTTCCTGCTCTGTGCAGGGAGCAAATGGCTCCCAAATCCTGTGTCTGGTAGCACCTCCTTCGAAAACACCCAGACATGAGCAGTGGTGCCTCCAGCTCCAGACAAACGTGGGTATTTTGGTGGAAACCCCTTGGGGAATGGGTGCTCAGAAGCAATCTGTTCCATGTACTGAGGCTGTACAAGGATGCCAGTGGCAAAACCCTGCCTGATTTCAAGGCAGATATGAGCTCAGTCTGAAAGGTCTAAATCTCAGCTGCTGGGTGAATGCCTGCAGGGAGGATGACTGGGTCCATGCTGGCAGCTGCCATCACCCTCAGCATCGGCTTTTGGAGAGAAAACCAGAAACACATCCAATTCCTCCAGGAGGGTGTTCCAATGACTGTGCCACTGATGTGAACATCCTCAAACAACAGACTGAACCAGCTATCGAAGGGAAATTTCCTTCCCCTTCAGCCTGAACTCTCTTTTACTTCTGCTAATGACTTCACATGAAGGAATCCAGATGTTAAAAACAGCAGTCAGGCCAAAAAGCTGGCCCGTGTCCGTGTGTGACACTTCCCCTCTGTCCTGGCTGGCTGGGCTGGGAAGGAGTTTGGGAGCAAAAACCCAGCTGAGCAACAGCTTGCCTTGGCTGAACAACTGCCAGCAGCCACAGCAACTCAGCAGCCAGAAAGAAAAATCCCACCTGGAGTAAGCCAGAATAATTGCTGGTTAAAGAAAAAGTAGACTGAGCAAACATTGCAGCCTTTCATGGCTCTGAAAACTAACATTAAATTTTTGCAAAGTCAGTAAGAGGTGTGCTTGGAAAGGGGATTTGTGAAATGGTAACTTGGTCACCACTTCTTTGGGTCTCTGTCCAAAGCAATTGGGCTGTGAGTGCCACAGGGGAGTGCCACCCACGCTGAGCTGGGGAGGATCTCATCCCATAGATAATTCTGCAGGACCCAGTTCATCTGCTAACATAGTTATAGGGATTTCCAACAAATAGGTCTGTGTGCAGTGGAACAGGACCTTCTATCCATCCCCTGGTGAGGCTGGTTGATGCCTCTTAGCCACCAGCACCCATCAAAACCCCTGCTGGTTGGGGCATTTGTGCTCAGCTGGGCTGATTTGTACAAGGCTTTGAGGTCTCCAGCCCTGACCTGGATGGAAAAGGCTCCCCTGCTGCCACCCCTGACCTGGCAGCCTGCTGGCCGTGGAGCAGAGGGGCTGAGACATTCAATCTTTAAATACAGAAGTAATCTGCAGCCAGGCTTATAGCAAATGATCCTAATGAAAAGCAGCTGCCTCATGCCTGTAAATAGGACTGTCTATGCAGCATTTTGCCCTAATGGAGTAAAATCAGAAGATGGGACTTCTATATAGAAAAAGACTTGCAGTCTCAAATCTAAACTCTATTGACATGCCAGCACCGTTGGTTAGAGAGGGAGGGTTTAGGGACAGTCAAAAAAACCTCAGCACAGAGCAGCCAGGGTACCTCAAAGAGATTTTAATACCTTCCCTTCTTGCAGTTTCTCTATAAAACACTCTAGTGAAAGACAGACTTTCTATCACATGAATCTCTTCAATCCCAGTCTTCCCTTGCTCTCCCAGGCTGATTCCTCTGCCAGGCCCTTGTTGGCCTCCCCAGGCCCTTTGCTGGTGGCTCATCTCCAGCTGGGTTTGTGCTGTGTGACCACAGAGAAACCCAGCTTAACTTTCCTCACTGAGCAGGCATTGATCCCAATGAAAACCTGTCTGTGACATGAAGTGAGTGGAAATTGGGGTCTGTTAGATCCTGCTGGAGGCCACGAGGATGATGAAGGGTCTAGAGGGGAAGCCAGATGAGGAGCAGCTGAGCTCACTTGGTCTGTTCAGCCTGGAGGAGACTGAGGGGAGATCTCAGTGGGGTCTTCAACATCCTCAGTGTGTGGCAACACTCTCAAGGCCAGTGACAGTGATCCCAGAATCTGCCAGAAAATAAACTTTCCAATACAATTTGAAGCATTAGAAAGCTGGCATTCTTTATCAGCACTGGACACAGAGGAGGATATCTCCTTTAATCTGAGGTGTGAGGTGACACTAAAACAGGGTTTTTATTCCATCATAATCATACATACTCATTGCAACGTGTCTCCCAGCTAATACATAAAAATCACTTTGCCTAGAACTAATTTGCACACATCAGTCTCCTACTGGAAGCCCTTTTATGGTCCTGGAGGGTCCTCTAAAGGGGTCTCTGGTGGTTGTATTCACCGAATCCTCCAATATTACAGGTGGCCTTTCCTTGAACTTTTCTTTGGGCATGCACTGTGGCTTCTTGTTACGTAACTTGCCAAAACCCCACTACAGACCTCATTAGCTGTTTTTCCACGGATACATTTCCAGCTACATTTATCATCCTGACTGCATACCTCTACATTCATTCATCTTTTTTGCTAGTTAGTTTTTAGGCTCTGCCCAGCAACTTCAGGGGAACTGAAAATTTCTATCCTCTATGTTATTTATCAACAGGATTCGAGGAAATGGAATGAGGCTGAGTCAGTGGAGATTTAGTTTGGTATCAGGAAAATCCAGTGCCTGCTGTATGTAAAAAAACCTGTAAGTTTTTCCTGTGCTTCTGGCTCACTCCTGTTGAAAACCCTCATTTGCTTTTCCAGGCTACTCTTGATTCTGTAGCCCTCTCTCAGGCCTTTCTTCAGTCATTCCTTTCCAAATCCAGGACTCACATCTCACACAGACTGAAGCTGCTACATGTGGGTCCCTGTGGTCTCCTTCTGCACCTTTTGCAGTTAGACTCTGTCCTTCTGGGATGAGGAAACCCAAACTGCGTGCATATTGAAAATATGGATGGACTGTGGATTTACTCTGTGTCAGCCCAGTCAGATATGACACAGCTGGTAAGAGCACTTGGAGCTCTTCTAACTCTTTATCCTGCTTCTTGAATACCAAACTATTTTTCCTCCAAGTGTATGTTTATCAAGATTTTCAGATCTTAACATGAACAAAAATTCCCTGGAGCTGAGGCTGGCATCATGCCGTGCTATATATCATTATAAAAGACAAATTCCAGATCCTGGGATATTCACAACAGACCAAAATAAAAGGAAGAAACTCGGGAGGAATTCAAAAAGAAGTAGGTGGGAGGGATGTTTAATGTAATGCTAAAGCAGCAGCAGTTTATTTAAGCAAATACCAGGTGACTAAATGAAATGCTGGTTGTTTTCTTCTGCAGTTTGGGCCCTTTCCTTTCACAGATCTCCCTTCTGGGGATAGAGACAATAACATCAGCTCTGGAGCACCATGTTTATCTGCTCACTCGCACAGAACTACACCCACACGGGTGATCTGGCATCTGTTTAGCCCCCCAGAGATATGCAAGGTGCAAACACTCATCTAGAAATGAGCTATCCACGGGGTTTTTAAAACCACTGTGCTTCACCTGAAATCACAGACAAGATACAGACACAGGGAAAAAAATAGTTTCTAAAATATTTCTGTGCACAAGACACAGGCAGGTGAAGGGCATCATTAACCACTGCAGCCCTTCCACATGAGACTGGGCCTGGCACCATTCCTGCCCAGCCAGATTGCTGGGGGAAGAGCAAAGCTGCCTGATTCCAGGTGTGATGCAGGTCTGGAATCATGTTGGCCTCGAACACCTTCTCCCTGCCTGGTGAAACTGGGAGAGGTGATGACTTTATCACCTGGGCTTCTCCTGTTTGCTGCAGTGCCCTGGGACACAGCCCTGCACACTCACTGCTTAGGAAGGCGTGGAGCAACTCTCCTGGATTGAGCCTCCTCTCCAGACAGACTCCATCCACAGGAGGGATGTCAACAGGATGGAATACAAAGATGGATTTTCTTTAGCAGGCTTCCCACTTAGCAAATGTGGCTGAAGGATTTCCTGAGCAGAGCTGTGCTGAAAGTCTCCCTATCCTCGCCTGACCTTGGCAATCTCCTACAGAGATCAGAGTTCATCCATATCCTGTTTGGATGAGAGACAACAGAGTGTCACTGGATTCAACCACAGCTTTCTCCAAGGAGGGGTTGGACTGCAGCAGCTCCCCTTGCTTCTCCAGGCAAGAGGCACAGTTACCCAACACAAAATAAATAGGGAAATAATTCCTTCCAGTGCCCTGGTTCTTTTAAGGCACACAAGGCAAAAGACTGAATCATAGACATGGGGAATGAAGGACTCATAATTATTAAGTGCCATTAAAAATTCCAGTGCAAAACTCATCTGTGTAATTAGGTCAGTATCAATTACACTGATAGAATGATTCAGGTCTCTCCAGCATTAAACACCAGCTACATACAACAAACACCCTCAAACAGGGAAAATCCAAAATGGGCCAGCTGGGAACGAGCAAAAATAAATCTGGGAAAGGATGTCACACTCTTAACCACCCACACAGAGCAGGAGGTCCATGTTCTCTCCTAAAACACACTCAGAGTATGGAAAAAGCACAGGCAATCATGAAAGGACATGTGCTGGAACTGCCTGGGAAGTGGAATAAGGGACCAGGCATCATCTGAGATTCAGATGGGTCCACGCCAGCTCCTCCTCCCAAGACACAGGCACATATTTTATTTCACTTTCCAGCAGGCAGCTGCAGCTCCATCACACAGGATGGCTCAGGCAACACAGAGGAGAGCTGGGAAATATAACAAATTACTGCATAAGCAAATGCTATTTCAGCGTAGCAAATTGTAGGATGTCAGTTCCAAACTTAGATCAAATGTAAACGTATTTGAAAAGTTTTGAGATGCTTCAACTAGAGGTCCGAAAGCCACCCCTCCATAATGCCCCTACTGTGACATTCACTTCCTGGCAGCTCTGAACCCAATTTTCTCACACTTAATATTATTCCACATATAGCTAAAATGGTTCATTTTGCTTTCCTGTGAGGAAGAAAGCACAGGAATTAAAGATCAGAAAGCTAGAGAAGAAGAAACCAATAATAATCAGCATTGAATAAGAACTGAGGGCATGTATCACATGAAGATACAGCTCATGGAGCAAAAAAATAAAAAACCCTGTTCAATGCATATGTAACCACTGACTACCTATCAACTTTCAGTTTTTCCTGTCATACTTTGTTACTAAAAGATCACCAGGGCATCAGGTTTAAGTTGTATCAGTGATGGCTGTACCAGCAACACTCTCTGGGGATGGTCCATTCCAAAAAGATACTGAAGATACTCCTGGTGTTCACTTGTGTGCACTCCAAACTGCAGTGGCAGCTGACTGACAATTTTCTCATTCTTGGAGCACTGGATATGGAATGTTCACACAGCACAGGATTTGTTGTAGAGCTCTTTGCCAGTGAAGGTAAAAATTAAAGAAAAAGAAAAAAAAATCCAACTCAAGAAAACCCCAAATTCCTGGAAGATAATTTTGCTGCTTGTCACCAACCACTGTAGCTTAGAAGCAGCTTCAAGTGATTAAAGGCTCTCACGAGCTACCAGAAGTGTTTTGTTCCCCCTCTGAGGGGCTGGAGGGCCTTGGGTAGGTACAGTACAGCTTTCCTTGAGCTCACATTAGAACAATCCACGTTGTATTTATATGGAGAACAGATGACAGCTCTAAGAACAAGGAAGAATTCCCAGGCCAGTTCCAACAAGGAACCTCTCTGAAACCTGAAGGGCACAAACAAAATTCACCTCTCTTGAAAGTCATCCAATTTCCAGGTGTCATAAAGCATGGCTTATGTTTCAACTCTCTTGAACCATAATCGTCTGCTAAGCATTATTACTGCTGATCACCTGGCACTGTATCAAAATCATGTAGGACAGATTTAAGAAAAACAATTCACTGGCCTCTCCAGCATTTATCTTCTCATAAGCAAAGTGGTCAACGAGAAACAAGATGATGAAACTTAGAGGTCTCTTGGGCAGCAGCCAAACCTACATCTAAAGCAGAAGTCTGTTTCTTCACATATTAGAAAGATTGAAAGGAAAAAAAGAAAAATTCCTTTGGGTTTATATCTTCAAAAAATTTCTCCCACTTCCCATTGTGACTAAATAAGATATCTACCAAAGTGAGGGTTCATTTTTCAGTTCATCTCAGCCTACTATTTCCTACCCTGGCAGTTGCTCACCTGGAAGCTTTTGTAACATCTGTAATGGGGATTTCTTCCCACACACAGCTCTCCCCCCATTTGTTTCTCAAAAAGAATTTGTGTATGTTTGAATATAGGACAGTAAGAAATGAAAACTGTTATGCAGATTTTGGAAAAGGAGAAAAGCACAAGGGGTCTATAGAGACATAAAATTGCTTCTATTTTCTTCAATATTGCTGAAGAATAATTCAAATCTCAGTAAAATTTTGCTCTAAAAGCAGGCTCACAGGTGAGCTTCCAGGTTTGATCTGATAGACAGGTGAGAGCCTCCTCACTTGGCCAAGCAGCTCTGTAGACTGAACATAAATCACTATTCCCAGCTCTATCACAATCTAATGTTACAGGATACCAGAAAAGCAAGAGCACAAAGTATTAAGAACCAGAATGATCCTGCAGGTTAGAAAACAGAGAAGTGGCTTGAAGGATGACTTTCTTCTGAAGTCACAACTCATTATTTTGTACAAATGAAAGGTCTGTGTTCTTAAAACTTGTGCCTTTCTTTCAACAGGGCTTTCAAATACTCATCACACACAGGCATTCTGGCTGATCTGCCAGCACAGTGTGGATGTTGTGTCCCCCAAAAAAAGGTAAAATTTGGACTGTCATGAGATAAAATTGACTTTTCTGGAAGAGGAGGAGTATCAGTGATAGGAGTAGTGGGGAAAAAACATGACACATTTAAGACACACGAGGAAACTCAAATGAATCATGTACTAATCAGCCTTTGCAGAACTCAGCCGAAATTTATCCAGAGGGATGGAGGAAGAGGGCAAAAGGACACAAAAATACAGCCACACAAATACTAAGCTGCAGCTCTTGGCTTAAAAATCTAACGGGGGATATCTGGGGATTATTTCTAACCCCTGTAGAAACTCCCTTCAAATCTGTCTAGAGCAGTTTTGTTTAAAGAAATTACAATGGTGTACAGTTGGCCAACTCCAAAATCACAAAGTTTACAGCTTGTTTGGCAGCTCAGCATTTTCCCCCCAGTTACTCTCCTGTTTGAAAGTTTGAAATCAGGCTTTGATATGAGTTACTTTGTAAATCTTTTTGTAAATTTTTTCTGTAAATTTCTCAGAAAACCTTGAGATTTACTGGAGGGGCAAGCACAGTGTCCACCAAGAGACAAGCGATGAGGGGATAGAGGGAACAAAGACACATGACAAGGCAAAAAAGATGGATTCATTTAGATGGGGAGCTCAGCAGGAAAGACTGGAAGTTACACAGGTTGAACACGCAGAGGTAAATCAAGGAGCCTAGAAACTAGGAGACTGATTGGAATTCTCTCCGTATAAAATTTGACATTGTCAAATTTATCTCAATGTATTTCTGACAGGAAACTCAGTGTGCACTCATATGAAGCACATAACTCATGTCTGAAGTCCTTAGGCTTGAAGGCAGCTTAAATATAAATATATATATATAACTGCAATAACATGAAAATACAGAAAACTGAGCAAAACTTGTGGTCACAGAGATTTGCTCTATACTTCCATAGATGTTAACAGATCCTGAAGTGAAGACTGACATTCCAAGACCAACTTAAGCCCAGATCACCTGGTTCAGCCAGGTGTTAGACAGGGTACAAATGTTTTCATTGACAAATGAAAATGGACTTTTCATCTTTTGAAAAGGCTGGCCAGCCAAGCCCACAAGGGGCTGCTCAGCCACCCCTCAGCAGAATCCAGGCAGAGCTGTTTAAACACTGCTTAGGGCAGGCTGGGCCAATACAAATATAAACTGTGATTAGCAATCAAGTACCTGGTCCGAGCACAACAACAGCAGAACTGACCTGCTCAGTATTTCATCACTCCTGACATTTGAAAATTTGCTTCCAGAACTGAGTTGCCTTCACTTTAATTCTCACTCCCACTCCTGTTCTCACCTTCATCCAGCAAGGAAGGGGGAAACAGGTCCATAAAGTGAGAGGAAGAGAATGGAGAGAATTTTGAAGAGTGTTTTGTTCTGGGGCTGACTGACAGGCATTGCTCCATTCAGAACCACCTCCATGATTACTGCCTATGAAAGGGATCCATTAAGCAGCTCTCCTTGCCCTATTTGCTTGCTAAGTTGGTTTCATGATTATTCTGAGAAGGAAATAGTTCAGTGCAGACATGAACTCATTTGGATTGGTGCCCTCAAGCAAACACAACTCGAGTGGAAATCTTACCCATATGAGGTGCAGTAAGGTGGAAGGAGGCCAAATTTGGAGGGTGAATGCTGACTGTGGGCTAGATCAGAACAGCAGCACCAGATAAGAGCTGCATTGCTCACTGCTGCATCACAAAGCCCCAAATTTAGCATTACCTGCATGAGGATCCATGCTGACTGGCATACACAATGCAAACCTTCCAGTGAATTCCAATCTGCCTCTTTCTTGTATTTTCCAGCCAAAACCCTTTTTGAAGTTTGACTTTCTGTGCTCCCAACACTCAAAAGCAGAAAAGGACTGCCAGAAAGTCTCTTATCACCAGCCCTGTCAGTGCTACATTTCACTCAAGCCTACATAACAAAATAAAAACAGGTAGGGGAGGAAGGGATCCAAGTGTAAAATGTAGTCAGGCCAAGGAACCAACTGGCAGAAAACAGGGACTCCATCCTCTGGAAGATAAACATTGTAATTTGTGCATTAATTATAGCTCATTTACCTTCCTTATCCTGTATTTCCTCCTCCCAACTGGATTTTGAAGCAAAGGCCTGAGCCTTTATACAAACAAGCTAATGGATTTTAATGGCTCACCCTGATGCAGTGTTATTTAATCACAGCAGCACTTCATTTTCCCTGCTGCATTCAGGGAAGAAAAAAAGACAAAGACCGCATCTGCATTCAGCTGTCTCACTCAAATACATCTTATTTCAGTTTTCAGATTCCATTATTTCCATTGTAGTCAAATTTTCTTGTGCCTTCATCTTAGTAGACTCTTTCCCTTTAAGAAAAAACACAACAGAAATGTGAGTGTTTAACAGCATTTCAGAAAGATGCAGTAGGTTACAGCAGATACAGGTTGTTGCACCTACTATTTAAGGACTTTTCATCTTCTGTGTCCCAGCTGTCCCCAAATCCCATTCCCATCGCACTTTTGGATGCATTCTGTTCCTTTATCTCTGTTATTTATTTCCTTCACTCTTTACTCCACACACTCCCAGTTATTTGCCAAGACAATTCTTTCTCTGTGGGAGAGGAGCAGGCAGAGCCACCAGTGCTTCTCCACACTCAGAGTAAACCAAACTGCTCTGTCAGATTCTCCCCCAGTACCTTTTGCCTATTTGGCCGCCCAGCACCACCCCCTCACCCTCGTCCTCTGCCCTTTCTCCTGTCCCTTCAGAAGGTGGGGAAATGCTTTCTCACAGCATCTCTCCTTCCCAAGTGCCACTCCCCCTGTTTTTCTTTATTGCCAGGTGTGTCCCACGCAAGAGGCCTGGTTTTTATCTCATGGTTACAGGGAAGGGTATAAATTAAATAATTAATGCTGGCACTCCACCGATGGCACCCGTTTCACTTAACATCACACGGGCACTCCACCCTATCTTACTCACACGATTTAATCCTCAGGCTCTTTTCCTGTCCCTCTTTTTGCTGCAACGCTTCTGTTTGTGTTTGCTCCTCCCATGGACCTCAGCAGTTTGTTTAGTGCTCACTTGTCTCTGCCTCTTTCCCCTCCACATCTCCACTCACCCCCAGCCCCCTCCTTTTCAACTCTCCTTCACTTTTTCTTTCTCTCCCCCTTCCTCCTTCCCCCCATCAAGACTTAACACTTCATCTGTCCTTGCATCTTGCACCATCTGCATAACTTATCTTCTTTCACTTGGCTTAAACTCCTGACAAAAATTCCATGAATATTTAAAGAAACAGGGCGCTTAGCAAGGCTAAGAACAGAGTAGGAAGAAACTCATGTAAAATCTGCAGCTCTTTCAGAAAGTTGTCGCTTCACATGAGGAATGACAAAGCACAAGGGTCAAACTTCACAGCACAACACCAGAGCACAGCCTTTTATCCATGCCGGGGTCAACACGATCATCTACAGAACAAAGAGGTGGAAGACTAGAACACTTCACCTCTCCCTGAACAAATAAAGAACCACATTTGTTTCAGGTAAACGAAGGAAAAAGAAAGCAGGTGAGAAAGAAAAAAGAGGCGTTGCTGCCGAGTTGTTTCAATCAAAAATTCCAAGTGCCAGCCATTCAATCCAGTCCTTGACTCCTTTCAATTGCACCAGCAGTGGTATTGTACAATTATTTCTGTAAGTACTGTTCGTCCCAAGGCACTTAATGTCCCCCTTGCTTTCACCAGAGTTGCCCATCTATTCCAGCATCTAACAAACACAGGTACAACTGTGACATTTTCTTGATAGTCTGCTACACAAGCTTAGAGAAATCTGTCAAATAAAACCTTTTGTTTCTGAACTTCTGAAATGTAGAGTGCAACTGCTCTGCAAGTCAACATGAAGCATTGCCAGAAATATTTAAATCACATTTTATTTTTCAAATTCAAAAATAACAATTAGCTTTATTTACCATGTTACACATCTCAGATTTAAAATATCATGCTCTATTTAAATATCCAAGTGACAACACTATACAAATAAAATGTTACACAAAATATATTTAAGAAAATGTTTTGGTCTTCAATCTGAACAATAAATAGACAGGCACTTCTACATATACAAAGAAAGCGACCACTATTTAGAGCAATTCTGATAAGCAAGATGTGGAAATAGAGAAGATCTGAGTTTCGAAAACACGTGTAACTCTACATGAAGCTTCATGCAAACTTCAAAGTTTGGTTCAGAATTCGAAACTCTTGGGATCTGCACAATTCTGGATTTGCCGCCGCTCTACAGGAGACCCAAGCTGTGCTCTCAAGAACCAATGTGCAATTTCAGTCATTTCCATCAAATCAAGCTACCTGACCACATTTAGTGCCCCAACAGAAACCAAGGATTGACCAGAGTAGCTTTCCACATAAATAACATGAGCAATAAGTCAGCTTCAGTACGTAGGCTTGAGGTGGGAGCAGCCCCACCTGCCCAGCCCCAAAAAACCGTCATCTTCTTTTTCCTTATACACTGAGCTCTTAGGGATCATTTCAAGCAGAATTATGCTTTTTTTGGTAAAAAAAAAAAAAGCTTCATCTAATAAAAGGGTAACTCCTTCAGACACAGGTACACTTTACACAAAGGATCATAAGTAAAGGGGAAAAAAATACTGTTCCAGGGTGCAAAAGAACTGAAAACTATAAATTAAAAACAAAAAATCAAAATTTAAAGTCTCGTAAGTGTCTAAAAGTAAAACTACATTCCTCCAATTTGTGTATTTTCAGTTTTCAGTGGTTTCCACACACAGACACTACTCAAGGGAAAATTATCTTCCACCATCACAATTAATGAAAGGTGCATTGTGGTAGGCAATCCCTGTTTCCAGTACAGCTAACCAGTCACTGACAGCTAGTTATATCCGCCAAGCCTTTTTTAAAATTAAGACCGATATTGAAATATAACGACCACCAGGACAGTGGAAAAGTCAGGACCAAGTCTTCAAGCCATCCCTGCAAATTTTAGTATTACTCTCATTTTCAGAAGTACAGGAAAAAGTTTACAGCGAAAATTCAGCTATTAAACAGAGCTTCAGTGATCCAAACTTGAGAAGTTTTTTGGACTTAAGACACTTATGCACGTTACTTTAACAATTTAAGTGTGGATCTTGCAAGCGTGTCCAAATCTTAATCATTTCTTGAGGTTTTCTACTATGCACTAACATTAAGTTTGTGTAGGAACAGATGTTATTTCTGTATTTTTCTTCAATATCAAACGTTTTGAAGCCTTTGTGTTTTTCCGGAGCAAGCCCAAGCTTCTGAAGGCACATTCCAGTATAAACATCATCAATAGGGTAGAGGAGTACCTGGTCAGATGCATTATTCAGTCTTAGTGCCAGATCACCAGAGTACAGGAACCCACCGCCTCCTGCGTACGGGGGATACGAACCTTCATAAACACTTTCTGGGATGTAGTACTTCAATTTTTTCTCTCTATGAGGTCCAGCATCTTTGATCACGTCACCTATAAATAAGTCTTTGGCTTTTTCCTTTGATAAGCTCTTCAAGTAATCCAGGATCTGATTGGTATTCACAAAAACATCATCATCACCCTTAAAAATAAACTGGACATTTGCACAGCTGCTGCTGACCCACTTCAGAAACAGCACCTCTTTCAGAGTCAGATTGAAGAAAGTGTCTCTGTAGTTCCAGAGGAGAATGTCTCGGTGAGTGTCACTCTCAAATTTAATCATGTGTGAAAGATCAGGAAAATTATCCTCTGGTGGGGTCTGCCCAAGTAAGAAGACCCTTCTGACTATCACATCCCCTGATTCTATTTCCTTGCCCCAGGACTCCCTAATTGCTTGTCTTCTATCAAAATGGGGTATAAGTGACTTAATAGCCAGCAGCAGGAAAGGTTTCTGTTCACACTTGTTTGGCTGATCCATCAGCAATGAGTAATTTCTACACCTCAAATAGAGGAGGAAGTCTTTGAATCTGTCTGGCAAGTTTGCAAAGTCACTAACCTCTGAGTGCACCAAGGGGTCAGGGTCACAGGAACTGAGAGCGCTCAGGTTAGAAACTAAGTTCTCTTCCACAGTCATGTTGGAAAGCAGGGACAGAATAGGGTTGTACAGCAGCTCCAACTTCTGTTGCTGCTTGTTCCAATAAGCTTTGTGAGGAGTGTATTTCCTCCAGAATTTGCTACGTGGTATAACAACACGGCCTTTTGCATTCTTGTCTTGGCTGCCACTCTTTGAGACTTCCACAATCACATAAATAAAAATGTTTACCATCATCAGAATTCCCAGCAGCTTTAATCTTCTGCGTCCAACACTCATTTCTCATATCTAGAAATAAATGTAAAAAAAGACTTTTAGCTTTCTTCACAGCAAGTTCTTGATGTCATTAAAAATGCAAACCATTTTCAAATGAAGACTATGCAAGTTAGTAGCCTAAAAACCAAGGTTACTTACACCCCCGAAGAAGCAAAAGCTAATCTGTCTCTAACACATACACATATGGTTTGGGGTTTCATCAGCAAGCTGGTACAAATGTGAAGTTTCCATTTGCAGCTTAGGAAAGTTACACAGCTTTTCATGGTGAGTCTAAATTAGCCAGCAGTTTTTGCTTCTCATTTAGAACCCCTTTAAACACTCGACTGTATAATAATTAGAATCTGAGCCCTCAGTTTGGCAAAGGCAGGCTGAGAAATCTTTTTTTTCCTGCTAGTAAGGTGAGCTGAAGGGTATAGAATAAATTGCTATACGACAAGGTCAGTTATTTTTAAATTAGGTTTCAAGCTTTTATACTTGCACTCTCAAACCTTCCAACTACGTAAGGGGCAGAGCCAAATTTTAAAGCACACAATCCATTTCTGACAATTTCACTTGGCTGTTCCTTGGAAGAAAGGTTGACAAAATTCGCCAGCTGCATTGCTGGTATTCAGACAGAACAGAACATGAACTTGGAAATTTTTTTTCCCCTCCAGCTGGAAAAAGGAATTCAAACAGTAAATGAAAGTAGAAGAGTAATTATTACTAGGATGGAAAAAAACCTGAAAAGAAATGAAAAAAGGAGAAGTCTCCCATATATGCAAGACCTGAAACAGCGTGTGTACATCTCTGTCATATCAAAAGTTCTGTGATCCATCTTCAGTTTTTACTGGGGGAGAAAATGGATCAATCCCTCTTGCTTCCACAGCTGACAGAATGCAGGTACAAGGAATACAGCACAAAGAGCAACATGAAAACAATGTGTTCCTCTAGAGCAGTGCTTACCAAACCATTTACCAGCCCTGAGGTACATCAGTGTACAAGCTCCACAAATAATTCAGAAAGAATCAGAAGGTTATAAAGACTACGCTGAAGTCACATACAGAACTCACTGTCAAAGACACTTTCATGTGCCAAGAGTATAAATGATTATTGGAAGTTCAGAAAAACCTAATGAAATAAAGAATTTGTACTGACTGTTGAAAGCCCAGCTGAGAGCAGTGCCTCAGGCCCTGAGGTCACAGAGCAGCAGCAGACAGGGAGGCAGACTGAGAAGTACACCTTGTACCTGCTGCTGTTCTCTTTTTCTCAGCCATCCCCAGACACCTGAGATAGACTGACCCTTGGCCTCTTACAGTTTCATCAGTCTTACTTTGTTTTAATCCTCAACAACTTAAACACTGAACTACTAAAAATTTAGGAAGAAAGCAGCAAGTAAATAATCAGTAATCTTTTATTAGTAAAACCTCTTATTTTACTCATAATCATTATTAAATCCAAAAGGCGGTGTGTGGGTGTTTTTCCTGAACTGAAATCCAAAGCCACACCTAGAAAAAATGGCCTCTCAGAAAAAAGCCTGTTCTTCCTCATGTACCATCTGCATATTTATCTCTGTATATGCTCAGGCCAGATTTTGCATTCTACTCTCAGTCAGCTATGAAGTTTCTATTCTAATTTTAAAGTAGTTTTCTTCCATACCTCAAAGACAAAACCACATCTGTGGTCAGTGCCATCATTTAACAGCTGAACTGCTAAGAAATACTGGGGTTGGTCACACAGACTTCAAAGAAACTTTGTCTTCCTCTTTCAACTGCCACTAAAAACAGACAAATATACTGGTTTTCTACATTTCCCTTTCACTAGACACAAAAATACTGGAGAAGGAGCCCCCTGTTCTGTGCTGTTTCACGGAGCTCAGCACGCACATCAGGGCTTATCTGCCCTGTCCTCTACAGCATTTCTCACTAAGCAACAAATGATGTGGGATCTGACCTATAATCCCAGGACTCCAGAGATAACTGGGAGACTGCTCCCTCCTAGGAACAGCTAACAAACACAGGATTGTCAAGAGCTCAGCCAAAGCCTGATTTTTCAGGATAGGCAGCACCACACAGCTCATGTGTCACAGCCCCTGCTTACCAAGCTGTGAGTATTCAACACCTCTAAGATTCTTCTGACACAATCAGACACCATTCACAAAGACTATTTCAAACACTTAACAAAATCCTTCAATCCACTGTGACTGCAATCCTCTGCGGTGAGACAGGGATCCTGAGCAGAAAAATCCCCATTTGCTGTTAGACTTGGTAGAACTTCTCAGCAGAAAATGTGCAAGTCTGGCTAGATGACAGAGGTTCCATCACACAAAGCACAGTAAATGGTATCACCACCACAAGCAAATATTCCCAGCCTCAACCCTGTTCCAGGCTGTGGATCCACAGGCAGCTGAACCAATCTAATCATTTGTGCAGGCCCAAGGTAAAACACCCAACTTTTCCACCTCCTTCAAGTCTGACAGAAGCTGTGGCCTTTCACTGCAAACACTTTTCTGAGGGAGGAGTTAGGCTTTATTTTCCAAGTGGGCTGAGTACCACATCCACATTATCTGACTGCCAAAGCTAAGCATTACAAATCCATTTACTTACTGGGGCTGACAAAAGATAAGATAATCCCCATTACCTGCAGGTATCACACCTACCACCCTACTGGTTCAGGACTAAACCATCAGGAATCTAGCAAAGCCAAGCTGTAATTCAGGTATCTAACAGACAAACGACCCTTCTCTCTTTGCAGAGACTCTAACTGGTGCGAGGGCAGGGTTGGATCTTCCCATTTAACTCCAGTTTGGGGCCTAATATCCGTTACAGCAGCTGTACATGCAGCACCACTTCTGACAGTGCCGGCAACAGCACGCGCAGCAGTGACACTGCTACTCCTGAAAATAACTGTTTTAGCTGCTTAACACATCACAAGCCATATGGAGTCCTTCTAACCTCCTGTGAGATGCATCAGTTGTCTTAATAGCTTAGCTCTGCTCAGTGAGTCAAGAGATTTCTGTGTTGAGCAACAGCACAGTTTTGGAACGAGATGATGTTAAGGGCCCCGGGCTGTTGTAACGAGTCTGTGCTATTTCCAGATATAAAGAACTTGAATGCTGTTTATTTTTTAACTACACACGGTCAAATCTCTTTTTCCCCTTTAGAATTTTACACAAATCCCCTTTCGTACAACAGTAATTAAGAAAACCTTAAGAACAGGAGAATATTGAACAGATGTCTGTGTTGTCCTTCTGCAGAGCCTGTCTCACACAGTGGTTACCACTGGAAACAGCCAATGTTTTCCGTGTTCTCCAACCAAGACAGCCTGAAACTATGTTCCAGCTGTAGGAAAGTAACCAAGATAACAACACACTACTCAAAGCATCAACAACTGCACTGAAATTCAGAGTAGCTGGTACTTATTTTAACATTACTTTTAATTATTTGCCTGTATCTGTTTTGAGACATCTCTCAGCATATTATTTAGCTTTAGGAGGAATTCTAATCTTCCAGTATTTTAATACCAAAGGACACCAGTGAAACTCAGGCATGGAATTTCAAGATCTGAATAAATATAGCAAGACTAGGGAAGGATGTGCATATATTTTCCTAAAACACAGCCCAAGGCATAAAGAAATATAAAGAGTTTGAATAAATGCCAAAGTAACTTCACATTCTGTCTCCCACTAGTTATCTTCAGCATATTTTCACTCAAAAAACTCCCCAAAAGCAATACCAAAAAGCCCACCAAAAAAAAAACCCCACACCCAGCAGAACCAGTGGTAGTGAGGCGTATCTCTAGTAATGTTCCCCTGGTTTCCTGTAATAAGGTTTTAGAGGGCCAGACTTGCATTTGAGTAATGTTTGCTTATATAACTGAACCTAATCTCTTTGTCCAATCATTTTTTTAAATCTCTCTGTATTTTCAACTTCTATGAATTATACTGGTTCCTCAATTTTTCCCCACACCAAGAACTTGGAATGACTTGCTATTTTATTACTACACAAGAGAGGAATCCTTGGAGAACACAAATCAATAATAAAAAAGTATTTGACATTATTTGCTCTATATACACTTGCCATAAAAGCTATATGATGAACAATTTCATCTGCCAGCCCTTCCCCTTCTATTTGGTTATTTTTGATGCGACAGTAACAACAACAAAACAAAATAATTTAGTACTTTAAAAATTTAGTGGAGATTTTTTTAGAGTTATATATCGGTGGGGTTTGGTATGAAGTGTAAGCCTCATCCCAAAACACTCAGTTCTGCACAAAGACCATGAAGACATCGTGCACCCCACACAAGGGATGGCCCTGGAATGCCAGAGCAAGGCAAGACTTCACTTGCAGGCTCTCTGACCTCACCCAAGCCACAACCACAACCAAGCAGAGGAAACATGTTCCAGCAGGGTTCTTCTGCATCACCAGCCACAAGTGATGGACCACATTCCTGCTCCGGGTCTCAGCAAGCCGAGCCAGCCTTCGTTAGGGGAGCACAGCGTCCTACAAACCTGCCAGCAGACAGCAGATCACTGCTGAAGCCAGGTCAGACAGCCCCTGCAGCGATCTGTGAGCTCTGCCTTTAAATGTCTCACACTGCTACCACCTGCACGGCAGCAGGTTTTTGTTATGCAGAGACTTGCTTCTGGAAGCAAGCAGATAACTCACAGCCTCTCAAGGCAGTTGGTCAGAGCAGTTATATTCCGGTTAAACTCCAGAAGCTGACTTGTCAAAAGCTGCTACAAACTGATGGGGAAATCCCTACTGCATTCAAGTCTGTAAAAGCTTCACAAGAACTCAAAACTCTGTCTCTAATACCTACTTGATTGCTGCCCCACACTACCGATGACAGATTTCAGCTGTGCTATTAAAGACTAAACAGTTCTTTCATTCAGTGCTGAATGCTAAGTTCTGAGGAGCAGAATTCCAGAATCTTCACAGTAAGTTATACTGTATTTCCTGTCACCATCTGGACTAATTTCAGGTGTTCCCCTCCCTCCAGCTCTTTCAGCAGAAAACAAGCTACCAGAACGTCACCTTTTAAGGTGAGCTATTTAAAATAACATCTATGAAAGAGAAGTTTTGTTGACTTTATATTGGTGCTTAGAAATACTGCAGCAACACCCACAGAGTCTGCATCGAGTTATCTTTGCATCAAGTTATCTTTACAAAGTCATTCAACAGTAAAAACTCACTTTTAATTTCTTCAAAACCACCCTATGTGAAATTCCTGCTTGACAGAACACTCAGAGATGGAAGAGATATCGGCTCACCACTGTCTCAAACTGAATACCTCCAACCCCAAATCAAACTGCTGAAATCCCCAAAGCTTCAACCGCAGAGTAATCTACTTTTTCAGCCATTTTTAAACATGTCAGCTACCAGTAAATCATCAGATCATCCCAACGCTCAATAATTTTATTTGCAGGTGTCTCTCACAAAAGCTCTGGGTTTGATTGAGAAAATATTTAAATATGGTGCACCTATTGAATTCACTGCAAGTTAGACATAAATATTTTCTTTTGACCTGTAAAATTAAATCCTTGGATTAGCTGAAAAAATGTTCAGTTTCATATTTGAATTGTTTTAAGTGTTTCTATAGAAGATCCAGGCATATGCAAGAAAAGCCATATAGCCTTAATGAAAAATATTCTGTAAACTCAATCCCAGGTTTACTGGATATTCCAATTTTTCTACTGGTATAGACTAGTTGAGTTTGGTCATGGTTTTCCTCAGGGATGAGCAAGCAGTAGAGCTGCACATGTACACCACACCTACATAAGTCAATTTAAACAATGGCAGTGTCTCAATAAATTAGTGCATCATGCTGATAGTACCATTCTATACTGGCATGCCTGCAGCCACACTACACTTCTGTGAAGTTGCTCCTAACTGCTCATGAAAAAAAACCAAACCCAAAACAAACAAAAAACTTGTGATGAAAAAAGTTTAACAGTAGAAATGGTTTGGATTGTTGGTTTTGGGTTTTTTTTCACATTAGTTTTTGTGATTTCACACTGACAAGCACGGGTCAGATCTCGACTCGCTATAAAAACGAGTATTAAAGTTTAATATGCCAGTATTTGAGGGCCTGTGGTAGCAGATGTGACCTGTTTTTTCCAATTTGTTAATACAAAAAAATTCCCGTGTCATTCTAAGGTCAGTTCAAGCTTTAGAATGATGACAACGTGAATTTGTTAGGAATAACCCAGAGCTGCCAGCTTCTCATTTAAGAACTTCAGTTTTCACTTGACAGGCTTCAGCTTGAATGAACAGTAAATTATAAAGAATCAAGAGAAGGGGTTTAACTGAGTGTCAGCAGAGAAATACTTCTTGGAACAAAATAAATTGTCATTCATCACATCAATTAGAAGTTGGGGAGCACAGTTCCATGGCAGTTTAAAACAGTTTCAGTCACAGCTGACTCATTCCTGTAATTTATTCCTTCCCCTGCACAAGCTGCACGGTCCCATCTACCTTTGCACTGATTTGATTGTGGTGAATCAGTTCAGGGAGCTGGAGGACAATGAAAAGCCTACAACAGAGCAGCAATTAGCTTTCAGCCAGCTCTCATCTCCCGACGATGTGCTGCACAAACACCAGGAATGGTGCAGCAGAAGAGGGAAGGCTGGCACAGCCCAGGCCACGGCAGAGCCCATCTGTCAGCAGGCTCAGCTCTCATGTACCAGCACAGTGCTGCTGCTGCTGCCCAGCACAGCCCAGCTGGTTCCCACCTTCACCCAGAGCTCCTCAGGCAGGGCCAGACACAACCAACACAGCTCCACCAGGGGCACAGAGTCTGGGCCACCTCGTTCACCACAAGGCACACCCCGGGGGCCCAAATTTCTCTGGCACTTTCTGTGCCCAGGTCAGCAGGGCAGCGACTGACCCAGCACTACCCACCCATGTCTGCTGTTTGCTGGCGGATTCATTTCAGCTGCACTTTATCTGCCCATAATTACTAGAAAGCCAAGGAAGTGGATAAGGAACTGCCTTCCTCCCAAACACTCGCGCTTGGATCAGTGCTAGTTCTGGTGAGAAAGAATGAAGAATGGATATAAACACATTGCAAATCTGACAGATGCTTTCAGTGAGCATTTAGAGAGAGAAAGTCTGCAGGACAGACACTCTCTTACTTCTTACTTTTCTGCTGTATTTGAAATAAAACTCATGATTTCAAAAACCTATGCAAAATGCAGGTAACCATAACCAACAAGACAACTCATCTGCTCCTGGTATCTCTTCCAGTTTTATCTTACAATCAGTGATTAATCCTGCCTTAACCATATTCCAACCACCTTTACATCTGCACAGAGAGCAACCATTATTTAGTCAACTAACAAAACCATCCTTAAAGCACCATACCTCAGGTCATCAAAATTTTACCTCTCCTTTGTCTCTTTGCCCACATTAGACACAAAACATGCTACTAAAAACTATGTTTCAAAAACAAGAACCGTGTAACTTGGCACAGCTGATGAAGCCACTACCTACCCCTGGTGACCACTGTCCTTTTGGGTTAAAAAGAAAGACTGGTTTTCAATTTGACTCCCCCAAGCCACTGTCTTTGTGTGATGGGATACACAACTGGGAGGGCAAACTTCCCAGCTATCTCAAGCCATATTTCCCTGCCAGTGCTCAGAAGTCAATTCAAACCAAATTCATACCGTGAATATTCATGTCAGAATTCTGGGATCTGCCTCTGAACTTACAGTACTGAGCTAAACACGTGTTGAAGAATGCAAAACCTACGTCTTAAAATGCAAATACATGGAAAACACTTTTGCCTTCAACTGGTTTTGGTTTCAGGTGTAATTAACATTTACAGGAAAAGTTCTTCATCTTCTGAATAATTCATTTCAAGTTCAGAAAAATCCGTGGAGTTGTAAGCAGAGAAGTTCATTCAGTTCTACTCCTTCAAAGCTGTAAAAGCTAAGATACACATCTTGTTCTAGCCTATCAAGTTTATGGAAAAAGGAACAATTTCTCCAGCAGCTTTAGGCAGCTAAAGATGCATATAAGTACCAGGAGGATTTTGTAAAGGATCTTTAAGCCGGCTAGGCAGCTAACTCCCATTTTTGTTAACAGCAGATAAGCATCTAAACCGATTAGAGTTCTAAATCCGAGTAGCACCTTCTGTACCTGTTACCTGCACACCAAAGTGAGCATCCACAAAGCTTGACAGTGGTTTGAACAATCAGCTGAGGGCTGTTCTGCATGTGTTTTAATTGTTTTTATTCAAAAGCAAATCAACAATAAGTTTGCAACATCAATATCCGTCCCAAAGACAGCTTTCCTTTAGCAGTTTCTAACTTTCAAATACCAGATTAAAAAATATAATTGCTCAAGTAAAGTAAACTAGCACTAAATTCAGGGTACAGTCTGGCATTCAGCAGCAGCTCTCCTCAAACGCAGATAAAAGAATTCCACCCTTTCCCAGGTGATGAATTCCCCTATTTGCACGGCTCACTGTGTTACATTATGTACAACGCTGAAGACAAGCAAACAGAAAAGGTTATTTCTCAACCCGCTTAGTTCCTCAATTCAGTTCACGACCCAGCTGCACAAACAGCTCCACCAGCACAAGGCTGGGAGCACAGACACTGCTTCAGCCCCCGAACTGCCCCGGGATACAGCAGGATGCTCCCGGCAGGAAACTCGGGCAGGAGCCTGCACATCCCACAGCGCCAACACCTCGGTGGGGCGCACAAACCTTCAACACCACCGTGCTTCTCCTGTAAATCCCGCAGGTCGTCTGCCGGTTCATAAACCACTGAGCCTCTGGGAATTACCCTTTTACGGGAAAATTAGTCATTCCCACCCACAAGTCAGGATTTCTTGCTCATTGGATCTAGGTAGCTGGCTTACAATTGAAGTGATTTGGCCAATTCACTCTCAAGACTAACTCTTCTGAGTGTGCTTAAGATCAAGCAGCTGCTAAATTTCAGAAGTAATTTACAAAGACGAACAAAACTGTCTCCAAATTAAATGCTTTTCAACTCTTGCTGTTGTATTTTTCCCAAACAACAAAGCTTTCTTAACCAACTGCTGACGGAAACCTTTTCATCAATTCTCCCTTTAAAAATCTCAGCACCACACCCATCACACGCAGGGATTCTTTTCCTTACTTAAATGCTAATTGCCTCTCATGAGGCACCAATTCAATCATTCTTCTGCGCAGTTCATCACAAGACAGTTTAATGATCCAGTCTTTTCACTGAGTTTTACACGATCTGGAGACTCGGGGAGGTTTATACTTAGGTACCTTTGAAATCCTACAAGGCCCAAGGAAATCAGCGAGAAAGACACAGGCAAAGTGCAGGACCAAGTCCAAGGTATTTGTCAGTGCTCCCTACATAAAATCAAAATGTGACAGCACAGGTCTGACGTTTATTCCCCAACTTTTAGTCGGTGACTTCTTCACTCTGTTCTAAAACGACAGGAAGAGCCTGGATTTCATTCTATCATCATCATCTTTTCTTTCTTTTTTGCTGTTTTTTTAAGCACATGAAGGGTGCTTGCTTACATAAAAGGATACAACCGTGAACTGATAAAAGCATCTAAATATATCCCTGTGAGGTCAGAATGTGGCAGAGCAGGGATAACACATCAGGAATTTTTGTGAACTGCACTCACAGGCAGAAATTCTTCTCCAAACCACATGAAACACTGTCCCTTGCAGGGCCAGGAGTTGGACTCCAAGGATCCCTGTGGGGATCCCTGTTCCAACTATGATTCCATGATAAGCACTCATATGAACACAGGCTATGACACACCAGAAACATCAAATACTAATCCCGTGATTGTACATGCACTCAACCACCAAAGCTTCTTCCTAAATTTTGGTTAAAAATGTATTAGGGACTAACACTGCATACACCTAAAAAAAAAAATGTAAAAGTTTAAAGAATAAATGGATGCCTACTTACTTCAAAATTACTTATGCATTTCTACCATAGAGTGATAGAATATATATTTAAGAGACATACCAGGAAAAAAATCCCAAACCAACAACCTGTGAGAGGGACAAAGACGGTTTCAAGCTTTTGGAAGGCAATCTTAACGGCCTTCAAGAAACATTAACATGAAAGTCAGTCATGTTAAAATGCTCATTATTTTGATGAAATACATTTTTTTTTCTGTACTCTGGGCTTTTTACAGAAGACATGTTGCCACAATACCTTCCCTCCACCCTGCCTTTGGCCTATTCTTGGCAAGTTTGAGAATTATACCATTAAAGCTTTACCTACAAGAAACCTCTCAGCCTCTACTATGCAGACTGCAAATTCTTCAAAAAGAAGCAGTTAACGGGTTTTTTACGGCAAGACACATAACCAAATCCAGTGAAAGACAAAGACCTGGAATGTCAGCCCTCGGTTTCCGAGGAGCTGCTTTAGTCACTTGGCAGCAAAAGGCAGGAGTGTGACAGCACACAGGAAAAGTCCATCAAGTAACCAACTCTAGGAAGTTTCGCAACCTGCCTGAAGTAAAGATTTTGCAAGATCATCTGACACATTTGTCAAAAATTCAGTGATCTGTCGAGAAAGAACAAGTTACCAAAGAAGTTGGCTGCTCTGTCTTTTTCCTGTCCTCAGGTTAATTTGGAGCAATATGACCATACAGGTTTTGGTCAAGTGCACAGATCAGTGACAAGCCAGCCCTGCTGCCTGACTGCTGTTGATAATGAAAATATTGGCTGTGGTAGGAGACATGATCACATCCTATGTTTCAAACATGATCAGCACTGACACAGCCTTTTATCACCACCATTTTTCCCCCTTCAAGTAGATTTACACAGCCAACAGGAAAAATCACAGTCAGAGCTGACTCCACTGTGAAAACAGCTGCACCAGGTGGCAGTAAAACGACAATTCCTCAGGGTCTCAGCACTGATAAGACACCATGGAGCAGCACTCCTCCGAAAGACTTGGATCTCCAAGGAACCTTTGCCAGGGCAGGCAAGATGAAGACTCAAATCCTGCTTTTTTTCCCCCCTCTATATACACTGTGACTTATTCATACAGACAATTGCCCATATTTGCCAGCACAAAACACGACACCACTTTACCCACTCTCATTTCTCATCAAACACTGCTTTTTCTCTGCGCAAACACCAATTCTCCACTGATCTCCTCAGCAGCATCTTCATTACTCAGAAGTATTTAAAAATTTCAGGAGCAGCTTCCAGGCAATAATAACAATTTTTTTTACTACCAGTGACACTGTGTTCATTAGGAACAATCTCTGGGGAGATTAGTGAGTTTTACCTATTATGAAACAGGGCATCAGACAGCCAGCTAGCACTCCCAGACATCTAAAGCATGACCTTCAAAACAAGTCCCTTCAGCAGTGCTACCTTGCTGCATTTTCCTCATCTTGGGGAAAAGGAAGGAGCACAAATACATCAAAACCACATTACAAGTGACAGACTTACTTTAAACACATTCTATTTTTGATCACTTTATGCTCTATCTGTGGCTTCCTTACAGCCATACATCTCAGTACTGCACAACCTCTCCTGTAGAAAGTCACACGTTCAAAGCAAGCAGCAAAACCAGGGTTTCCTTTAAGCCAAAATATTTTGATTCTAACTGACAACATTACATTTTTAGGTACAAGACAAACATTCTGTATTTGAATCCATCTCCACGGCACCATTGTTTTTTTAGATATCTATGTTCTCGAGTTGTTTACGGCTCCGGGAAGAAAAAAGAAAAACACAAAAAACACCCACCAAACCATTACAAATGACATCTGTCGAATGAGAAAAGCTGATTCTCCGTTTCGTTTCCTCCACGCATTTCGTAACAATTCAGCGCTCATTCAACTCCTCCGGTGGTTTATCAGGCATTAATGCTGGGTCACCGAGCGGCAGGGCAGCCTCTGCCAGCAGCCGGAGCTCCCCATCCCAACCAAACCCCAGGCGTGCCACTCAGCCGAGTGTCATCTGCCGCCCCCGCCCCACCCTCCCGCACACGCCCTCGGTGACAGCACCGGAGCCTGACGCCAAAGCGGAACTGCAAGAAGAACACGAAACCGCTTTAAGCAGCTTGGGAAAGAGAACTGGATTCCGGGCTGTCTCTCTTTAAGACGGTGAGCAATAATTTACCAGAAATTTCCTCAAAGGACAACGCTGTAATCATGTTTCCTCAGTAACTTGCAGATGATATGTCTAGCATGTAATTTTATGCACGCATCTTTCCACGGGCAGACTAAGCTTCTTCTGTGCCCAAACCCTTTCTGTCCAAAATATATATTAAAAAAATGAGGGGGGGGAGGGAAGGAGAAAACCTTACAAAGAAAAAAACCCAACAACCGTACCACGCAAGCTCGTATTTTGCATAGTTAAAACTAACCATGAGTATTTAATAATCAACCCCGACAGCACTGAGCATTTTGGGAAGTCGGATTAAAGGGTTACTCAAGTAACTTTCACCACAAATTTTTGCAGGATGACTAATGAGTCGCGAGCTGCAGTTTAGCCACAATCCCTGAGAGTAACCTGAAGTCCCCTCCTGTCTGGGTACAGGATGTGTCAGGAAGTTTGAAGGGCTAAAAAGCATCATCTCGTGAAGGAGCACATTTATCAAAGGCCAACTCCAGCAAAAATACCATTTCCCCCCCCGCCTTTTCAGTCCATACTTTAGTGCCACTGCCTAAGCGCTACACTGTCTAGAATCCCGACGCGGGTGTTAATAATTAACCCGCTGGGTCGCAGCGGGCTAACGAGGTGACCCCAGGAGCGGTGCGAGTGTCTCCGCTCCGCTGCCGCCCTCTATCCCTACCCTCTAGCCAAGGAGCGGATTGCAGCAGCCCCCGGCACTGCAGCAGCCCCACTGCTCGGGGCTTTCTCTGGAAAAACCTCCACCAAAGCCGCTTCCCCACCGTTAAATAAATGAATAAAATAAAATAAAAAATATTTTAAATCCACGCCAAACATACAGTGGGCTGAGCTGGCCTGAGTTTCATCGCTGCCCAGCAGACCGTGCCTCTCCCCGCCCCGCTGGCTGCAACATGTGCCGGCTGCCCGCGCTGCCGAGGCCGGGGCAGGGACTCCGCGCCCGCTTGCTATGACCCCACCCCGCGCCGCTGTCACCTCCCAGCCGAGGAAAAGGAAAAAACCCAGCCCTAAAAAACCCCAGATTCATGTCTGCGGCCCCTCGCCCCCCGCGCCGCCCGCTCACGGCGATCACTACGCAAATAAGCGAGAGGCGACGGGGAAGGAAAACCTCACGACCTGAAAAACCACGGGGGTGGGGGGGAATTTAAGTTAAAAAATGGGGTTTTTTTTTGCCCGCCGTGCCTCCTCAGCCCCTCCGGCAGCGCCGATCCCCGCCGGCCCGCGGAGGCAGCGCTGGCGGCGGCGGCAGCCGAGCTCCCCCGCC
>VZTZ01027337.1:1531774-1604770 GCA_013400955.1 Drymodes brunneopygia
GAGCGGCGCGCCCCTGAGGAGACGCGCGGGCGGGCGGCGGGGGCGGCCTGGCGCGGCCCCGTCCCCGCCAGGACACGGCGTTCTCCCGCCGCCCCCGGCACCGCGGGGCCGCCTCCGAGTCCAGGCTGTAAAACTGGAAGGTGTTTACCTCAGAAAAGGTGTTTTTGTTATTGGAGGAGCGAGGGGAAAGGGGTGCCACCCCGCCTTCCCCCGCTGCGTTGCCGCTGTTCGCCCTCCAGCCGGGCCAGGTGCTGCTCCCTCGCCGTGGACACGGCCCCACACCGGGCACCCTCCTGCTGAGGGTGGCCCCGGGTGGCACCTGGCTCCTGTGCCAGCTCTGGGGCGCTGGCAATGGGTGCCGTGTCCGGCTGTGGGCACCGCGGGTCGCCGGCCATTCCCTTAGGACAGTTTTCCTTTGGGTTTTTTCCACATGGCATCAGGCAAGAGAGGAAAACCCCTCAGCCGGGCCGAGAAATGCCGCGCCGTGTCACTTTTTAATGTTTCTTCTTTGAAAGAGGCATTCTTCTTTGCACCTGGCTCAGCTTTCCGTGGAAGTCCTCAAAGCTTTCGTTGCTGACTCCAGGAGGAGAAGCAAAGGGGTCGTTTAGGTTGTCCCTTAGTAAAGGCTTCCCTTAGTAAAGAAGTTTGTGAGAATTTCCGATTTTGGAAATTCGCCTTCCAGTGCTGATACTAAATCATGCATGACTCACTCATTAGTAACCTCTTTTTTGTTGTTATTTGCTTACTTGGTAGGCTGATGAGCCTACAAATCCTAGCCAGACGTCCCTGTGGAAACAAACTGAGGGAAAACTCTCAGGAGCCCAGGATGCTTACTGGAATAAAACATTGAAATGTGTGCTGCTGCAGCAAAGAGGGCACATCTTGTCGTGGACAGATCAATAGCAACCAGCAGACAGATTTACAGTTCCCATGGACTGTGAATCTCTCAGCTTTTCGTCCTACACGGGATGAAAATGAACACATGCCGTTTGTTTCTATTTTTAGCACCTGCCTTCTCAACCCAGTATATAAGGAGAGGCCCGACCAAAGGAATTGCCTCAATGTCACTTAAAAATTGTTTTCATGGCAAAGGGAGGGGTAAGGATGCCCTTGAGATCCATGAAAATACACAGTATTCACTTCCCTTTTACAGCACTCATTTTCACCGAGATTCAATAGCTGGTGTGCACAGCCCTAAACACAACTGGTTTGGGAAACAGCACCAGTACCCACAGCACATCCCCAGCTCCCCATACTCTGTGTGTTAAATGCTGGGTGCCAATAGGAAACCTGCTGCAAGGCTCTTGGAGCTGCTCTAAAATCTTTGCTCAGGAGTCTGGAAGAAACGTCCCCATTCACAGTGCATTGGGAGAGACGTTGCATATTTCATCCCTCTTCAAATATTTATATATGTACTTCACGTTTGAGTAAAGCTGTCCTTTTCATCAGAGCAGGAAGATTACAGCAAAGGGAGGAATTACCCTAAATCAGCAAACAGTGTTGTTCATTAAGTAACACGAGGGTTAGAAAGGAGAATTGAGTGTCCGGCTGCCAGGAGCTCGGCTGCACTGCACAGGAGATTTCATAATGATATCTTTTGAGATGAATGGAAAAAAGAAACAAAACCCAAAAATCAACTTGAGCAGTGTATCTCATAACACTGGGTGCTAAGGAGCGTGGAAAAACACCTTGAAGCTAAAAGGGTTGGTCAGTGATGAAATGGTCTGCTGCCTTTAGGGGAAAGACTTATCTCCCTCCTCCTGGTCCCACACCCAGGCCTTGCCTGCTCCTCTGTAATCAGAGCAACTCAGCTGCTCACGGGGCTGCCTTTGGAAACCTTCACGGGGGGAGGTGTTTTAACCCAAATGTATTCCTTGATCCAACCGGCAGCCGGGCCTCAGAAGTTACCTGAAAGCAGGAAAATACCTAGAGCCAGCAGTGCCCTTGGCCACAGCACGTTTCAAATCACTGCCTGACTGTGATGCCCCTGCTGTGCTCAGAGCAGCTGTGCCCTAAAATCCCCAGGGTAGGTTAGGCCGGGGCTCACTTTCCAGCCCTGCTCTCCCAAGCTGGCCACTCAACCTTCCCTGGATCCAAATCCATGCATCACACCAGGCAAAGCCCCGAGCCCCGGAATGGTTCTTACCTGGTGCTGCCTACAATGAACAGGTCCTGGATGGGGCAGGACAGCAGAGACCACACCTCAGCACAGATGTACAACCTCTCCTGGATGGCTGCTTGTGCTGGGGTGAAACCAAGGGAGGTCTGGAAAACGTGTGATTAAAGTTGTTCTGCAGTTTGCTTCTATAGAAGAAGTAGGACTTTCATGTTTCAGGTCTGTAAAGCCAAAGCTTTGTAACAGACATCAGTAGTAAATCATTGCACTTTTTTTCCTCCTCCTGAGGAAGACAGCAAATGCTTTTGACTGCAGCAACTTTAATTTGGTCTGAATCTGGAATAACTTTTTTGCCTGTGTATTCAAAAGCACCACCTTCACTCAGCATCATGATGCAGATGATTAGATGCAATGTACAGCCCTTGTCAGGGAGTTGCAGAGCACCAAACATTTCCCAGGAGCTGGTTACTGGGAAGTTGTGTGTTCAGGGCATCGGTGTCACATCACTTGGTGACACAAATTCTTGTGGCCCGAGTTTTTCCATAGGTAGCACGGCATGCATGACAGCCTGAAGAGAGAATATTTTAAAAGATTCAACTCTCATTTTTTATCAAGTTCAAAATCGTTTCTGTTTTTTTTCCCCCAGGCTATTTATTCATAGTATTTTGGTTTACTGTAATAAAAGCTGACCTGGCGACTGCTGCGTTTACATCTATGGAAACGAGCTCTGTACATTGGCCTTTTCTCCAGCATTTGCCTGTTAATTAATAATTGGTACATTGCCAGGAGCAAAGGAGAAGTAGGAATGAGATCCAGGTTATAAAATCTTCAAGGTTATCTTGCTGTCCCTACGGCAAAGCAGGAGCGAGAGGGGCGGGACAGAGTCAAGGTGCTGAGAGAAGGGGACGGGCGTGGGGCACTCGCCCCAGGGGCCATGTGCCGCATTCCCGGGGGAGCCGCATCCCAGCACTCCCGGAGCCACCGCGGTGGCTGCAGGCACGTCCTCCCCCCGCAGAAACACGGAGCAGCTCCTTTCCCTGAGTCTGGCATGACTGGGACTCACTGACATTATGGAAGTGCTTGTCCCAGACTGCATCCACAACGTGCACCCACATCTCTTAGCTCTGAAATGTGCACCCACCCCCTGTGCTGAAAATGCAGCAGGAGCACAGGTACTGAAACACTTCCCCACCTCCTTCCTGTGAACGTTCACTTGGCTCTCCTGAGTCAAAACCCTTCTTTAAGGCCAGGACAGCTGGAATTAATTTTCTGAGCTGGACCAAAACTTATCGAGGATACCGATCTGCCTGGTTTTTGGGGACAGATTGGTGTGGCTAGAGGACACCTGGAAAACACAGGACTAACCTGAGCGTGCTTCTGTGACCAAAGAGGATAAGAACAGGAGATAAGAGGTTAAAATTTAAATAATGACAGGAGACTAAAGATTGCTCCTGTGGCATGCAAGCACTTCAGCAGCAGTAAGAAAAGATTTTAAAAGCAAAGATAACATTCAATTCAAGCTGGAGCTTCTCAGTTCCTCCCTGTTTTCTCCCACCCAAATGTTTGAGCCTGGAATTCAGACAAGCAAAGAGCCTCTCCCAGGGTAGGCAGGGTCTGTCAGTGAGGCTTGCCAGCAGCATGAGCACAACATTTCAGTGGGCTCCTCACACAGTCACAGTCATTGCCCCACCTTCTGCCCCTGCCGCAAGCAGGCCAACCAGCACAGCAAGAGCAAGTGCTACAGAGGTTTGTGCTCCGCCTCTCTTCGCTTTTGTACCTTGGTGAGATGGGGGAGCTGGGGCTGGCCGGTTCAGCTTTGGCAAAACCACACAAGTTGAAGAGATTGGCACATGTGCTTCTGAACGCCACTTTTTTTTTCTGGAGCACTGCAGCTTTGCTGTTGCACGCAAACCAGGACAGGACAGACTGTGGAAAGAACATCGCCCCTGTTATGTTGGGTGCTGCTGTTTGCAAGCAGTGGGCTGAGCTGCACTGTGCTGGTATTGATTCACATTTGCCAAAAATACTTACTCCCTGAGCTGCTTGGATTAAAATCAGTTTCCCTGCTCTAGAAGGATGTACCTGCCTTTTTCAGACACAGGCTGCAGTAACTATCACTGTCTGCCTCCACGTGAGGTTCCTTTTCCTTGCGGACACAAGGCAGGCAGGGTACAGGATGCAGGAGGATGGAGAAGAATCCGCTTGAAATCCAATTTCTATAGTAGCAGAAACAGGACAACGATTATTTTGCAAAAACTAAAAAGTCACCTGCTCTATACAAATCATCTTTTTTTGAGTCCTGGAAACATGAGCTCCTTGCACCTCTCCTCACCTCAGTGCAGAGGCACCCCACAGCATTTTGCAGCTGACCTGCAAAAGACCCGCAAAACGGAAGAAGCTGCAGCCAAGACTCTTCAAAGGTGAGAAAAGTGTTTACACCTAGGAAAAAATGTACTGGACCCACTTCAACTAAACCCCTTCTGCTTTGCTTTTACTTTTTAGCAGATGCAGTTTTAAGCACCAGCAAAATCCCAGATGAGGGAAAACTGCCAGTCCTCGCATGTCACTTAGATTTTTCCAAACCATCTTGATTACAGGCACTTCCTGGATGAGGCTCCCTTGGACTGTCACAGTGCCAGCTTGGGTAACTCCAGTTAAAACCAGTCCTCTGTCTGGGAGGGTGCTGGCATCCAGGCTGGCTGATTCTGGGTGGCAAAGGAAACTGTGCCAACACCGTGTGCAGGAACTTTTCTGAGACACTCCCAACATTGGGCAAAGCTCTCAGCTTTGGGCACAGCTGCTACCAGAGTGAAATCCTGCTCAGCCCACAGGAGCTGCACGCCAGAGGCACAGGCACAGAGTGTTTTGCCACCAGGCCTGGGGCTGGTGCTCCTGGCTGAGAGCTCCTTCTTTGGGTGGCAAGAGCAGAAAGGTCACCAAAACCAGGGAGAATAGAGTGGCCCTAACTCGGGCTCATTTTTACAGTGGCAGTGTCAGGGTGGGACCGACCTGGGCTGTTTTGGAGCACCCTCCAAGGCACTCATGAGGCTCTATCCAGAGGGGGACTTGTGCCTGCTCTCTGGGCACTCTGTCAGGACAGCAGTTACAAGCCCTGGGTGCAGGGGCCTGCCCATCAGGTTGGTGCCCAGCTTGCCCCTGGGCCTCACTCCCAGCTCCCTGTCCTGCACCATCCAACTGCCCATGGCTTCCCCCAGGCACTCATGAATCATCGGGTTTCCCCCAGGACCTGTTGTTCTCCTGTAACCATTTCAAGTGTATTTGTGCTCATAAAAGCCACCCCAGAGGCCACGGGCTGTTTGCCATGCCTCAGTGCTGACTTACATGCACTCAGTGCTGCCCAGCCCACCCGGGGTGCAGGATGTGGCCCCCGGCGCACCAGAATTACAATGGATCAAAAAAGGAGATCACAAAGCTTTTCTCCTGTTATTGTAGGATCTGCAGATAAACTTCAGAAATAAAAAACAGGACAAAGGGAAATTAAATAATCCACATACCAAGTTTTAATATCCAGCCTCATGGCTACAGGTTACTGAAGAATGACATGGAGGGAAGATATCTGCTGTATTAGGGACTGGGATCAGCAACATAAATGGAATAGATGAAGGGTTTTCCTTATGCTGCTTGAGGGAGAAATCCCCCCGACATGGATGTGCTCACTATAAATAAATAAAACTTCAGAAAGCAGCACAGATGAGATCTAGCCTTGTAAATTAATAAACCACTGTCCCATGTACGGAATCACTGCAGGTTTTGTGCCTGATCCTGTACACATTTAACCTCCCCCGTGTAAATAGTCCTCTGGAGTTAATGGAGCTGTACTAATTTGCAATGGCTGGAGATTAAGCCGTTGGGGTTAAGCATTTCATCCAGCTCTGATTGCAGCAACCCTATAGTTACAGGGCTGTTGGATGACTCAGAGGTGCTCCCGTGCTCTGGAATAAAACATCCATGGCCATTACACCGTGTCTCCAGCAGCCCTTCGATGCAGCCCAGGTACACCACTGGTCCTTCACAGGTTGTGTCTTCAGACAGAAATCCTACCCCGTGGGGAAGGGGGCAGGCACTTTGCCCAGTGCTGCAATGTAAAGCTAATTTCTTTCTTTCGTTCTCCCTGGGTATGTACCAATGTTTTCCAGACACTGTTTCACTACTGTTACATTGCTTGCAAGCATCTTAATTTAAATCCCATTATAGATGCACTAGGGCAAAATGATCTGTCCACAGCTGAAATAATAAACTGGAGTGAAAACATCCTTGGGCTGTGAAGAGGCTAGAACAAGCACTGACTGAAATGTATAAACTTACATAACATTATTTACAGAAAGGAGCCCAATTGTCAGAGGCTCTAAGAGAGCTGGAACATGGGAATGTTTGTTCTCCTTGCAAAGAATAATTAATTATGCAAGTTTATAAATTCCAGTTGCTTTGCTTGCTCATCTCCTGATGTGCCCAAGGACTGCCTAGAAGGTATTTATGGTTCCCAGCCACTGGTTCTAGAGGCAAATTTTAACCTTGTACTTCTCCCTGCCATTGCCTCCAGGATCTTGGAGCAGAGGATTAACTTTACACACCATGTTCCTTGGCCACAGAAAAATGCAGATTTGTTCTGAGGTCCTGCAGGAATGAGTTTATTTTAAGGGCATGCCTGGAGGAGGCCACCACATGTTTTGCAGAGGGTGGTGGGGTGGCTGCTGCATTCTGTGAGTGCAGGGAGAGCTCTGAGCCACTCACAGGTGGCTGGGATCAAGTAGACACCTCTCCCTCTCTCTCTTTCTCTTCCTCTCTCTCTGCCTGAGCCACCCATCCACTCCTGACATGTCTTTGCTTACTTGTTCCTTTTGCTGCCAAGAGCAGAGATGCCACGAAGGCTCTAATGTCTTCTGTGGTTTGATTTGCCAGGCAGGAAAAGTGCCACTTATTACTAAAATGCACTATATGGTGTAGTTTCCCGGCAGTGCTGTGCTCAGCCAGGGCTGCCAACTGGCCAGAAAAAATGCCCCATGGCCTCTGCCTCCCAGGTTCCTCTCAGAAACACTGTGGATTTGGGTTTTGTGCTGTGGTTGCTGTTTTTCTCCCATCTACTCTTGTAAAATGTCACTCCTCAAGGGTCTGAGGCACTTGCTGGCATCCAAAAATGCCATTTATGCAATTACCTGTTTTTATGTATTCTCCAATACCATCCCATTACAAGAGCTAATGGCTGAGTGCTGGAGTTCCAGTGCTGCTGGCCACTGAGGGAAATAAAATGCAAGGGCCAAGTCACCTGTGTGCAGGGAAAATGAGAAACAGGAAAACATCTCAGGGGAAATCTCTCTTGTACCCCCCTGCTGACACGTCCTCCGACAGCTCCGCGTTTCAGGGACCTCCCCTTGCTGCAATAACCCTGCAAAATGCCCCAGGGTCAAACTCCCCAGGGGGACTCTCCACCCCTGACCTACCTTCAAACCTGTTTTCCTGCAAATTCTTGCACTGCAAGATCGGCCCTCTCACCACTAAAAGGAAGGAGGAAGGGCAAAGCATTTGGGGACCTGAGCTCGGGGATGATCAGCACCATCACATCTGGAGGGAAGCTCCACAGCACCATCCATGATTTCGTGCTTGGACAGCAAGCTCAGGTGATACCCCAAAATAACACTTTCCAAGTGGCACTGGCAGTTGAGAGGTGAGGCTGCAGCTGCATTCCTCTTGCCACCTCTTCATGGGAGGTGACACACTGTGTCCTCTGGGACTTCTATGGCCCTGGGGAATCACCCACGGGATTCAGGCTACTGGGAAAAGGCGTCTTTGGTGCTGTGGGTCCTTTCTGAGGAGAGGGGGCCTCTTCCACAGCTTTGGCAAGAATTGGCTAAACCAGTGTGACCTGGATGGGTGGAAACAGCTCAATTTTGGTGCACTGAGGGGAGGAAGCACTGATAGTGAAAGGAATGAAGAAACTGGTCTTCACAAACTGTCTGAGAGATAAGGCTGGCACCCAGGGATAAAAGAAACAAAGGGGAGAATTCCATTGTAATTTACATTTACAAACAAGCCACAGGTCCACTGATAAATAAAACTGAATATTGGAATATGAAAGGAACCAAGAAGGACCATTCCGGGGAAAGACAAGGATGGGGGAATTATACATTGGGAAAAGGGAGTCTGTATTAGGCGTTCCGGGAAGCCTGTGCCTCTGGAGTACCTCAGCCAATGGGAAAAGAGAGAAGGGAAATGCGGTCGGGAATTAGGAATGAAAGGGAGGCTGCGTCTCCCGAAATTTTGAGAGACCCCATGGGGAAATGCCCCATGGCCTCTCCCTTTATTCGAATAAAGTCACAGGACTCCTCTGTCTCCTTTTAGGACATAAACCTCTGGTGTTTGGGAATTATTTTCCTCACAATGCTGATGGCTGCCTGTCTCCCTGTGCTGGCACCTTTACCCCCTGGCCTGGTGAGGGAGACCCAGGAGTGCAGCTCTGGCCTCCACACTGGATTAAATGACACCCCCAGCCACACTTCCCTGGGATTCGGGAATAATTCCTGAGGAGGATTTTAACAGGCCCAGCTTCAAGGCGAAGAGTCATCTCCTGTTTTTCCAGTCTCAAGCCACATGAAAGGCAACACATTAAAAAGTCATCAGTGGCTGCTGCTACAGGACCACTGCATTCCCCTTAACCAAAAGGCTCCCTCTGTCCCCAGCACTGAGGACCTCTTTATAAATATTTGGAATGAATGAATAAACTGTTGAAACTCCCCAGAAGAGAAGAAAACATTTCTGTGAGCAACCTATGGCCAGTGCGAGCCTTGGGGTAAAACTTCTCAGATGCCTGTGCACCTACAAACGGTCAGTAAACATCTAAATCAGGAAACCTCCTCAGAAAAATGGTGAGTAATTTGTTTTATCAATAGGTAGCAAAGAATTGACACGCAGAAAAGGAAATCTCTCAGAATATCAATCGGTTTATTAAAAAGTCCAAGCACAATAAGATGTGGAGATTATGGGCTCCTGTGAAATCCTTCCCATTGTGTGAAACACAATGAGAGCACAAACGCTATTATTTACACTTGCAAAAAGGACCTGTAAGAAAGAAAAATTTTTAAAAAAGAAATGTAAAATAAAAAGAGACTAAGCAACCTGAATAATCGGAAAGTAAACCAACACCAACATAAAATATCATCATCTGCTGCTTTCCATGGCCCAAAACATTATGAAACACAGCACTTGCTTGGCTTAGATTTGGAAAAACGTGGTGTGCCTAAGCCATTATTTTTTTTCAAATACAGATATCCTAGAAGAACACTTTAAAACCTTAGACGTTCTGGGCATATGCAGACCAAGAAAAAAGAGAACTGTACCAAAAGTAATGGTCTTGCCAAGCAGAGAACGAGTGCGGGGCTTGCCAGTTGTGTAATGTGTGATTGAAGGCGGCAGCACTCGCAGATATTTCAGAGAGCTCCCGAGATCGTAAAACGAACGCCAGCTCGGAGGAATCCCCAAAAAACACGGAGTGGCTGCAGGAATAAAGCGCAGGGCACTAGAGCAGGGCAAAAGAGGACACGTTAGGAAGGTGAAGGCAGCAGCAGAAGGCGGCCGCAGCTTGTGCGCGTTCCGGGAGAGGCGGCCGGGCCGGGCCGGGCCGGGCCGCGCATCACGTGTGGGCTGAGTCACCGGGCCGCGCTGCCAGGGCTGCGGCAGCTGCCTCTGCTCACCGCGGGGACAGTGCCCCGGCTCGCCGGGAAACGCCAGCAAAAGCGGGGCAGCAGCGAGGTGCCGGTGCCGCCGGGGCTGCCCCTGCCCCGGCAGCAGCCGCCCGGCCCCGCCCGGCCCTGCCGCAGCCACCACGGGGCAGGTGGGATCAAACACCCGGACCCCGATGGGAACCAAGGCTGCCCCAGCCCCAGGGCAGCCCCCGCACGGGGTCTGTGTCTGTCAGCAAAGCAGAGAGCAGCGGACGCAGCTTCCTCAGCCTAAGGACACTGGAGCGTGGCAGGAGCTGCGTCCCAGCTCCTTCCCTGGCTGCCTTGCAGGACACGGCAGGGAAGCCTCTCTCATGTGGGACACCCTCCTTCAGCCCTTCTTCCCTCTGCTTCTCCCTCCCTTTCCCCCTCTGGCCCGTGCTGGGCTCCCTGTTCTCTTGCTGTGAAGTGACACCTGCCTGCTTCCCCAAAGGAAGGAGGAGGAGGTGATGGCCATGGTGCCACACTGCTGGCCTGGCTTAGCTCACGGACACAGGAGATGGGGCCATGGCAGCAACCACAGCGATCTCCGAAGTTGGATGAGCCCCCAGTGGCCAACAGGGCTCATCTGGATCCATGCAGGATTACAGCAGCCACGTGTGGCCCCAGCCACTGCAGGAGCTGCCTGGCCATGCATTGAGGAAGAGTCTGGTTTACATCTGCGCTTTGGGGGAGGAATGTGAAATCTCTCCTGAACAGGAGCTTTCATTTGCCAGCACCACAGAGATACTTAGCAGGACCACAGGTCCCCTCCAGGTTCAGGTGGAAGTGGCCAACAGGCTCAGACCATGGGTGGACACACACAAACCACCCCAGCAGGAAGGCACAGCCCTGCCAAGGAGCAAATCTGTCCTCATGTCCCAGCAGCAGCTGAGGATTACAGCATTGGGGGAAGCACAGCATCCCCTTCCCTGCCACATCAAACTTGGTGAAGGAGGAACAATTTTGCCGCCCAGTTGACTACAAGGACTGAGCAGTGTGGTGTGGTCCTCAACACACTCAGTGTCTCTTTTTTTTCTTTTTTTTTTTTTTTCCTTTTTGCTCAGCAGTTTAGAAAGATCCACCAAGAAGAAAATGAGGATTGTTAGGTATTCAAGGGAGGGAGGATTAGGAAGAGAGAGAAGCATCCACCCATAAAAACATACCCCCTCAGACCTCAACTAAGAAAGTATCCAATTATTTAATAAATGTGCCCTAGACTTTGCCTCAGCCTCCTTGCCTTGTTAGCCATTCCACATATTTATTATTCTTTGCATGAAATAATACTTCCTGACATCTGTTCCCAGTTTGTTTCTCTTTAATTTCCATTTATAGCACATTTTCCTATCCTCTGACCATGTTAAAATAAAACAATAAGTATGTTTGACACAAGTGCAAGTTACTTAAGATCATGATCCTTCCCTGACCTTGATTTTTTTTTTAAAATATGTCCTAAAACACAGAAAGTACTTGAACGAACTTAGTTGAAAAAGGCAAAGGAAAGCTCAGAGAATCACAAAGCACTCATTTCACAGCACTGCTGCAGCCAGTGACTCAGAGAGCAGCACGAGGAGCAGTTTGTGGTTACAGCCCAGTTCCTCTCTGACAAGGATCAGCTGAAGGCACATGGGGAAACAGAGGTGCTGGGGGCTCCATGAGACAAAAGGGCAGGACCAGGAGGTTGCAGAAGAAAAGGCAGCAGAGGGACAGGCACGGCAAAGGAAATGTTAATTCCTGTGCAGTGACACAAATTGGCTGGAGGCATGCTTCCCCTTCTGACCAGGCAGATGGGAAAAGGTGCCCTTCCCTTGCTCTGAAGAGTTTTTGCATCCAAGTGCAATCTGGCAACTCCACAAGCAATAAATTCTCAAGGAGAAGCGATGAGGAGTGCTTTAGTTATGGCACGAGAACATTTTATGTTGTCATCTCTATATTGGTACAAGCCCTCACTGTTAATTTTAGCTCAGGAGGAGGTTGCTTATGAAGCAAATATAAAATGGCAAGAAGCAATGTAGCCTCCAACCAAACGCGTGTGCACACCTTCAAGTGTCAGAGCAAACCAGGAGCCAGGATTGTCACCTTTTTCTGGCCCACCAGGCAGCTCTCCCGGGAGGCCCATCCTGCTCTGTGCAAGTGCTGGCCTGCTCAGGCCCCTCCACTCCTGCTGAGCCAGCTCAGTGTGGTGGGACATCCTGCTGGGAGCAGGCTGGCAAGGTCACAGCCCTGAACGGAAACACAGGGAACTGGGAACCCTTCTGGGAGCCTCTGGCAGCGCAGGGCTGTTGGGTGTTCCAGCACAGATCTGGGCACTGCAGCAGCCAGGAGCCACTCAGGCAGTGCAGGTCCTGTGCCCCTGAGCTGCCTCTGGCACATTTCTTCACACAAGTGTTTTACTGATAAGGCCTTGGCTGGCCAGGCACCAAGGGCATTTTCTTCTACCCACGTTCCCAGCTGGACCTGCACACACTTAGAAACCCTGGGTTCCGTCTGAGGCTTTCTGAGGTCAAACCAAACCATGACAAACAGGACTAAGAGCAGCCAAGTTAAGCTGTGCTCTGACAAAGCACTGAGCCCTCAAACACACTGTGCAGCTCCCTGCCAGGGCTGCACCACTGCAGCCCCAGAGCCAGAAGGTGATGAGGGTGGATGGTCTTTGGGGAAGCAGATCAGAAGTGGCTTTGAAGGCTCACCAGCAAATGGCTGGATCAGGTGCTCTGCGCATGCAGGACTGCTCCTTTTAGAAAAGCAGCACCTCCCATTGCCCAGGAGATGCCCCCCTGATTGTCCCCTGGCCCCCAGGAAGGTACAGCCAGGTTGGCCAGCCCTTGGGAACCACTGAATCCTTGAGAGCATGGGGTTCACAGGTACAGAAAAGTGTGTTTGTGCTCCCTGAACTCCCTGCACTTCATCTGCTTTCCTGGGCTTTAACTCTGAGCAGACAGAGCCCACACAGGTGGATTTGCCCTATAAAGTCCGTGGTTAGGAAGGATAAACATGAGTTCCCCCTAATCTGCCTGTCCCTTCTGCTCATTTCTCCACTGCCACAACTGGCCAATTTACCTTTGCTGTTCATCCAGCACAGCATCTACAGCATCAGGAAGACTCCAGGACTGACTGAAGTGAAAAAGAGAAATGCTGTGCTACACTCCAAGGCCTGATTATGCAAGCTCTGTTGAAACCGTGTTGCTGCTGCTGTGGAAAACAGGTTGGGAGGAGGGGATGAGAAAGCTTTACAGTGTGATTTAGTCCATTTTTGGGGCTATAATCTGGAGTTAACCATCACCACCTATTTTATGTGCAGAAACAGGAATTATGAAAAGGTACCAAGGGTAATTTTTTTGTAAGTTGCAATCTCTTTATTTGATTAAGTAGTCTGAGTCAACAAAGTCATACTCTCCTCTATTTCTGACAGTTTCTTCAGCATCTGGCTCACCTTGGCCTCATCAAACTCCAGGCAGAGAAACTCTGATTCCTACAAAAGAAGAGAGAACAATATTTGAGAAAAATAATTACATCTGATCTCTGTGCAGAAAGAAATGTTTGGTGAGGAATTTGACAGCTTAACTCCATTTGGCAATGGACTCTCTTGTATTTTCCTGTCTGATTAGGAGTGCCAACTTTTTACCAGTGATAAAAATCCAGATCGGATCTGCCTGAGGCAGATGTGTTTGCAGGAGACTGCCTATGGAAGCGTGAACAAAAACCTGGAGTATCTCTCACAACATTCCTTGATTAGGAAGCACTGGAAAAGTCAGATCTCAAGCAATCCATGAGCCAACCCCTGAGGCTTTGAGGAGCACCATGCAGAAGACAGATCACAGACCCTTGCTGAGTTAACCATTCTCCATGGACATGAGCAGACCCGAGCAACTGCTGCAAACTGGGAGTGCAAAGCCAATGCCTCTTCAGTTCCTGCTGAACCTCCCCAGTTTTAGCATCCTTGTTTTCCCAGGGATGTCCTGAGCAGGCTTTTACAGAACAGCTACTGCAGGAGGAGCAACTTTTCTCACCACCCCAAAATAATCTCAGTATCTGTAACACATTTCAAGTCTCGTTTCACAGATCTGACAAGGGCTCTCCTTGTAACCTGACCTCTCCTTGCTCCACGGGCTGGTTTCTGTCCTGACCTTTGGGGAAGAAGTGGCAGTGCCATGCTATGCAGGGACCTGGTCCTCCACGGGATGACCTCCAAGGCCAAGCTCCTGTTGACATCTCAGGCTTTCCAGCCACAACTCCGCACCCTGAGTCATGCAAGCCCATCCACAGATTTAATCAGGCCAGCAACCTTTGAGATCTGCTAAAGCTGATTTCATGGCTTAATCACACGGGGAATGTGAGTGGACAGGAGGAGAGGGAAGCGCCTACTTCTGGAGATGTTTCTGCCTGAGCCAAAGGCATAAGGAGGACTTTGGTTTTTTTTTTTTTTTGTTCCCCTCTTCAGGTTTTGTCAGTCCAAAGGAATGTAAGTTGATCAAAACAAAACTCTTTGATTACACAAAGACATTGCCACTTCATACAAGTGTAAGTGCACTCACGAAACATTCTTTTAGCTATAAAGCAGCTAAAACTCTCCCATGTGGGCTTGGTGTCTGGTTATCCACTCTTATGTGGACCAACATAAAACCTGATCCAAGAGGGCTGTAAATGAGGCTGCTCAGAACTGAACTTCAGTTTTATTTAATGCTTTGTTAGTTTATCTCCCCCATGAAAAAAGAAAGAAAAAATAAGCCAGAGCCGTGAAATACAGAAATCCTTATTCCTCCTGTAAGGCGTCCTCCAGGAGAAGGACAAATGTGGTATCTCTGCTCATCCTCATCAGGAAACAAGGCATCCCTTCTGATCCTTCCTACTGCAAAAAATAATTCAGCCCCCTTGGACTTAAGCAAAACCAAAATCAGCCAGTGACTCGAAGTCCTGAAGCCCAGCACTGCTCCTGCCCAGGCTGGAATCCGGGGTTCAGCCTCAGGCTGGGAAGCCAAGCTCGATGCCCTCAGGAAGGTGTGGGAATGGGCACCTATTTCCTGCAGCCGCCTTGGTTTTGTCCCCACGAGCTTTCCCACCCCTCCTCCCCTTTCACTCCGGAGCCCGGGCTATAAAAAGGAGCTGCAAAACAAAACATCCAAGAAACACAAACTGCCCCCAGCCTTGAATCGGGTTTTCTAGGAGCTGCAACAACAGAGTGCTGCAAAAATATTTATATGAGAGACTAAGAGAAGCACGACTTTTTCTGTCTCAGTAACTATACTTAAAAACCCCATCTATTTTTAGAAAACCAATCCTCACAAATTGAAAACTAAAAAAATACAACTGTTCTCTATTGCATCCGTTCGGCCAGCTACTTAAAATGCTTTCTCGCAACTTCGATACATGTAGTATTTTTAAGTTTTAGCCACTGCATTGGGACAACAGAAAGAAACCCCTCAGAACTCGCATATCATTTTATTCATATTCATTTCCACTTGATTTGGAGGCCTCCTGCAAAACATTCAGCGTTCCAAAGCCACCATCCTAGGCGCCAGAACCACTTTTAGAAGGCACCTCAACTCGATGTGGTGCTTGTAAGATCATTAGTGGTTCTTTGTGAAGGAATTAGCCCAGCTTGAATTACCAGGAAAGCGCTCTTCAGATAGTGCAAAAGCATCAGCTTTGGATGCCTGTGTGCAAACACAGCCAGCCAGCCAAGTACTTCTGGACTTGTGCACCCACGCAGCTGCTTCCTGGAGCACTGTGAGTATTGGAGGGGTTTAGGTCTGATCCTTTATGAGCAGGCAATGCAGCCATTTGCTCTGCAGAGCCTGCGAGCCAATGCAATTGCACTGCTCTGGAAGAGATTTTACTCTCTTCTATTATTTTAGGTTTTGCCTTAGTTTTAAAGATTTAGTTGCCCCTTGCATAAGTAAAATCCCAATCTATAATGTCACCAAAACTTGCCTTAAAACATTTCATTGTGATTAAGAACTCACATTAATTTTCAGCCTCCCCAGTTTTTTTGGTCAACAGAGACAAGAAAGAACTCAGAATTCCCATAAAAGTTATTAACAAAAGCAGGAGAGTTCAGAAGTGCTGCCTTTTCAGACAGAAATGGTGGGCCTGGCTCATATCAAAGCAGCAGGGCTCTGGCTAAACCAGAGATGTGTTAATACAGATGAATATCTGGCTGTTCCCATTATAAGCAAATTAGGCTGCAAACAGAAAAGCCGATGGGGGATAAATAAAGAAAGGAGCTGGTCCCCAAAACATCAGAGCCAGCACACAGCAAACGCACCCGGGTGTTCACAGCACATCAACTCCCCCAGCAACACCCACAGGCAGAAACAAATGTCATTTTGGTTCCAAGGTGTTAATTAAACACAAAAGACAAAATACTAATTTCAGAATAAATCCACTACTGAATTTTTTTTTCCAGTCTCACAAACAACTGTTAAGAGATTGCTTCTCTGGAGTAAAAGAAAATGCATGCATGGGCTTAGGTACAACCTGCTGCTGCCAAAAAGTCTGGTTTATCTGGTAATGTCAACTTTCCCACTTCCTCCAAATTTGCTAATTTCAAGTAAATACTATTCTAATAAAACCTGCAGGGACTACCCTGTAAATATTGTCCCAAGTCACAAGTGTAATAGTATTTCAGCAAGAAAATCAATCACAGAATCACAGGATGGTTTGGGTTGGAAGGGACCTTAAAGCCCATCCCTGGGCAGGGACACCATCCACTAGACCAGGTTGCTCCAAGCCCCATCCAACCTGGCTTTGAACATTTCCAGGGATGGGGCATCCACAACTTCTCTGTGCGAATTGTGCCTCACCCCCCCCACAGTCAAGAATTTCTTCCCAATAGTTATTCTAAACCAACTCTCTTAGTTTAAAACCATTCCCCTAGTCCTGTCACTCCATGACTGTGTCCAAAGTCCCTCTCCAGCTGTCTTGGAGCCCCCTTTAAGTTCTGGAAGGGGCTGTAAGATCTCTCCAGAGGCTTCTCCATGCTGAACAACCCAAACAGCCTGGCTGAGGTGCTCCAGCCCTGGCAACATCTTCACCACTCTCCTTTGGACTCATTCCAGTGGGTCCATGAGGATTACTGGTCAGTAATAGTCAGCTATGAGCCCTCCTCCTCATGGCTCAGCACCAGAGAAGGTTTTGCCTAAGCCAGTACCTGCTCACAGGTTTGCATGGTAAAGAAATGCAAATCTTGATTAAAAAACAAAAACAAAAAAATGAAGGGGGGGGAGAATAGAAAAAAAAATCCAAATGCCCTCCCTAATTCCAAGAAAGGCAAGAGAAAAGAAATTAAACACCATATTACCCCCCCATCCCAAATCTCAACATAACTAGATATTCGAAATGGAAATTAGACACTTTTTAACAGTGCAAGGACACATTCTCCTCAGAAAAGGCACATCCAAAAGTCATTTTTGCAATGATGTTGCCAAGCTCTATCACAGAAGCCTTCCTTCACTGCAGGCTATTCTTACTCATTACTGTGGGAATTTGGTATCATGCTGCTCAATGGCAGAAAATAAACCCTGCTAAACTCACCCCTGCACTATGAACCTGCTTCCAAACCTTTCTCTGGGTGGTCTCTCCCCGACACTGGGTGCACACCATTCCCAGGACTGCCAGGGTCAGAGGGACCTGTCCTGTCACACGTGCAGAGTTCTCTCACATCCCCTCTTCCATGCTAACATCTGCTGCAGGAATGTCACAGTACACAACACCTATCTTGCATGAACGGCCCAAATAGAAGAAAAACATTGGATTTTAGCTTATATTTCCTTCTTCAAAAATCACGGTAATATGACAAACTGGGTAGTTCCACTGTGTGGAAGTATTTCATGTCAGATGTTTATGAGAGCGATTTATTTTTGCCATTTAGATTCTCATATTAGGAATATCTGATAAATGGTAAAAAGAAAATAAAACCACAAAAAATTGCCACAAACCAATGCAGAATGATGAAAGTGTGAGATGTTGCATCGATTCTTCTATAACATTGCATCAATTGTGATCCCACTGCAAACTTCAGGAGTTACTTTTATATTCATTAATATTCTGCAAGATATACCGGGGTACATGATAATGACAGAAAAATCTAGATAATTCCTCAAAAAATGCAATGGATTGCAATCCATTGATTTCATACTCCCACATTTCTGACAATACTAAGTTCATTATTTTAAATTCAATTCAGAGCTATTTTTTGCTACATATCTACAATCATGCCCTTCAAAAACTCTAATGTAAAGTGCAATTCATTTCCATAATACTGTATAAAATAAAGCACAAATATTTGTAACTGTGAGTGCCTTTTAATTCTCCATTATTTTGGTATTGCATTAACCAGGAACCTCTTAAGCAAATTATTATTACATCCCCTTAAAAAAAATGTTAACTTGATTGCAGATTTTTTAATACTTTTAATGTAACATCAAGCCTGTAATATTACAGATTAAGCAGATTAAGGATTGCAGAAAATGGAACAATTCCAGAGGATAAAAGTAGGTCCATGATACTGCACAGCAAATATAATGTCATTCCTTTTACGTTATCAGCCTCCTGAAAATAGGCTACCTCATATTTTATATCCTACATGAAAAATGAGCATTTATGAATGCAGAGATGGCCATGCTGCTCTCTGTGGCTTTTGGAGGAGCAGCTTTCTTTTCAGGAAGTATTAAAGAAAAACAAACCCAAACCATAATTTAATCAGCATACCTAATTAGAAGGTAGCATACTCTGTAGCTTTCACACATTTCACATCAAAGAGCTAACAAGAATAACATTATTCTTAATGATTAACAAGAAAAGAAGACAATACTTTTATGAAAGTCTCTTCCTATATTGCTCTGCCATTTTCAGACTGGTGATATTAACTTGCATTGGTTTCTGCAAACCTTCCAACTTCTCTTTTTGATTCTTTAAAAAAATCACACTGATTTGCCATTTCTGGTTTTTGACCCTGTGCATACCCCATATCCCACCCAGAGTGCCCTGCCCTGTGTGCTGCCCCTGCACAGCCTCATCACTCCAGGGGTTTCTTATCCACTGTTCCAGTCACAATCCTACCAGTGTGCAGATGTAGAGGCTGGCAATGAACAAGTGGTGGAGGTCCAGCACAGGCTGGGGATTAGTGATCCCTGATTTCTGTTCACCAGTGGGAGAGCACTCAGTCCTACCCACAGCTCCCAGATGCTGTGAGGACACTGCTCATCCACTGTGGATGTCCCTCAGCCCAGACCTTCGGCTGATAAGGGGAGGCAAACATCCCACTGCTGAGGGCAGCTCGCTGTGGTCAGAAAGCAAAGGTTATAAAAGCCACAGTTCTGCTGGTACCAGCACAATGCAGAAGAAAAGGACCTGTTTATGCTGACAAAATGCAAATTTCATTCTCATGGATGGCTCTTAGCAAGGTTATGCCTGTGACTTTTTATCTGGCCTTACCTGATCGATTGCTGTTTGCCAAGCCTGCTCACCTGGTTCCTCCAGCACCCTTTCACAACATCTTCAGCTTCCTGAGACTCAGGCTACCCCATAAAATCTGCTGCAGTCACAGGAGCTACACAGAATAGAAAACCCTTCATGGCTCTCCCTTACTGAAGAGTGGTGGATGTTTAACTCTGTATAATGCTGCATCTCCACTCTGGAACATGGCTTGGTTTAGGCTAAATCCTCTTGGAACTGAACTGTTGCACAGAATCTCTACCTAAGATGCACAAATGAGGTGTCCAGAAGATCCTAAATTTTTAAGGCAATTCTTTTTCATGAGGGCACCAAGACACACCTTTCTGACCCTACAGTAAACCTTGAGCTTACTATTTCCAAGGTTTGTTTGTTTTCTCAAAAAAACCTGCCATTATAGCACTTCCTATACCAAAAAAAAAAAAGGTATTTAAGGAGAAACCTCCAGAATATTTTTTTTCCTGCATAGTCTTGATCTTGGATATGGGCAAAGCAGTTTGGGGAAGGATGCAGTCTGGCATGGGAAATACCAACCATGTAAGCTGGTCACAGCTGAAGGCCACTGCATGCAGGGCTGGATAATCCCAGCCAAAGGCACTGCCAGCACTTCTGCCTTTCTGAGACAGGAATGGAATTGAGACAAGGAAGCAGAAAGTGTGACATAATTTCCAGTGCAGGAATGAAAAGAGAACAGAAAGTGCTGTGATATAACTCCTGGTGCAGGAATTAAAACATCTCTGTATCTGAATTGTTTCTAAAAAATAATGCAAAACCAGACACTCCCTGACCCCCTCTCTGCCCCTACAAGCACTGTTTTGTCAAAGAAAGCACATCAAGACTGTTTCCATTTGAATTCCAGCATCTTTGAAAGCACAGCTGAGCTTGAGCTCCTTCAAATCCTGAAACTGTGAGTGTGGAATGTTTAATCTTTAACGGGAGCATTTTTCCTCTGCTGCTTGGCTGGTTTGAGGTGTAATGGCATGCCAAATAAATCAATTAACCTGCTTACGCTAATGACACTTTCTTGGGGACCCTGGTATGCAACTCCGGCTGGGTCTTGAGCCAGCCGCTATTTAAACAAAGGTGTAAACAGAGCTAAAATCATTAACTAAGAAATGCATTTGTTTTCCAACTCTTTTTTGCACAAACTTTGCTTCCAGGTGACATGGTTCACAGATACTCCCTGCAGATGTGTTGCAGAGGTTTCTATCACTTCGTGTGAATACGAGGGAGAATGTCCTGCTCTTCTCCTGTCCTGCAGGCAGGGCAGCTTGGTCCTTACCAGGAGATGAACTCGAGAGAGCTGTTGACTCTTCAAGGTCAAGGCTTACTTAGGGAGAATTTATGAAGGCTTTATTTAGGGGCTTGTGGTCAGATTTTAGAAATCATAAAATAGTTTTGGTTGGAAGAGACACTTTAAGGTCACCTAGTCCAGCCAGAGTCATCTGCTCCACCCAGAGCAGGGGCGTCTTCAGTGAGACCCCTCCAACCTGACCCTGAATGCTCCCAGGGATGGGGCATCCACCACCTCTTTGGGCAGCCTGTACCAGTGTTTCACCACCTTCATGGTAAACAATTTCTGCTTTATATTTAATCTCAATTTATTCTCATAAACTGGTCATCACTGGTCCAGACTCCAAGTGGGAGATGGCTCATAAAAGTTTCATGGGGAATCACCTTAAATCTGTAACACACACAGCTGCCAGTTCCCAGTCACCTCAAAAGTGGAAATTAGACTGCAAGTTACATATTATTTTTCCTCTTTTACAAGAAACCTTTTGGGGATCCTATGCAAATCCAATGTCTGCCACAGGATACAATCTTAGGGAAAGAGTGAAATATTATGTTTTAAATTTGTATGTATCTTTCTCCCTGTGGATGTCCCACTGCACATCTATGAATATTTGGCAGTACTGAAGAGGTTTCAAAAGAAAAAAAAAAAAAAGACAGTGATACCTGCAGGCTTCACCAAACTGTACAGGGAAGCACATAGAGCCAGCATAAAAAAACCAAAATTACCTTTGTATCACTGTGAGATTTGAATCAACGCATGTATTTAAAAACTAAATTTAAAATAAAAACCATATGTAATTATATACGAATATATATATGTAGTTTATGTAGTTATATATATTACATGGAAAACTATATAAAAACTATTTAACAACTACATTTCTGGCAGGGCATCAGGCTCTCTCACAAGGGTACCAGTGACGAGAAAGCTCCATCATCACTTATTCAAGCCCTGCCTGCTGTGTCAGCTCTTCACTAACAGAGTCTCTCAGTGGAACCACTGCAAGGTGAGGTGCTCTTCTCTCCAAGTCCTCTGCAGAGGACCTTAGAGGGTAAATACCCTTCCTCACTTACGATCTGCATTTTTCTACCTCATTTGACAGCTGCCCTTGTTGTCTTGCGCCGTGTTTTGTTTGGTCAGTGTTTTTAAGTCTGCTCACAGAGATGAAGTATCAGTCTACAGCCTTCCCTAGACATGTTTCATCTCCAAATACCTAGGCTGGCCTCTGTTTTTTCAATCTTGTAGCACTTAATTGCAGTGTGAACTTATTCTAAGGAAAAGACAGCCCTTACTGATGTATATTCTGCTTTTACACGAAATCCAGCTTTTCTAGTGAGAACATTCTTTAGATCTGGAATTCATTTTCATTACATTTCAATCTACCTATCACCTAACATGGGAATCATTCAGCATGGCAAAAAAATTAAAATCAAATGACATTTATTATCATAAACCCCCCATGCCCACTTTCTCAGAATTAAGTTTCAACTACTTTATGTTACTAGTTACCATTTTCTTAAATGTTTTGGGAAGTACCCTATCACAGCACCAAACCCTCCCTGCCACTGTGGCATGATTTGTTACAGGATATCACCAAGACTTGGTTAACTCCTAAGGACACAAGGAAATTTCTGTGCTTTTAATGTAACTTATCTGTTAATCAAATCAATGTCAACCACATTCCTCTCTGTTACTGCAATAAATAATGCCAGGAAAACCGGAACGAACTCTGGGGGTAAGAATTAATTTTATACCAAACTGATCAACACAGTTAAAGTAATCTGCATTTAGAAATAATCCCACAGTTAAAGAATGCAGTAAAAACCTGAGCAGAGAATTCCTGACCTTTAGGAGGCTGTGTGATTTGGCATCCTGGCAAATTCTAGCTTACAGGCTGAATAATATGGTTAGCAGCCCCAAAACAGATCTCTCTTGCTCCCCTGCAGCTCTTTAATGTTTTAGTTCATCTGTTACATAAATGACTCAGAAGTCCATTAATGTCCTGCCTAGAAGTATTACACCAAATACAAAAGCTGAGTAGAAATTAATATCCTCTATGCATAACCTTTTCCAACCCAAACCATTGTATGGTTCTGTAACCCTAAAACAATTTATTTTCCGTGACAGCAGACAGCGCTGGCTCCTGCTGATGGCAAAGGCCAGAGGATCTTGGCTTTTCCACTCCAATCACTCCTCAGTCAAGGCCATACCTGGTTTTCTCAGAGGAGAGACCGAAGATTAGAATTACTCTGAATCAGCATTTTGGAGTAAGATGTGTCTAAACGCTCTTTTCTGCTCCTTTCTGAACACTTGCTCTGTGCTGAAAGGCACCTGGATTGCCTGAAACAAGAGCACATGAGGGGTGTGCAGGGCCTGCTGCTGAAATGCTTCAACACCCAGAGCTGAACTAAAAGTACAAATGTGTTTATTTTGGTTGCTACAAGTTTTGCAAGTGGTGAGCAAAGGCCTTGCAAATCCTCTGCTGATTTATTTCTCCTAACGGCAACAGGTAATGCCCTCAAAAAGCCTCATTTCAAAAAGTCCCTATATTCTTGCACCTAAGCTCTGAGATCAGCACGACCCAGCTACAGCAAGTATGTTTTGTTCCCACAGAATGGCATTTTTCAGAAATAAATTTTGAAGGGCAGCTGTTTGAGCCCTTCTCTCCCTGCCGAGTTCACAGCAAGCAGCAATGCCAGGCATCCATTTGCTCCAGGGCATTTTACCATCAGAGGAGAGCACAAGCCTGGCACAACACACACCACCAGCAGCATCCCCATTTCCCCCCAGAAACGTTAACCCTCTGTCCCTGGCACACTGATCCCACACATCTGGAATTACAAGCAAATACACCTTTAAATGGATGGCGAAAAGTCACTGCCATTTGGGCAGAACTGCTCATCTAAAAATACACAAACAGGGTACTAAAGGCTTGAAAATATGCCTGCAGTCCAACATGCATTCAGCTGGGCTTTCCTTCCTAAAATATTTAACAAGACAAAGCAGTCAGACCAAATTTTTTTTTTTTTTCTCGCTGCTTTTATGGCATTTATCTATAACCTCTCCGATGATCTGAAAATAGAACTTATCAGGACAAAAGGGTCTACTCAGAGTTATGTGGCCACTGCAAACACATCTCCTCAGTGGGACCAAAATAACTGTACTTGTTTCTTTTCTGCAATTTGAGTGTGTGAACTTACAAGGGGGGTAAAAAGCCAAACTGGGGAAAAAATATTGCTCTAAATAATTTTTTTTCTCATTACTTTGAGAATGCAAACTGCTGTCTTTAAATTCAGCATGAGAAACCTCCCACAGAAAAGGGGGCAGCCATGTGTTCAGAGTCCAGTCTGGTTTACAGCCCCTCCATCACTGCTGCTCTTGCTGTTCCGAAGCCTCAGGACAGGCATCACACTCAGATTTATCAGCAAAACAGCAGCTCCTGCTTAGTGTGGTGCAAAGTCCACTGAAGATACAGAGAATCTCTGCACTGACCTCAGTGACCTTCAGATCAAATGCACAGAAACATCAGCATTATGTGCCAGCAGGGAGACACCAGAGGAATACAGCTCTCTTCTGAAAATAAAGGAAAAGCTACAGATTTGCATTTTTCTTTGCCTTTTTTTTTTTTTTTAAACCACAGAATATGTCCTTGGTAATATTTGCTGCATAATACGTAACTCCTTTTTCTTTTTTTCAGCCTCTTTTCTTGTGTAAGGTGAAAAGCAAAGGCTCACAGGGAAAGCTGAAGGTGTAACCCTGAAGAGAGGAGTGTGGGAGGACATTTCTGCCTGAGCAGAATCCCACTGAAGCCAAGGGACTGCCTGCTCTTCCCACACAGCTCTCCTTGCCTCAGTTAAAATTACAACTTCGTTTTATTCAATTTGTGATTTCACAATTCATTCTACAAATGAATGTGGGCAATAGAATAGTAGCTCTGCACTACAGTTAACACCACACCTGGATTAATCTGTTTAAAGGTCTCATCAGGACAGATCAGTTCTCAACATGATCCCCAAACCAGCCTGGCCACAGGGATTGTTTTAAGGTTGGAACTTCATAGTCCTCTTGACAGGCATCATATTGAACCATATTTTTCTCCAGAAAGATAAAAGGTTTGAAGAGAAGTTATCTAATTTTGGTTGACCTCCCGTACCCATTTCAAGGGCAAGTGGTACTGAAGTAGGAATCATTTCCATAACTGAATTGCAGAGCAGTCATTTAACAATTAATAAGCGATCCACTCAGCATATGAAAACTGAATAGGAAAACAAACACGTGAGAATCAGAGATACCTCTGCACAAAGAAAGGCTTCAGCTCTTCCACATCAGATATTTAACTGGTTGTCTCTTTCTCACTGTGAGCAAGGGGAGAAGAAGGCAATGAAATATAAAAGACCTTAACCACTTTTTTCTGAGGAAAATGGAGATAATGTGAATGGCTCATTTAGCTTTCTGTGCCTTTGAAGCAGAGGAGAAGTCTCTTTTTGTTTTATTCTCCACAACAGCAACCTGTCTTTTTTGGCCTGCACCTACGGTTTGGACACCAGCCTTTAGCAGAGTGGGCACGCGTCTCATGAGTGGAAAATCTGCAATGCCACAGCCTATTTCTCCTGCATCAGTAAAATGCCAGATTTGTGACTGGCTCCCCTTGGCAGATGTAAGGTCACTGCTCTTGCTGTAGGACTGTGAGAAACAGAACATATTTCACCTCCTTCCCATTCCTGGGATCAGGCTAAAGATGTCCTCCTGGAAGACCAACCTGAGCACCAAGGACTTTGCCTCGTGCTGTGGCCATGAGGGCACAGAGACACTACCCTCTGCCTTCCCACTGCAGCTCCTGACTGGGAGAAGAAGTCACGTAGCAGCTCTCAGATAAAAGAATACTAAATGCTGCTGTGATTTCAGGCAAGGAGATGAGATGGAGAACAGCATTATACAACTCAAAGCCACCCCTCCTAAAGAAGCAGGGAAGGGGAGGATGATGTGCAATGCCAAATGCTGTTGCCTGGTTTTAGACAGCCGTCCTGAAGTGGAAGTATAGTAAAATCTGTGAGTGGACCTCTGTCCCTAAAATGCATGCAATTCTTCTCTTTTCAAGCATCAAAACACTGCACAGGATTTTTAATCCTGGCAAACCTAGGGGCTTGTACTGATGGCTGTTCCTTCTGTTGCCCTCTAGACAAAAAGGTGCTAACAAAGGCAGGATTAACCACGCACCATCATGATAAAAATACCTGGTTTTGGTTTAAATATCTTGCTTTTCAAAACCCCTGCTTCCTGGGAAGCTAAGCCCTTACCTGTGAAAGGGCTGGGAGGCAATGGAGACTGTATGGAAAGACGTGGATTATTTTGAGGACTAGTAGGGAAAAAGGGGCCTGCATATAAAGGGAAAAATGCCAAGGAGAACAGGGAATGTCTGTCTGTCTTCCCTGGCTGCCTGCAGGATTCTTAAGTCTCTCCTCACCCTGCTAATGTCTATTACATCTTTCCATGCCTAATACATCTTTCTTTAAGGTTAGGAGACAAGACTTAGCACAGATTTTGCAGCAGCAATAAATAATTAAATTTTCAGGTTTATTTCCTCCCATTCTTTAAGCATGCTTTTATCTGACCCCCTGCTGAATGCCAAACAGGGATTTTCACTGACCAGCCAACACTTGCACCCTGTTTTTCTCTTCCTTCTCAAACCTTTACAGCACACACAGAGCTCAGTAGGGTTTACAAAACCCAAATGACTCCTTCTCCAAAGCATCATTTCGTCTCCCTTCTGGGGATTTAAAAAAAAATTATACATTAATTAACAAAGCTGGGTTCAAGTCATGTTAGCTGTTGTCTGTATCCACCACAGAACTGCTGGGATTAATTTCCCAGAGCCTGCCAAGGCGTCTGCAGGGAGAGCAGAGCACAGGACACTGTGCAGGCATAACACCCACGGGACCTGCCTGCTCCGTGCCTGAGGCAAAGCCAGAAGTGGAGTTTCTTTTTCAGAAGGGCCAAATCTGCTCAGAAATTCAAAACCAAGTTTGATAAATAGCTAAAAGGTTCTAGGAAAAACGGTGGTGTGCTGGGTTCCTTGCATTCACTCTGTTCTGCTGTAGGCTCAGTAATATAGTATTGTGTGTTATAAAGTGTGCCTGAATTTCCTTGGAAAAAAGGATTATCCTGAGATAAAGTATGCTGGGAAGCAGCTTTATATTTGGAATGGCCTTTCATCCCACAAGCCCAATTAACATTTCTGGAAACAAGTTGTAGACATGTAAAGATATTTCTAAAATATCAGCCTGAGTTATAAAAAAGGTATTGGTATTATGGAGCTCCTGAAATAACCAGGGAGAGAATTTGGCATTTCTGACCTCCTTTGACTGGATCCTCAATAAACAAGTTCTTGATGAGAACTCAGCATTACTATTTAATAGATTGGTGCTACTTCTGTACCCAGTCACTTAACAAAGGACTATAATTAAGTGCTGATAAAATACCTTAAACTGATGTTACAGACCTCAGCTTCTCATTTCGAACCAATGCAGTGGCAGTGTTTGGCTGTGGCTTGGGATTTTTGTGGTTGTGTCGGTCGCAGCAGAGCAGGGGAGGCACCACTGCACCAAAAAAGCAACCAAAAAAGAGTAACTTTCAAAAAAGTAACTTCCACTATACCTTTTAAGAAAGCCAGGCAGTCATGCAAAGAAATCGAATACATCTTTGGTGTGCTATAAAGCCAGAACAGCACACCCTGGCTGAAAACATCCCAGAGGTGCTTTCCAGACGGAACACTGAACCCACCCTTGAAATCCTGTGCCACTGCAAAGGGATTGATACAGTTCTCAGGCCACTGCTGAATTTTAAACAATAAAATAGGTACAGACAACACTAGATTTGGATTTTTGTTTTTTAACCTCACTGTGTTTATCTTATCACACGATCTTCCCAAGAGCTGATCCAAGGGGAGCACAGTCATGGACCTTGGGCTGGAAAGACTCAGTGGTCAACCCTCAGCAGCAACTTCAGAGATGCACCTGAAGTTCAGACAGTGAGGGCCCCTACATCACTTGCCCTAGCAAGAAAAAACAAGTGGGGATGAGAATGGAGATGCCTGTGCACCACTTGAGAGGAGTCATGAGGGATTTCCCTTGCTGGAAACCTCTCCCAGAGGTTATCCTGGGTGGATCATGCACTCCCCTCCCTCCACTGTCATCCAGTGCTGCTCTTCAAGAACGTGTCTGATGAAATTTCCATCAAGAGATCTCCAAGAAAGCCAAAGTCTTCCTGAACAGGGGACTAATTTTAGTGCTCCCACTGCAGATGAGCCTCAGAAACATGAAGTGGTCCTTGCACTGCATCTCTGTAGAGGAGTTAAGGAGGAGGCAGGAGGGTCACTGGCCATGCCAAAAAGCCCCACCCTGGACAAGACTTTTCATCAGGACCAGACCTCTAATGCAACCCCCCTTTTCTTGCTAGTTTTTGGTTGCCTTGGATTCTGTGCTTCAAAATGGTCATGAATAGAAAATGATAAAGAAATACATCTCCACTCACTCCCACCACACATTACACATCCTTTGTGAGCAAAACGACCAGGACTTTTTCAAAGTGTGGAAAAGCATATTTTTAACTGCTACTAAAGATACAGTGAGTCATTAATGATCTGGGTGCCAGGAGACCGTGCCTTGTGAAATCACTACTGCTCATTATTTCAAGAAAATAATTAGTCAAAATTAAAAATGAAGTTCTAGAGCTTCCAGGAATTGGATACTGTTCCCTGGATCATTCAGGAAGAGGATGAGGACAGTAACAGCTGTCTGGACCATCTCCTCACCCCTTTAAAATGGGTATAATAACTTGAGATAACCTCACCTGTAAGGGACAATAAAAATAGAGATCCCCTTCAGGAGCTGCAGATGGGGAGGATGGAGGGATAGAAATGCTGAAAAATTATTCTTATTTACTGACCTGGCTGCATTAAACCCCAAGCTACATACTTTTTGTTTCTAAAAACGAGTCTTAAGCATCTAAAAATAATACCCTGAGAGGAATACTCGTGCTGGAAATAATAATAAAACTCACAGTGGTTAGAACTGGGATTAGACTTTCAAAAGACAACACATTGAATAGAGAGTGTATTACCAGAAACAGAACATTTGAAGCCATTTCTTTTCATTAAAATATAAATCACCATACTTTCCCCCAGCTAACACCCATTTATCTAACTATAATGAGGGGCTGGTATTTGATGTTTTATTTGATGTCTACAGATTCACCCACCAGAACATAACTACTGTAGATCAAAAAGAGCCTGGCATCTAGGCCTGAAGCAGCAATAGCACTGGGTAAAGTTTTTTAGTCTCAGAATAGCCTCACCCATATGGACAGATGCACTCAGCTCAATGAGATTTATTGCTATTAGATAAAATGGCCAGAAAAGCAGCTTTCCTAATTTTTTGTCTTAGGTAAAAGCTCTAATCACTGTCCTCTTAGTTTTCAGCTATGAAGGGCAAAACAGAGTTGTTGGATTGTTTTTCTCTTAAAAAATCCCCAAACAAATCCCCGAAACCCCAAACCCATAGTGTTGCTTTGGAGCCACCTGTGTGTGACACAGCCAAGGCATCCAGCACTGGCAGCAAAATATTTCAGGTTTCACGACTCCAGAGAGATGATCCCATGCTACAGACACTGTCCCAAGGCTGTATTAAATAGAAGAGAGCTTAATACCTCTCATTTTGAAGTCATGTGCTACTCACATTTTGAAGTCATGTCCTTCTCTCCCAAATTCTGCTGTTCACTTTTTGGGCCTGTTATCCATGGGTTGAGCATCTCAAAGCATGTAGCAGCACACCACTACCCCTCAAACACAAACCTGGGGCACTTGATAACAGCAGGATTTAACAAGTGGTGTCCCACAGCTACTGGGGACTTCATACTTAGAGCTCAGCTAAAAGCAGTTCTGCAAAGGCCATTTTTCAGCCACACATCCAAATGTTAATGATTAATGTGCTTTTGCATGAGGTGGGAAAGAGGTCCAGATGTAGCAAAAGAAAATAATGGTAGGGAAAAGGTTGTTAGGGGAAAAATATGGTGTAGAAGTTGAATGGAGGAATGGTCCATTGTTGGAGTTACCAAGTGCAGCAGCTCACAGTAAACGAAGGAGGTACAGTTTCATTTTGTGGAGAAGACAATTTGCCATCAGTACAAATGCTTCCATAGGTGACACAACAGGGCAACACTCTTTAAAGTAAATACAGAAATGTTTCTTGCTGAGGGAGAAGAAACCCCTTCAAAACCTTTACAACAGACATAACTGCCTAATACACACCAGAGACTTCTGGCTGAAGGAATCACAATTAGCATGTATTTTCTTCTCTTTCCTTTTAGGAAACCATCAGATGTGACAAGACACCTAACTGAGCACTCTGAGACTTACTTTCTGTGAAGGACAACAGAACTTAGGATGGGAAAGTAAAATCTGAAGCAGCCTTCAAACAAAATCTCCTGTCTCAGAAATATGCTTCAATACCTTACCATGATTTGGAAGGTTTGCTATCAGAAAAAGCCTGAAACACAGTCAGACCTTACAGGAGTTTGGCTCCTTGTGGTAAAACACCAGGTCTGGCTGGGGAGCAGAGGGCTCCTTCTAGATGGCCCTTCCTGAGAAAGGGCTATCAGAAAGCTGCCACTTCCAACTGCATGAGGAGAGCCATGGCACTGAATTACTCTGCTCAAGATCTTTCTCACCTGCATCTTGGAAGTTTCCTCTTCCTCAACCCAGCAAGTTCTTTAAATTGTCCTGCCATGTGCCTGAAGCACTTAGGAAAAGCACAGTCAGGAAGGCTGTAGAAAGCACCCCACTCATGTGAGAAGAACAGTAAGGCAACCATATATTTTAAATATCTAATCAAGGACTGAGAATTTTATGTCCTACAGCATCTGTGTGGTCTGCACAAGAAAGCAAACATCCCCAGTTCAATAATGTGAATCCCACTGCAGCAAGGAAGTTCTTGCAAAGCTTTTCCTTTAATGCCTGAGCTGGGCTAGTTATTTGAAAGAGATGCCAGTTTTCACAGGGCCAGCCACCACACTGAGAGCTTCAAAACCTGAAATTCAGTAATCCATCAGCAGTCATTAGTGTCCCATTTAGTCTCTAATGCCCTTACTGTTCTGTTCATGGATTACCCAGTTCTGCTTTAAAAATTGCAGAGATGACATAAGACTCCTGTTACACAAAGCCGTATCACATTCAGCATGGGAACAGTTTGTGTAAGGCTGCAAACCTGTTGCATAAGCTTTACAGAGAGCCAGGTTGTACACGGATTTTATTCTGTTGAGTGTGTCTAGTTTATAATCCAGTTTACAAAAATATCATTATAGCTCCTTCTTGGAAGAAAAAAAGACCCTGAAAAGGTTTGAGATGAGATTATGCTACCTATGAATGTTTACATTGGTGATGCTTTAATGTTCGCATAAATGCTCATGTGACACTTGCTTTTTATCCTTCGAAGTGAGCTTTACATGAATTCCAGATGTATTTACCTTCCATTAATGACAGCACCCATAAATCCAGACTGTTTTCCCTTGGAAGAAAAAAGGATTTGAAAGAAGCAGGGAAGAACCTCACAAATCAATTGCCTCTGTCTCACAAATCAATTGCCTCTGTCAGATGACAACAACTGGACTTGTTTTAAAGTAAATGAACTTGTTTTTAAGTCATCGGCAAGCAAGCGATCAATGCAAGCAGGCAGCTCACAGCCATACTCAAGCTTGGATGAATTTTCAGAGCTGCAAGATGGCTTTGTATCCTAAAACTCAGAGGAAGATGAGGGGATGTGAAAGACCCAAACTTATAACCAAGGAATCTTTATGATACTCAAATACACAGAAAAAACCCTGCATTTGAGACTTGTCACCTTAGAAACGGAAGTCTTGGCAGCAAGCAGTCCTACCCCTCCTCCCAACCAAAATAAGGAAAAAGCCAGTGGCTTTTGAAGATCTTTGAAACTCCCTGTGCTGGGAGAGGGCTAATCATTAATGACCAGAAGAAACACCAGGCAGAACTAAAAACAACGGGACCGGCTCCTGTCTGCAACTCCAGACGTTGTTCCAGGAGCCTGAAGGCATTTTTCATCTGTATTTCAATTTTTTGTTTTTTTTAAAGGGATGCCTATGTGTGCATCCAGGCATCCATCACGTCCTGAGGAAAGCATCTTGCCTGACAAAGGCTTTTCTCCTGGTTTTCAGCTTTTTACAGTGTGTGCTTTTGAAATCAGAGCTTTAATCAGATGTCCCATCAAAAGCCAAAGTACAGTCCAAACCTGAGACTGCAAACTTCTGCTATTACATCCAGCAACCTTAATTAATTCAAGGCTTGAATATTCTCTGTAGAGCAAGAGTGAGCGTAATGCCCTATGGTGATGTCAAAGTGCCTTGCTCAGCTGAATGTTACTCCCATTAGAAGGTTTCATTAGCAATAATTTCTTGTTTATCTTAAGCCTTTACTTGCACAGCTTGGAAAATCTAACGGGTTAAAGGTTCACAGAGCAAAGCATTCAATATCCTAATCAATACAGCACTCAGTGTGCTAACTTTCAAAAGGTTGGTAGTAAATTTATCTATAAAGTAATACCTGGGAATCTCAGTGCATGGGTTAAAGAAGTGCACAGTGAAAGAGAAGAGAAATCTCCTGGTTTCACCTGAGGAGAGCACTTGGGCTGCAGCCCACTGGCCCCTCCCGGTCCCAGCCAAGGACTTCATCCCTCTGCACGTAAGAAATTAGCTTAGGATCACCAGAAAGCTTCAGCATTTCCCTTTTGTAACTTTGCTTATTGATACGTGTTAAGAAGTTTGTTCCAAAAGATGTAGGAAATGGAGGTCTATGGAATCTGCTAATGAAAGATTTAATTGAGGCTGATGCTGCATCTGGGTTGGGTTTATTCATTTATGCTGTTGAACACTGATGAGCTCATCAGCAAATTATGTAAAACAATCCATATTCTGTAACATGAAAAGCGAAGTTATTTTCAGTAATCCTTGTGAAAAAGGCAAACTACATCTCCAAGGCCCTTTCAATTTTGCTCCCTGGCTGCGTTTGTTTCAGCAGTCTCACTTGCTATCTGTGTCCTGAATTTTCTCACAACTGTGATCCACAAAAAAATGGGGACAGAGTAACTAAACACTGATTTCAACTTACAAAACAAAGTTGTTCTCATCTGCTGGTAAAACAATCCCAGTTCCCATTGAATTGAACTTCAAAACACCTCAGTTAACTCACACCACAGATAAAGCTCTAAAAATAGCTTGTTGCCCTTAAGACCAAAACAAATGATGCAGTTTAAAAGGCAGCGTTCCCTCCTTATCCTCTGAACGTTATGCATGCCAAAGGAATTAGAAACAAAATTTGTGGTATTATCCTCTATTTTCCTCAGAACCACCAAACTTACAGTCTCCTGACAGAGCTCCAGTGCAGAGGACTGCAGCAGCCTCAGCTGTACAGAATCAGGCAAGAAAGCCAGACAATGGTTATTCAGCTCTTCAAGTATGTGAAAGTGCAGGATATATTATAATCAACAACTCCCCAGGTTCAACCTGAATTCCTGGTCCTGGATTATCAGCTGTTGACACTCTCCCCAAGGCACAAGATTACAAATATTCCCTCTGAAGCTTGACATTAGGCATTCCAAATAAACTCCAGAACAATCCTGAACCTGAAGATATCTTAAGTAACAGATGACTATGAAAAATACAAAGTGAATGTAGGAAAAGACCATGACCTTCAACGAGGCTTTTCCTTACACCATCCTTTCGTGAACAATCTGTTTTTCTCCCAAGTGTTTTTAAAAGTTAAATAAAAAGGTTTATTCATGCCAAATATGTTGCAGAAACTTTTGTTATAGGTGGTTCTTCTAAGAGAAATTACAAAGGAAGAAGAGATGGCTTCAATTAAAACTATGTAAAATGGAGTGTAAGCGGTTATTTACATATGGTTTAAGTACTCGTGGGAGGAGTGGGAAGACAGCTGGATAAATATTGAACACCATCAGTTTCTCCCTCCTTTAGGACAAAGAGTACCCACTCTTAGCTAATTCTAAGAATAAGTGTTATTTGAAGAATTACCAATTTTTTCTGAAGCAAAGCTTAGTCAACAACTAAGCACGAAATATCAGAGTATTTTTCTAAATATGCAACGAATCTCAGATCTCCTAAATAATGGTAATAATTAAATATTTTTGTATTTTATAAGATTTAGCACTAAAGTAACAAACAGTATTCTTAGAAAATGAAGCTTAGCAGCTCAGGGACGGGTGATGGACATCTCACAGGGGTAATTTGAAGAGATAGTAACATGTATCTGCCCAATAAACTGGTCTCTTAAATCAAAGGACTGTCGGTGCATAAGCAACTTTATGAGGGAAAAGCAAACACGTAATTGCCAATAAAAGCCTCGCCACGCAATTGATGTGTATTGTCTAAAAAACAAAGTCCGAACTAATTATATTTATTTGAACAGCAGGTGATGTAAACCTTCCACCCTCAGCAGTGAACACAGCGAACGTGCTTGGGGCCCTGAAGGGGTGAGGGGCTGGGTTCATACTCCGAGCACAGCTTCAGGTCACAGAATGTCCCTAAAGCTTTTCAGGTGACCTGGATATACTGTGGCTGAGAAGCCACAGGGCATTCTGACATCGGGATGTGTCATGGGTGGCTGCCACAACAGCTGCCAGAGCTCTGGTGCAACAGGATGGCAGACAACGCCTTGGGAAAACAAGCCCTCTCCCTGGGAAAACATACCCAAAACCTTTTTCATGGACCCATTTGTAAACAGTCAGGCTCCAGCATCTTGGTAGTTAATGTGCTCCATTAGATCCCAGCCCAGCCCAGCAGCAAAGCCTGACAATCCAAGTGCTGCCCAGCTGGGCAGACAGCGCTGCTCGCCAGGACTTGGCCACCAGCACTTCACCAGACAAAAGTGCCTTTCTTGGGAGATGTGACTTTACAATCAGGCACAGCAACAACAACTGCAATTCAGTGCCCAGAAAACAACAGAAGACTTGATCCTTCCCACATGAACATGCCAAACAGCAATCTGAAGAAACAAAGTGTAAGGCAAGCGAAGCTCTAGCCATGTTTTTCACGGAGAAAAGCCGAAAGGTGCTAAATTTAGACACTGATAATAAAGGAGATGCTGAGTTGCTTCCTCTTTGTGAGGTGTCTCCCCCACTACTCATTTCACCAGGCACTGAGCAAGCCAACACAAAATAAGCTGAATTTTGTAGGGAAACATCTTCCCTGCTAGAATGAGTAGAGATTTCTCTGACCCCCAGCTGCCAAAACATGAGGCAAAAGGGCCTCTCCTCTCTGCACTCCCTGCAAAACATCACTTTGCAGTGGTAATTCATAAATGGTTTAAGCCTGGGGTGAAACTCACCTTATGGAGGTGCAAATGCTACAATAAATTACAGTGTGTGCACAGGGGACAGAAGGCAGAATATCAGGACAGAAATAGCCCTGTTTCTATCATTGTTTACTGTTTTTCTTTCATTTTCATTTCAAATACACTTTAAAGATAAGCATAAAAGACTTTTTTTTTCTTTCCAGGTCAGATACAATGAACTTGTCCTGAAAGAATTTAACCTTGTTCTCCAGAAACACTACAAAAACAAAGTTTTCCGCATGCTGAGAAGAACAGAAACAATCCCATAACTTTAAAATCCAGCTGCTGTGGGCTGAGCTCTCCTGTTCCAAGGCCACTTTGCTAAACCTCACCAGGTTGCACCCAATAACTACAGTCCAGCACTTCAACATCTTCTTCTGCTCTTTCATTTTTTTGTCCATGTCAATACATGCCACATTATGATAACACAGACAGTTGATAACATACAAACGTGAGTATTTGGGAAGTCTTTTTAAGCCAGACAGCTCCTTCCATAGAAATCCACACAATGAAAAACAGAGCCACGAATTATCTGATATGTAATTGCAAAGATAAATATTTACAAACTTCCTAAGAAGCAAAGGCACACAACTCTTTTGCTGGCTTACAAGTACAAAACATATTCCTGTAAAGTGATGACATTAAAAAAATTACCAATAAAACCTTGACTAAAATTTCCCTCTTTTTGACCTATGTATTTCCTTGTACATTTTTTTCAGGAAGTTTCTGAATTTTGAGTATCAGTAGGGCGTGAAACTCCCTCATCCAAGGACTGCACAGGATAAACAGTGAAAGCAGGCTAAGTTAAACTAGAAGTTCAAGACACAGAGATCAGCAGGCATTCCTGTGGATTTATCCCTGGTGAAAAAACTTCATAGATAGTGCTGGTTGCTTCCTGCTCAGACAGAAAGGAATTCATGCTGCCATTGTAGGTGATGCTTCAACATCGAATAAATGCTTGGTGTTTGGAACACACTGACATCTTCCAATGAAAAGATAAAACAACGTGGACTTAATTCTGCCTGTCTCCACAGCCATGCTGTCATATCCAGTCCCTCCTGCTCCAAACACCACACAGTCAGCAACTGGATACATAACAGTCTCCTACAGTATTGTAATACAGAATGTCTAAGTAATTTTATTAACTCTATGATAAATCTTTCACACTGTAACTGGTGTTCACTGCAAAAATATTGGTATTAAATTTAAATTATTCTATATTTTTAAGATATAAAGATACACTTGCTAAAGATTAACAAAGGCAAAACAGTCTCAGGCAAAAGAAACAAAGAGAAAGGAAAGCAGAATTAAAGAGGTTTAATTGTTTTTGCAGAAGTGTTCACATCTTGTTGCTAGTTTAGAAGACTATTGAGGGCCACACAGAAATATTTCTGTGGGCAACAGATGGTCAGCTGGTGGATGAAGATTTAGTTTCATTTAGAGTGGTTGAGAAACAAATTCCCTCTTTTTTAATCGATATAAAAGTATTTTTCCATTATTTGTATTACAACTTTTATAGATGTGCAAACCTCACCACAAATTGCACTCACCTTGAATTTCCTTCTTGTTTTAAAAACTGAGTAGTCAAAGTGTAAAAGACACAGGAGGAAACAGGACACTCCTCCAGCTCTGGAGGGGAACAATCAGCAAACTCTCAGCTTTTACTTAAGGATAATGTTACAGGCACAGCTATTACAATGTCACCCAGTTAACAGGAGACAAATACCTCACTAAAAACCCTTTCACAGCACTCCCTTTCTTTTCACCCCTTCTTACATTGCCAACAAAAAGATTAAATAGTGTGACTTCCCAAAAGAGGCAGGAAAATGCTACCACTCAAAGCATCAGTGTGTGTGGTTTTGGAGAGATCAAGAGGCAGGATGGGAAAAGATGAACAGTCTTCTTCATCAGGATGGACAGCAAACCCATGTGTCAGTATCACAAACAACCTTCTCTTTGCATCAGTTGAACTTGGAAGGAGGCTTCTCGAGGTGCTGGCTGAGCAACCAACAAGCTTTTATAAATATTTGTGCAATAAACCACACTGAGGAGTATTCACCCCAAGTCCCGTTAGCTGCAGTGCTTAAGGTGGTCTTTGTCAGGCTAAATCTGCCCTCTGAATCGACCCCGAGCCGCTCCCTGGAGAAGCCTCTCCCTCCACTGACCACACAAGGAACCTACAGAGACAAGACTCAACACACACCATTCAGAAGCAATTCTGACTGCCAAATATTAGGTGGGGAAGAAATCTTCCCAGATGTCACCTTGTCCTTCTTGGAAGGCAGCCATTTGAATTTTTAGTTTTGTTGTTGTTTTCTTTGCTGTTTGTATTCCGACTGCCTATCAGGTCACATTAATTTTGCATCCCCCTAGGGAATAGATCTTGTCCAAGGATACCTCTGGCACCTTGGATACAAGCTCCATGAACCTGCTCCCACTATCAACAAACTTGAAAGAGTAGCCCAAAGTACCAGAATCCACAGTGCAGAGGGGAAAAAACACCCTGCTGGCAGATTAAGACCCTGTGGGCTCAGACAAGCTGAAAAATGAAGTACTGCCATGTCTCAGGAGAACAGCATCTGTCAGAAACTCCACTGACGTTCTGGCACTGTACTTGGAGAACAAATCCTCTCCTTAAACTGCTGGCGGGAGGGGGAACAAACTAAACTGTGAGTAATTCCACTCCTTTCACCGTAATTCACATTTTCTGACATCATCCCAAGCCCCTGTGTAGCAGGAAAACAGGCAGCCCAGTGTATGGAGGCTACGCTAGGGAAGATGAGCATCACACAGAAAAGCTGGAATACAACAACTTATGGAAGTAAATAAACCTCTGCAATATTTTCAGAATTCTTGCTGTAACAACACCTCTTTGAGGCAGCGATATTGCCCCATTTCAGTGACATCCTCACTGAAACAGAAGCCATTAGTACAACAGTAATTCATCACCTCGAGTCTTATCTTGCTCTCTGGACTCTTACAAAAAACAAGGCCAGCTTTAGAGACAGAGCTTTAGCTGAATGAACACAAAACCCCAGGGAACTGCCCAGGAAGCTTGATCTCAGGTAGGTGTTGCAGGGATCAGCCCTGGTAACAGACTGTGGCCTTCTTTTTGAAGTAGGAGAAAAAAAATAAAACTATTTTGAATCTCAGCTCCTGAGATTAATAACAAATAACCCTCTCAAAAATCAGCAGAAGTCTCCTTTTACTTTAGATGCTGAAAACCAACCTTTGCCAAGACAACATAAGTCATTTAGATGCAACAGAACCAGATTTTCTGTGTTTCAATGCTTATATTTGTAAAAGTTCTCCCAGAAGAAAGCTCTCCCACTCAAAGGTTTATTTCCAGCCCCTGTCCCAGTTTCCCAGTAAGTTAGTTTCTAGTGCTTCTGGCCACTTGGTCCTTATGTGACCAATGAATTAGGAGAAAAAAAGAAACAATTATGGTATGCTTATAGTTAGCCATTAACTTGTTTGTTGGCTTTCTTACACTTCACAGCCTTTCAAAACAAAGCCTTTTTAATTGCTGAAAATTAAGTATGCTTCAGGTTAGGAAGCACCAGGAATTCCAGCCTCACTGCATAGAGACAGGGCAAACCCTTGCCAGGTCCATCCCTCCCAGGATAGTACCAACTAGATCATGAAACCTATGTCCAGAAGCAGGGCTGCATTTGTATTTCAGTGATCAGCACTTTTACACGGGCAGATTCCCATGCCAGAAGCTGTTCTCACGCAGCTCCAGCAGTGCAAAGGAATAAGGCACTGATAAGCACCAAGCAAATAATTAAAAATTAGTTTCTTCTCATGTAAATAGCATTGACATTGTAGTGGGGATTAGATATGCCTCTTGTTTCAGCATCTTGGAATCAAAGCAATAAAAAAAACCCTTACAAAAATGATTTGACAAGTACGTGCAGGCACTGTGACAGTGTTTAAGATCACCATGGTACCTGACTGCAATGCTGTTCAATGATGACAGTGACAGCAAGCCAGAAATCTGGAATTTTTTCAAACAAGACAAGCTCCAAGGCTCCCTTTTAGATTCTGATTTCCTTTGGTGGAAAAAGAAAGGGGAGGCAAGTACACAAAAAAAAGATGTGATGATGATGATTGTGTTGAATCCCTGGGGGCTGAAACAACTCCAGGGTGATGCAGCTTACACTAATAAGCAATTCAGAGCTTTAAAAGCAGCATGTATCCCCTCCCTTCCCCTTAAAACATTTCCTTAATATAGGGTTTATTAGAAATTAAATGCTAGAGGAGAAGCAAAATCTTTGAAGATACACAAATACAGTACAAAAAAGCATATTTGTAAAGTTAGGATTAGGCCCATCCTTCGTAAGGATAACATATGGGATTAAGCCATAGAATCACAGAATGGATTAAGTTGGGAAAGACCTCTGAGATCATCGAGTTCAACCCATGACCAAACACCACTGTGGTCAGTCAGACCATGGCACTGAGTGCCACCTCCAGTCTTTCCTGAAACACCTCCAGGAATGGTGACTCTACCACCTCCTTGGGCAGCCTGTTCCAGTGCTTAATCACCTTTTCTGTGAAGAAATTCCTCCTAAAAATTCCAGAAAATACCTCAGAAGGAAGTCAACAGCTCCTCCCAATTTAGTTCCATCAACAAACTTCCTTAGTATCCCTTCAAGACCTGCATCCATGGTGTTTATGGAGATGCTGAAGAGCACTGGGCCTAAGTGAAACCCCACTGGTGACAGGTTGCCAGCCTGATGTCACCCCACGCACTGTAACCCATTGAAATAACCAAATTTCTATCCTTGCAGGAATCTCAGAAGAAACACTCTCAGGGTATCTCCATGGCCTCCTCCACCCTGGAGATTTCTCTTGTTGTCAGTAATTGATAATCTGCTCCTGGCACACCCACACACAGCAAGTTGGCAAGGGTGCAGCCTTGTGAGTGTGAACTCAAATTTCCAAAAAAAGTCCATGGGCATGTATGTTTGTGAGGGGATGAGCTACACAAGTACCTAACACATTGCACTGACTCAAACAGGGAAATTTCAGAGATAAGGAAGAAGAGACAAAGTGAAGAGCAGAAAAAGCCAGAACAGCTTGTTTTACCCAGCTGTTTGTGCAAATGGAAGGCTGCACATGAAACCAAATACACTGAGAATTTATCAGGAGCATGAGGATGTGCCATTAGCTCTGTAAAGTGTAAGTTTTTCAGCCCATGAGCACAGCACAGAACTTAGAGTGCCATGAAGGCAACTTCTTTAGTAGTGCAGCATACCCATGAACATAAAACATTTTTTTTTCTGTTTCAGTTCTTATGCTATTACTTTAATACTCAAAAATACCCTGGCAGGACATGAAAATCTCCTCCTGCTTAACCAGAAATACAGACTACATGTAAAGTACTTCGCTTCAACAGAAAAAAAATATCATGTCTTATCCTCAACATCTGACTCATTGTTTTTCACCTGATTTGTCTCTAATTGGTACCAGCCAAGTCTAAAGACTGCACACAAGCCTGAGAGATAAAAGTTTGCTTGTACAGAAGAGTGACAAACCATTGACAAAACTCAACCTCATAATTTCAAGTGTAAGAGATCTCCATGTTCTCATTTTCAGCACAAAAAGTCATGTTCCATCCACTTCAGAGACCCAAGCCTTGCCTTCATCAAAACTACCATTGAGTGTCAAAAGGATGCTGGCATTTGCATTAACAATGCTCATACTGTGAAGCATGTTTACCACTGAGGAAAGGAAAAGAGAAAAATACTTATTTCCATGTGCAACGGACCCATTTGTTCATATTCGGTTCTCAAAATCCATTTTCAAGTAAGGCCAACTCACAATAAAGGTCTAAAGAGGGAGATTAGTGCAGGCTACAAACAGATGACAGATGAGGTAAGGGGGGGGAGAGGGGAAGAGATAACGACCCTTTGGTTTGCAGATACTCAGTGAGGCATCAGAAGACTCCATCCAGCGTGTGCACAATCGATTCTCTCTGTAAATCCATTAAACCCCTTGACAGCATCCTGTTTGAAGCTGGGATTGCAGCATGATTCACTGGTCCAAAGGGGAAAAACCATCAGAAAGAAGGAGCTGTGTCCTCATGCACCCTGCAGCCACGTGTCCTGTCACCAGCATGCGGTTCCATTGTCACAGACTGACAGACAATTCTAAGTGACAAGGGTTTGCACGTCTTCATTGCAGCTACAGCTCACTTAAAATGCAAATACAGCAAATATGCTGTCTACTTTCAAGCTGCCCTCTGCCCAACTCTAATCAAGTCTCCAGGGTAATAAACCTCGTTTGTGTTCACGTGTACCTCAGCTAGGAAAAGCTGATTCTCAGCATAATCATCACTATGAAAAAAATTTCACAGTTTAGCTACACAAATGTACCACATAAAGCTCATTACTTCAAATATATTAGAAGATGCAGGTGACAAGTAATTCTTCTGTATTCCATCCCTATTTTTAAAGTTTTGTTCACTAAATCCACAGAAGTTTAGGCAAGGAGTTCCATGCAAAATTTCAAGTGAAGATTTTGTACACTGCTTTAAAAAAAAAAACCAAACCAAACCAAACACCAAACCATTCACAACCATCAGAACACAATCTATTCATAGCTTCCCAGAAAAATCAGCTGGGCCACAGAGCAAGAACCACACACTGTTTCCGTAACACAGCACTGAGTCTCAGTAGGGTATTGTAAAGCAACAGCACAGGGAGACACCCTGCAAACCTGAACCTTCCCCAGGACATCATGAACTCACAGGCAGTTTTAACCTGGGGCAGTTTGTGCTCCTTTGCTGTGCAGCACAACTCCAATAAAGGAAAAAACCCCAGTATCTCTGCTGATACAAAATAAGGAACCAAGTTTGGGAGTGAGGATGAAGCCAAGAGAACAAAAAGAGGCAGAACAGCAGCTGGAGTGGCAGAATGGAAAAGAGGAGAGGCAGAAGAAATGAAAGCAGAACCAGCAGAGAAAGGCAGGAGGGAAAAGAGGAGAGGCAGAAGAAATGAAAGTAGAACCAGCAGAGAAAGATAAGAGAGAAATGGGGCCTCACACACAGCAAGGCAGGCAGTGCTGCTGCCAAGAGGTGATTGACCTGCAGCTCAGGACCTGCTGCACTCCAAGCCTACTGCATGATTGCCTATTCCTTTAGCAAAGCCTGAGAGTGATTTGCCTTATTGATTAGGGTGCATGCAATATAACCAAATTATTACATTTCACTAGGTACAAAATGCTATTGCTTCACACTTGAAAGTTTAAAAAAAGCAGGATGTTCAGAGAAGGACAGAAGCTGAATAATACCTGGAACTGGCATGGAGCACAAACCTCTGGGGAAACCACTTCAGATAAGAGGCAGTATTTGATGTAGGTTTTAACAACATGGAAAGGAAAGAGAATCAATAAAAGCCATTTCCCAGATTTTGGATGGTGAGGTATTAATAATCTGCTCTAGTATACCTCCTTTTCAGATTTTCTTTGGCTGAAAAAAAATCCTGCTAATATTTTCTCCAGTGGCTTAGGGATATCATGAGTGTTCTGCCATTATAATGCATGGAGTCATTAAACAAATTTCTTTGCTCACAGGTAAATGTTCTTGTGTGCAGGAGTCCAAGCCAACATTTGTCCAGGTGACAACTCACTGTGTGTTCCATGTTTTTTCCAGGCTTAGTCAGAGGTGCTTGGGGTCTGGTTTGCAGGACTGATGTCCATCATTGCTGTGGCTGCACTGTCAGAGATGTACCCTGGCAATACCATGAAGGCTCTGCATTCTGGGAACTTGGGTTGAGAGTTTTTCACACTGGCCACCAGAATTAATGGAAATCCTCGTGTTTATGTTCTCTGCCTTCAGATTGTATCCTTGAAATGGGAATTAAAATACCATCATAACTGATTATAAGTATTAATTTATGAGATTTTTATGGCGATTAGAGGGGTTGTGCAGGAGCTTCCACAATAATAAATACTATTGAAATAAACTACGATGAAATTAATAATTTTGTATTCAAAGCACAGTGAAAACAAACGTTAAACAAAGAATGAATGAAGAAGACAAATTACTTAGCAGTACCCTTTCAACAATCCTCTTATTATTCTGGGCAGTGAATGAAACAGAGTCAGTGTGGGAGAGAAAACAAACACACACCCAGAGCCAAGCAAAGGGCACAGCAGAAAGGAGGGCGCCAAGGAGCCGTGCTCAGGCGGGGAACGCTGCCAAATGGGGAAGGCGGTGAGACAGCAAAGGGAGAGGCCTGGGGACAGGTCCCTGTCTGCAGGAGAAAGCCCTGCCCTCCGAGGGGACACAGGGCTGTGGGACACTGCTGCCACTTCGCAGGACGGGACATCATGAGCCAGGCTGACCGGGAGCACAACAAGCATTTGAAGTCATGTGTAAATTCCTGGCTGGCAGCAAATCTCACGCCCCCTGTTTGCACATAAAAGCACTGGCCAGTCTCAGCCCTCTGGCCAGGAGCTCTGCATGCTGCCTGCAGGGAAAGGCAGGAGCTGAAATCTCTCCCGGGAGCCAGAAGAGTTCACGGAGAGCTCTACACGTCATGCAAACGCACCAAAAGAGGCAGAAGGAACAAGCAGGCTCGGAGCACAGCATGCCACCTCTCACAGCCCCTTCCAAAAACCCTCTTCCAAAAAGAAATGCCAGAGAATAGCAACATCAAATGCTCTTTGAATGAAAGTGCTGCCTGCTCGGTGCAAAATTTGATGGTTTAGGATAAAATACAAGGATTTGCTGAATATAGTTTTCTTACCAGGTAGCTTCTGCACGAGGATCATTGCAAGCCAACATCCCTCAGACAACCCAAAGGCCACTGGGGTGTGACAGCACCGTCTAATACCCAAGTCCCTCAAACAGTTCTCCTCCAGCTCTGGGGAACAGCCCCCTTCAGAGGTGAGTGAGTCCTTTTGATCTCCAAGCTCTGTGCCTGGAAAAACAAGCCTCTTCTTCACTGCCTCCTTCCCTAGACAGCAGCTTCAAGCCCTTGAAACTGATCCATTTGCCCATCATCTTTCAAATCCTTGCTCTCAGCTGCAGGTATTGTCTTTCTTCTGCCTTAGCATCCACCCAGCTTGACTTGGTGTGCTTGCAGTGGAAAGTGTCAGGAAACAAAGTGGCTCAGTCACACCTCTCATATCCAGACCATGATGATGTCTCACTGCTCCTGGATCACAGCTTATCCATGCTGATAATTGTCATGCAAAGCATTCGCTGTGCTAAAACCTCTAAATAATTCTGCTCAGTAAACTCAATGCTTGTTTAGTATGACTTTAAAAAAGAAACTCACATTTAAAGAGGTTTTATTTGTAATTTCATTTATAACTTGCACAATTTTTATCCCAAGAGTTTTGATTTAATGCAAATACAGGTCTTTCACCCAACAGCCTGCACTTCTTTGGCTGACAGTTTAATGACATTCACTCAACTACACTTCCCACAGTGTAAATGGGAGGTGCTGCATTTCTTTTCTGCTTTTGCTTCCTAAAAAATGAAGGCTGAGGCAGTTTGCCCCCACTGCCCTGAGCTGAACAAAGTGACGAGGTTTTATCCTTACCACTCATTTGAGAGGAGTTGTCAAGCTACATTAATCAGTTCAGACAGAGGGTGAAATCTATCTCACCAAACCTTAGGCTCCCAGAGTTGACCTAGTAACGCTTGCTTTCCTTTGGAGTCCACACAAACAGATGCTTTGAGGGAATAGTCCAAGGCAGACAGATTTATTTTTCCCTCAAGCAGCCTGGGTTTCTCCATGCCCTCTCTGGTGAGCTCTGGGTGACCAGCTGGATGCAGACATGGCTCATTGTACAGCTCTATCTTCAGTGAGAAGGAGCATGTGAATCAACACCTCTTTTTCATGTTCTCACAGCAGTAGCTATCACAAAAGCCATTTCTGACAAGTGGCATGTTTGTTCTTTTTGTATAATCAAGATATTTGTAGGCAGGAACAGGTTCCAGTTTAATTTGATCAGACTTGAGCTTTCTCCCAGACAGCTGCACTTCATAGCTGTCTTGGAGCATCACGGTGATATTTACTGGGAAACACGAGTATTCCATTTCCGTATAAGCAGGTACTTTACAATTAGCTGCAGATAACTCAAAACGACTGCTTAGAGCAGAAGTGTAATTTTCTGAACGGGGTTATTGGTTCTGACCATGATGCACTGCACTCATGATCTGTCACACCTCATTACTTCAGACCAAGGAAGTCAGGGCAGTGTAACTGGCTCTAACTGGATATGTTAGAGACTCTCTCCAATGCTGAATCCTTTTAAGATGCAGCCTTCCAGGCTGAAGTCTTCAAAAAAAAAAGCAATTATCAAACTCATTTTCTCAAGTCCTGTAGTGTATTTTACAGGTTAAATGGAATGAAATTTTTTAATAGTCCTTAAAGCACAGCTTCACTTTTGAGGGTGATTCAACAGAAATTGAATCAATTGACTGAAAAGTTTATTGCCTGTAAGCATTCAAATACCACTTCAGGGGTTTAAAAAAAATCTGGATATTATAGCAGCTTTGCATGCTCAACCAAGATTCAGAAGCTGTCTAATTCTAATTCTAATTCCAGCAGTAATTTGTATCTCATTTAGTTAGGCCACTGCAAATTAAATACAGGGCAAGCACATCCCTGATTTGCATTGGTGGAGCTTGGCCATATTTGAACACGGGGAAACTTTGCTCTTTTCATCTTCTATCTGCCTATCTACCTAATGCAGTCTGGGGAACTCAAATTACAATACCACAATCTTCACTAGGTCTCCACTGACGCAATTTATTACAATTCAATCATTAGGAATGTGACAATGAGTACAAGGAGCACTGATACCCACTACAGAGGTCCTTTGGTTGTGCAGGGTCAGGGTAAAAAGCACCACGAAGTTATTTCTCCACATAAAACAAGGGGTTTTATACTCTCCTTGTGATTTAGAAGGGAAAAAAACCCCCTGAAAAATTGGCATCAAGTGTGGCTACTTCTAAAATTGGGACTGTATTTCAAGTATTTATTAACCAAATTAGGCATATGCAATTTAAATTATGCTTTCCCTGTCATTAACATATTAATGAATATACATCAGTGAGTTGAACTAAAAATATATTGAAGATTTGCATGTCTGATTATCTCTGTGGAGTTTTGCAACTGACAATTTGAAAGGAGGACAGAAAAAAACCCCCTTGTGTCAAGGTCTATGCAAAATTACAGCTGCAAGAGGTTTCTTAATCAAAGGATTGTCTTGTATCTTTTGTAAGTTAGAATCTCTTTCTAAATGAAGAGGATTTGCTCCTGGAATTATGTTGAAAGTAGTCATTTCCCCAAGTAGTATATAGGACAATGATGTCTTAACCAAAAGCACTTGCGAGTGATCTCCTCCCAACCATCTCCTTTAAAAGAAAAGCAGGGAAACTTACGCTTCACCCCACTGCCTCGGTAAGTATTTTCAAAATAAGCAAAAAGGAAAAAAATATTGAACAGATGCATGCAAGGAAACAAACAGAGAAAGCTATTTTGAGAATGAAACTGTCAACAGCAACCAACTTCTTGTAACCACTGAATTGAAAAAAAACCCGAACAATAAATGAGTTTATTTGTTAAAGCTGTGAGTAAGTCAGGACTCTATTGCTGTTCCCAGACTTACAGGATCACAGGATGACTTCAGGAAGCTCAGCAGAGCTGTGGCTCAGCTCACCGTATTTCCCACTAACACCAGGCAAAATAACCAGACAAGGAACAGGACCAGTATTTCAATCACGTTTCTCATTACTGCTGTCACAAATCCATGTAGCTGAGAAACTTTCTAAAAACAAAGAATATCAATGCTGTTAAAGTACCAAGATTCCCCTGTTCTTGCAATCTGCGCAGATTCCCACCTCCAGATACCCTTTTAGATCATTTCCATATCAGATACTTTTTCCACCCTTCTCCAGATGAACTCTACAATACAAAACTCATTCAACAGCTCTGTCTCTCATTTTCTATTCCTCCTCCATTCTTGGAAGAAAAATTGGCACTTCAGAGAAGTTATCCTCAGCATTCAAGGACAGCTGCTTCATTTCTGTTTGAGAGATCTCTAGCTAGGATTTAAAATGGTGGCTCTTTGAACATGTATGGTTAAATGAGCATTTTTTTTCAAGGCAAGGTAGAGCTCTCAATTTCATTTCCTCAATTTTGCCCTCAACCTGTCCCTTCAACAAATTGATCCACACTAAAAATAATGTGGGTGAAAAAAATAAAAAGGGTGGGGAGAGAATAAAAAATGTCATTTGGACTCACTCAGCCACTTCCAGCTGCATTGTGAGCACGACACTGCTGGGGCAGCACAAAGCTGAGGACAAGCAGCAAAGATCAGGAACTTTTCAAGTCCACCTCGCAGCAAGGAAAAGACCTGACACCAAAACTACTCTCTCAGACTCACGTGTGATCTTCTGTGGCAGTTCTATTCACTGCCTTTCTTTCAGTCTGTATTTTGACAAGATGAAGCCAGCACACTAAGGGGCAGACAAATCCATTTAATACAGAGGTAAGTGAACCTAAAAAAAAAAAAAAAANTTCCTACAGTCTTCATTCACTCCCTTGGGAAGGGGCACAAGCCTCTCCCAAAACTTCTCTGCTGTCTTATAGAAGTCCCTAGGCAGCACTGCTGGTGGTATGTATCAGCAAGAGCAACTGCAGCAGGAGTGAGAGCCTGCTTTTATCCCAACAGGATGCTAGTATTCCAAGCACTTCACACGGTGATTAACTGCATTTCCATGCAGGGAGCTCACAGCACCTCAGCATTAATACGCGGCTACCAATTCCCAAGGACAGCTTTGTACACCAGCAGATTCCAGCCAGCTACCTGTGGAAGCACTCCATAAGAGGTTTTGTAAACAGAATGATAAGAGGAATAGAAAAGGAAAACATAATTACATTTATCTTTTTCATTTTTAACTAAGATGAGTAGAAGTTCTAGAAGGATGGAAAGCCAGTTTGCCAGAAACCAGAATGGAAATACCTGCTCGATGAAAAGATTACACTGAGAACTAGCCATGAATTGATTTTGCTTTGCCACTGTGGACTGTGTTGTTTCTTCTGTTACACTGGTTCTTGCACAGCAAAAACTGGGGTCCACCTTTTATAAAAGTATAGATATATATATACATACACATATTTAAGATACAATAAAGAGAATCCAAAGGATTAAGCAGCAAAAAGTGTAATGCTCTGCTCTACAAGTGTTTCTCCACAGTTATGTGCCAGCTTTCTTCTTTTGTATCTTCTGATACCTTCTCCTGCAGTAGTTCTTTCTAACTAAAATAAATTACGAACCTGTTCTTACTCCCCTGAATGCTAACGCTCAGAGATCACAAAAGAGATCATGACAAACCTGAAAGGATCTTCAAAGCACTTTTCAATAGCAACATGGCATAGTGTCAAGAGGGGCAAGGCTGGCCAACTGGCAAAGCATCAATTTTAAATGTATTTGACCAGGCTAGGCCTGTGAAAACAAGATGCTTTGTCAGCCGATGCAGTGGGCACTTATGTTCATAACAACTCCTTTTTTCCCTGAGTTTCCTAAGAACAAATTACTTGCCAATGTTGATATCCAAGTCCTCTGAAGAACACTGAAGAACAACACCACCACAGCTAAGATGCAAAGAGGCTTTGATTTACTGTATACAGGCTCTCCAGCAAAGAAATTTTCCCTTTTTAAAATGTTTTTTGAGAATCATGCAAAAATTTCTGACTTCTGTTAAAAAGATGATAGTTGAGATTATAGTTTTTGATCCTTCAACTACATTTTGCCTCAATTACAGACTAGCTTTGCTGCAAGGTCATGCAGCCAAATGGTGCCAGTCTGAGGCATTCTAAGCAAATGCAGTGCTTTAATTTGCATGTTTGCAGACACTCTCCACACAGCCCCAGGCCCATGGTGGTGGGGAATTGCACAGACAGTGGAACTGCCTGTGGTTATTTACGCAACAGTAGTGCAAGTGTCATATAGAAACTGCTCTGCCAAACTGCCCCAAAGAGAACAATTCCTTTGGTGATGGGGGAGATGCAATTTAGGGTCTCTGACCCTGTAGAGCCAACTCCAAGAAAAGGTACGTGGTGAAACACTTTTGCTGGGACAATTCTCAACAGCCACTTCTGTTGACCCCAGCTGCTCCTGTCCCAGCCTCGTTGCAATCTGTTTCTCAAGGCTGCAAGAGATGCTCTGGAGGACATTTCATCAAAGCTATCCCACATTTTATTGCTGCATTTGAATGCCAGATTGATGTTAGATTGCAAAACATTTTTTGATATCACATAAAACAGATGGCATGACCCCTGTCATAATGTCCAAGTCCTGAGAAGATAAAAAATGTCCAGGATTGAATCTGAATTTAGGCAGATGAAAGGCAGTAAATGGGCATCACTGCTGTCTTCATACAGCACACCTTCAAGTAATGCAGAATTTCCCCTGTAATACCCTCAGCTCAGCTACAATCAAAAATACTTATATCTCAGTTAAATTATTCCATTTAATTACTTCAGCAAATCCAGTTTCAGAGTAAAGCAGGGAATATACTTGCACATCCGTATATACAGGGCACAAATAAACCAGCATGGAAACTGTCAGCACTACTGATTACAGAATATCCTTGCTTTGTATAGGATGTATAGATGAGGTAAAAAATACTGTCAAATATATCCAGTGGAAAAGTGATAGTTGGAGTTGGACAATTATTTAATACCTCCATTTAGTTCTCTTATCTCCTTAACATACATATTACACTTCCACGTCCCAAGAGCCACAAATAACAAAATTTTCTTCCTGTTCCCCAAGTTTCTCTCCACTCCCAGAAGAAGACGACAAAAATTGACCTGTCAAAGCAAAGGTCTACAGAGAGTACCATGCAGAGGATTAAGTAAATAACTGAGTTAAGTCAGTCAACTGTTCCAGTTTCCTCTGGGCTGAGTGACCTGCTGCCCTCTCCATTTTTTATTTGCTTTTGCACTGTACTGCCCTTATGTAACTGTTCCCTCCAGCTCGTAAATTTCCAAGGTGAACAAAAGCTCAAATGATTACATTCAGCTTGGCCACAAAGGTGATTTTTTTCCAACTGACTTCTACTTACCAGATTCTATCATTTTAATCACATAAAAATATTAACTGGGGTTAAGTTGATTAATTTGGCTTCTAAATGCCCGTGCTTTCCCATTTTTGACTGGAACATTGTTTCTGATGATGTTAATAGCTACAAAGATTAAGATAGATTATGATTGGAAAAGAAAAATGGTTTGGTGGTTGCTTTTCCTTCCTCTCTGCAGGCCAGTCTGGTGTTATTTTGGTTTGGGTACCCAGAGCTGCTTTTCATCTCCCCACGCATCGCTTTGCCCACACCCATATCCTACAAAAAGCAATCTGTCTTTTCAAACAGATCCTACATAAAAAAGACTAGAGATCCATTATCTGGGGCTATTTTCAGCCATATCTCTGAAGCAGCCTGACCTGGAGTCACACAGAGGCAAAAGCAGGTGCAGCCATAATCCTTCCTCCCTATGGCACGAGTTTACTCCTGATGTTCTCTTGGTCTGACCCCTCTGCAGCAGCCACAGCTATTGCTGGAGATAACTGCAGCTGACAAAAGCCAAGAGACCCTGCCTTAGAAAAATGCACAAAACACCACCACATCCTCAGTAGTGTTCAATCCATACTCCCAGCAAGGGAATGAGTTTTATAGAATATAAATTCTAAGATTTTTTTACTACATCATGAAAGCATGCTCAGTTTTAATATTTATGACCATGTGTGAATGCTATAAATAAATATAATTTGTTTAGAGCACAGATGATAGAGATTTCAGCCTAAATTTTTATAGCATAGACATAATGAACAAGTCAGAAAAAAAATTAATCTCCCAGAAGTTTACTTTGAGACCTACTTCACTCCTTCCCAAAACAATAATTAAATCCTTATAGTCATTGCAACCAAAACTTGATGAAATGTCAAGCTTCAGACCTTCAAAATACTGGTAGCATTTTATCTCCTACATATAGCACATGACAATTGTCTATACTCCTTATGAACTCTTTCCACATGTGAATTCACAGAATTATTACCTGAATTGTTATTACTAGTATTATTTTTCCTGAATTACCAGGGTCTGGACCCAGCCACTAGCAGACGGTAGGTAAACTGCCAGCTGACAGTTTTTACTTTTTCAGCATCAAGTATATTGTTGCACTGGCAAAGGTGCACTTTACCTTTTTCATCAGAAACTATTTTAGCTCACTGGGGAGTTTAAAGCGACAATCAAAATATAGTCATAAGTACCAAATATTAGACTTTCACTCAAAAGTCTATTCCTAATGGTTGCCTGTTCTTTAAAGAAAAACACTTGTTTTTTGTGAAAATACATATCCCTGGTGATTTCAGACCAGAAAAAGTATATAGAATGAAAGGCTGCTGCTTGCCCTCAACTTTGAAAGAAATGAACCTCATTTCTTACCTTGTATGTAGCTTTTGGTATTTGCTACATTGTATTGTATGGTATTTACCTACTGTGTACCATTAACTGTTACAACCCTTCTGACAGGCAGGTACTTTTAGAAATGGAAAGAGAGATACAGTATTTTGGGAAAAACCCCTCTAATTCATAATCCTGATGGGATTACCTCAGGTCTTTCTGGGAAGAATCCCGCAGTAGAATCCCAACTTCGTGTTAAAGTAGGGCAGAAAATACTCTTTGATCATGAAACATGCTTTAAGATCCAACAAAGCCCCAAAAGAAGTAGTATTATATGGATTACTGGTATCTTAAACACTGAAAAGAAATGCATGTGGAAATACCCATTTTTAAAAAAAGTTAAAGCAAAAAAGCCAAGAACAATTCTCAGCTAATCTGTAATATCTGATCAGTCTCAGATACTAAACTGAAAAATTGAACAAAAATTGAACTGAAAAAAACTGAACTGTAATGCTGCAAGAAAGTGAAACTTACTGGCAAATCAGCCCACAGGAAGAGCACAGCCCCAGGGGAGAGGCATATTTCATGAGGAAAATAATACAACAAAGTCCAGAAAACAATTTTAAATATAATCTTAGTGCCAAGCCAGGGTGCAGAAACAATGCATTAATTTTCTGTCAATGACAAGGTCAGGTATAAATCTGTGACTGAAAGGTGCAGGTAAGCCAACACTGCACAGCAGTGAGTGCCCATCATGTGGAGCAGTGCTGGTGCAGAGAAGGAAGGGCATGAGGAGGATACTCCAGGCTCACTCTGCCATCCCTCTAGGCAGATTCATGTCTGGCTCAAATTTTGTGCCAAAAGAGCTTTACAGACATTCTCAGAGAGGGAGAACAAGATTAAAAAGGACAAGATAAAAGAAGAGGGTAGGTAGCTATAGATGTTTAAGAGAAAGCCAGCAAGGTAGATAAAAAACCCAAGAGGATAAAACCATTGTGCCAAAGAAAAGATGGGCTGTTCAAAAGGAAAAAATGAGCCAGCAGTGATGAGCATTAAATAGCACAAGATGAAGGCAAATGCAGGCTAAAGTGCAACTGCTTTATCATTTTATTTTTAGTCATATTGTTACAGAAAATGGGCTTTCAAAGCTGAGCACTTCATGGCTAGTACGTTCATCTGCCTTTAACCAGGATCTATAAAGACTAAAACACCAGCATAAGGGAAACTTCTAATGTTGCTGTAAAATCTTTACTTAAAAAGAGTTCAAACTCCAGGTTACAGATCCTGAATCAAATTTTTCAAAGTTTGGAGCATGGTATTTTCAAATGTTTCTCATTAGAAGTGTTTTTAAGAGCACTCGGAGAAGGGTTCAATTTTTCTATTGTCAGTAATGGCAAGGCTAGCAAGAATTAATGCATGCAAATTGAGATGGAATCTCAAACCCAGAAATATCTCCTCCAGTCAGAAAACATTTACAAAATTTGACAAAGTTCATGGAAACTCGGTCTACTGGTATTTATGAACCAGTCACTTCCAATTTCCTGTTGCCAGCCACATCAGGTCTCACACACAGAGTCTTCCCTTCATGAAAGAACTGACTGACTGAAACTCAGAGAAGGCAAGCAGGAAGCAAAGTTATTTATTGAAGCAGAAGGAGCAGATGTTCCACCAAGCAGCCTGGCCTTCTGCTGGGCAGAGATCTAAATCCAGCCCAGAGACACTGAGAAGAATCAGAGCGACTTCCGGAAAGGTACATTTTCTACCGAGCATTTCTTTGCTTCTGTTGAACCATGAAATATTCATGTCAATTCATTACATATCAATGCATTTGTATACTCCCCTGTTATCATGTGTCCAAATGAAAACAGTCTGTTGTGAATAATTTACTCCTGAATCATCAGCCAGCTTTTTTCTTCAAAGCCAGATCTTCATTATTCATCAAATCCCATCTAGAGCTGAAAACTGTTTAGAAAATATGTTCTCTGCTAAATTTAAGGAAGGTACCAGTATATGTGTATTTGATGTGCTACAAAACTTGATATTTAGAAGAGATGTGCTAACAATAAAGTAAAAATACTTATAAAGACTATAAAACATGACAGTTTCAAGTTAGTGGGCCGGATCCAGCAACAACTACTCGTTCAACCTCCAGTAGGAGTCTCTGTGGCCAATCTTTCCAGAAGGTCCCCAAACACCTGTGGTTTCCCAAAACTCACCCCATCACAGGAGCATGCAGCCTGATGCAGAGCGCCTCAACCCAAAGATTTACAGCAGAGAATTTATTTAATGCAAAGCTAAAGGCTAGGTGAAACCAGAGCTCCTTAGAACAAATGTAAATTGACTCAAGTGGTGACAATGCTAATTATTCCATAGTTGTTTTGGTAAGTACCAGTTTAACTTACAGCACTGCTATCCCCGGGGAAGGAGGCAAAACTGTGTTCGATGGCAGTTCCAAAAATGCATTCACACAACCACTTCCCTTTGCAGCATTAAGGTTCATGGCTAAAATAACTAATTTTGATTTTTTTGTGGGGCTCTTCGGTAAGGGACATTACGGTGTCTCAGAAATGTGTATTCTTCCTCCATGTTCACATCCCCTCTCTCTGCAGAGGGTGAGAGAAATATAAATGTACTTGCTGACTGATATTACTGCAAAAATCCATTACTGGGGGAAAAAACCAGTTTCAAAACAGGAGTCACTAACTACATAATCCCCTTATGAAACACAACAGCGATTCTGAGTCAAGGATGCATTTTTTAATGAACGTAGGTATTTCTCCCATTTGCTCACTAATGTACTCAATGTACTTATTCTAATGTGCTCCCTGTAACCTTTTTATTCAAAACAACCTTTTTCCATTTGCTACTAATAGAACATAATCATTTCCAGTCTCAAGATCCTGAGCAGAAAACTCCACTTTTTTGAGGTCAGGAAAAAACCTGAAGCCACACTCCATTATTGTACTGGTCACTGCAGAGATCCACAAGTGGAGGGCTCAGGAAGGATCAGCTTCCACTGACTGCAAAGAAAAATGAACTAACAGAATGACTCCAGCAATACCCACTGTCTCTTCAGGATCCCAGATTACATATATGCTCATCCTGATCTTGGCTTAGCCACACAATTGGAATTCAATAATTCCCATGCACATGTATGTTCCAGGTGTGTGCACATACAGATGGATTGAGGTATTCTTAATTCAGGTACTCTCACTATTAAAATATTATGAAATACAAGGAAACTTGCTAAATGTTAGCTATTAACATCAAAATGCCCAAATCAGCTCATGGCATGATTTGCAGTAGCTACTGCTAAGAAATGAGGTCTAAAAATTTACTAGAACATTGCAGAGAGAGAAGATACCAAATTGCAACACATTTCCTGTTAGAAAACAACAGTAAAAGTGAAGATGGGAAGCTGTACCTTTAGCTGTATATTCCCATGGACTATGAAGATAAAAAAGGACGGCAGTGTTCAACAGTGATAGAGCTATATATATAGATATCTTTCAGGCAAATAAGACCAGATTGCATAATGTGACAGGTAATAAGGATGTACTTCTAACATAAGAATGGGTGTTATGTAAAATAAAAAGGAGTCTTTCCCCTCAATTGTTCTAAAATGTCATTAGTGAACTTTACTCTTTTTCAGCTACTACTTTGCACATTTTAACTAAATTTAGAATTGAATTGAAAGAAAAAAAGACTAATCAACTTCACAGTGCATGGTATACAAACAGAATTATGAGATAATGTTTGATTTCTACATCCTCTGGTTCTTCAAGCTTAATGTAAAGCGAGCTGTCAGTACATATACGAAGATATGAAAAGAAAAAGCAAAAATTGTATTCACCACCCAGAAGGTTTCTTCATATCCAAAGATGGCCTACAATTTCAAGTTCCTTAAAGGCCCAGTGGTGACAAATCAACTGGCTTGACTTGGACACAGTGAATTCAGCAATACGTAATATGCCTCAGTGCATATGTAGCTGCATCAGGTTTATATATTTTGCAAAAGGAAGCTTACCTGCCCATTTTTTCCCAGTTCCATTTCAACTATTGCAACAGGAGTGTTTATCTGATCAATGTGTCTCAACTGTGACTTCAGGTCCACTCGCCAGTTCATGTTTTTCAAGACATTATCCCAGCGGCTCTGATTGATCAGGCTCTCGTGGATTTGAGTCCGGTGGTTCTTCCAAAATTTTGCAATGACTGCAGCCTGGTCTGATGTGATGCCACCTTGTTTTTTGGTTTGGGCAGTGAGGAAAGCTTCCAGCTGATTCAAATCCATGTCTGCTGAAGCAATTGACTGCAGGAAAATAAAGGGAGTAAAAGGGAAAAGTTTGCTTAACTGAGGCCTTAAAGGTGACATCTTCAGGGTTTGACAAATACTGGATCTTAAAGGGGTTGCACAAACAAATCTGCGTTATGCAAATAACCCGACACCTTTCATTAAAATTCAATTTGCAAGTGTCCACTACTTATCCTAGATTCCTGCCCCCCAGCAGCTGGAGCGGAGTGGATTGGCTCCAGCAACGAGCTGGGAGCACCTTTGGGAATTCACCGCTGGTACGCAATAGCAAGGAGGCTTCTCCCTGTCTCCTGACCCTTTCCTCACTGTGCCACAGGCACTCCCAACTAGACACTGCTACTGTGTCAGGTCTGGCACTGCCCTGCTGCTCTGACGGGCCAGGAAACAGCGATGCTGGGACAAACAAGGCATGCTCCTGGCCTGACATAAGCACAGGGACAGCCCAGCTCATTGCAACACCCACAGTTTCATCTGCCACCTCCACACCACACACAAGGAAGCAAAACTTGCAAATGTTGCACCAGTAAAGCAGGGCCTGCAGCGCTGGCCACAGCTGAGCAGCAGCAAGAGCACGAGTCTTTCAAGGGAGAGTCAACATGCAAAATGCAACTGCATTTTTTCATCTGTATTATTCTATCCACAGGGCCCAAAAAGTACTAAAAATGCAACTGTAGCTTCTTTTAGAGCATTGGTGGACTTTGTCAGGCTAAATACTTCATTTGTGTTTTGCAGCAGAGTGGAAGGGGTCATTTACTTCTTCCCCCTGCACAGCAACAGAAATTATTATTACTACTCCTAAAAACCCTTTTTTACATAGATATCCAGGTTTTCCATCTATTTTTTCAAAACTGATAAACCCACAGCCTTATATTTGCGTTGCCTAAGTGGCAATAGCTGCTACTATATATGGCCACGAAGGCAGGATGGGAGCTGGAAAGAGGAAACTATAGTTAAAGTTTCCCCATCATCATTTCAAGCAGATGCTTTTGCTTCATTTTCATACAAAATGGATGCAACTTCTCCAAAACGAGCACAACACCTGCAAGCACATGCTGACACGGAGCACAGCAGGGTGAAGTGCAGCCAGTCCTTGGAATCTGCCTCCATTTAATCCTCCTTGACATGGAACTGCTACAGCTGCACTCCAGGCATTCGGGGAAACCACAGCCTCATGCCTTTAGCCAGGGGGGTGACATTGTGTGGCTTTGGGCTGGACACACACACTGGGCACCTCACATTGCTTGTCTGCAAAAATGGGCAGTGCTTATCTAAAAACCGAGGTGTTGGCAGTGTTTTTTTATGAGGGATGAGCTGCCTTGCCTTGCTTTCACAATAGATCAGCTGCCATCTGTTATGTGATTGAGAAAAGAAATGGCAATCAACACTACGAGTAAAGCCCCGGCTGCATGAAGGTTCCAGCTTAATAGGAGCATCTGTGATTTTATTATAAAATCTGAGCTGCCTAGTGCACCATTCTGGCTTTCCCATGGGGCATTTGACATATTGGTACATACTGCTTGCTTTATATAGAAAATATTTAACTTAGGAGGTAATTATCCTGTACTAGCTCATTATGCTGGAAGTGAAAACAGCACTTCTTTTCATTTTCAGAAGAAAAGCTATTCAGACTTACAGTCCTTTCCTACAGCCACATCTTACACGAACAGGAGTGTCTACTAATAGCAGTGTGGAGTATTCTTGGGTTTAATATTTTCCACATCACTACATCTGTGTTTGTGTGTTGTGTGACACCAGCTACTGCTCGTGTACACGTTCTGTGTTGGTTTATGTGAATGGGAGGAGGAGTGCAGGTAAAACAACAAGCACAGACCCCGGCACCTCACGCAAGCCCTATCAAGATCAAGTTCAGATGCAGACTTTCTTCTCAGTTCAGCTGTGCAGAAAATTGCCTTCTGTTTTATTCCTGTGCAGAAACCAAGAACACAAACTGTGTCCTCTGCACTAGGTGAAGCAAAGGTGTCATGGCAAAACAGCTCTTCTGCATTAAATGTGAACCCAATGCAGGTTCATGGTGATAGCAGACCCCCTTTTCTAGGCTTGATTTCATAACCCTCAAACATTTCACATTTGTAATCCTCTGGAATTTTTTTTAACCTCACTCTCTTCACAAAAACCCTTTTTGCAAGATGCAGCAAGATTTCTGGCAGTGCCCTTCTAAGCCGATAAAAAATTGCAGACACAAAGTTCCTTAGTGTGCTTGACACGTGATATAAATCTGACTTTGAAGTGTATCCAGATGAGGAAGCTTATGACCAAACTTGGAAGTTTTAAGCATAAAGAACACAAAACAATATTACTAGGGCATACAGGCCAGTTCAACTTAGCTGTTTTGTAAAGATCATAAAGAGATTGACAATTAGTTAAGGTCTGGTGTGAGCTACATTTAAAACTCTGCACCTTTATGCATTAAAAGTACCCTGATACAGTTTGCTACCGAAAGAGTGTCACATAAAACTAGAGGAAGGAAACCTTCCTCACACACACATGTGCACATGTACACACAATATGGATGGTTTTGTACCCTAGACATGCAAAAATCTTCCTGTACATAGTGAAGAATCCAAAAGGTAACAAGCATACTGTATTTATCAGTAGAGTGTTTATCTGATAATGCATACCTTAAATAATACAGCCTTCTAATCCATCATTCAGACTAGAATCTCTCTCTTCTCCGAAACAGGACTACTACTTAAAAATTATTTTAAAATAATTAACTGGAAGTGGGTACAAACAATCAATGAGTTATATTTTGGTACAGCTGCACAAAGATATTAATTAATAGAAACATATTTTCTTTGAAATTCCTCAACAAATCCCACCGGCTATAATGGTTTTCAAGTCACATAAGAACAGTGACTCATTTTAATATTCTTTTTCATCTCAACTTGGAAACATTTCACTGTGGACAAAAAATGAAAGAACGTTTAAAGTCTTTGCTGATCTTCTCTGTCTCTTCTTGCATGAACATTTGCACAACTCATTCTTTAAACAAATGTAGTTTCTACACCATTGCTTATATGAAGGACCTCAGTTCAGACTTTTTTTGAGCTTGGGGAAATGTTTTAATTTAACTTGGCAAAAAAATTATCTTTCCAGTCATATTCTGCATAGCATTACAAACAGCTCTTTCTATTACTTTTAACAATGCCCATTTATTACATAGAAGATCAAATTATAGTGAATACATCTTATTGATATTTCTAAGGATTGATTTAAAGTTAGAACATGAGTGGTTCTTCTGTGCTTATAACTAGAGACAGATAAAATATATCTGATTATAAGTCCCCCTCTCATGCTATCAAACTCCAGGAGCTCCACATGAGCATTTATCACCACCAGGACAATGATCAGCTGTTGCTCAGCTCCCACTGCCATGGTGAAGATTGTTTCACTATTGGAATAAACAACACATGCACAGTTTAGCATCCTAACTGGAAAATTCTCAGAGCTTAAAGGTATTGAAACCTGTTTTATCCATCTGCTGCGAGAGCTGAATCACTGTCAGCATTGGTTCTAGAGTGATACATCTTGTTAATGCCAATTACTTAGTCCAGACAGACCTTAAAGTGCAGAATAATTGCCATACCTTCAGCCACTGTACTGTAAGTGGCACATCATTATGTTATAGAGACTTTAGATTCTCAGCTAATTTCGGGGGTTTTTTGGTAATCACAAGTAATTTACCATTTCAGCATAAAAATCTTCAACTAACAAAAAGCAGAACAGTTGTCTAAGAATGCATAGAATCACAGCTGTTCTATGTCAGTGCAAAATGTAAATTAATTTACTATGACTATTCACTTAAATGTGTAAGTAAAAAAATCCCATTTCAAAACTAGACAACACCATTAGATATTAAAAATTTCCTTACATTATGTATTTTGTGATTTAATGAAACATACTTTTTCTTTTCCCTCCTAGAAAGCACAGCTTATGGACAGTATGTCATATTACAAGTACACAAATCCTGCCCTCAGTGACTGGCAATACTTTCCTTTCCAGAGGCTGGGCAGATGCTTCTGAACAGCAAGAAACAGTTTAGGTCATACTGAATTCTCCTTGTTCTCCTTCAACATATACCCACTATGTCTTCAAATATAATTCAGCCAATAAAAATATGACTTCAAATATCATTTCCTTAATGAAACAATATTTGATAATCTGGAGAGTTTTTTATTAGTTTAATTAGATCCATCAGACATGTGCCCTAGTACACAGAACAGGAAAACAGACTTAAATTCATTATCTCTTCTGAGAAATAAAGCCTGACAAGCATGCAGTACTAGTGAGAAAGAACAACTGGTAAAACCCACTGGGGAAAAAAGAACACATTTCATTCTCAGAAATAAAACATTACTTGTCAACCATCCCAGAAGAGCTTTAAGAGCTGGACATGCCAGCATGTGGAGGCATTTCCTCCAGCTGACCCTCAGAACTGCGGGCTGCTGCCAGCCTGTAGCACAAAGAAATCCCAGGCGCACAGAAACAAACAATTCAGTGCCATGGACCATGCTACTGAACTCGTCTCCTCAGGTTTTTGGGAGGCTATTCCTGCATCACAGTCCTTGTCATTCATGTACTTTTAGAAATATAACCTTGAAAGCCATTTCTCAGCCCCCAAGAATGCATGGAGGGAGATGCCGAAGCAGCTGCAGACAGGCGGAATATGCCAAGGAACCCCGCTCAGCCAAACATCTTTATCACACAAAGCCCATCCTGGGTAACACCAACGTGTATCTCTTTCATTTAACAGCCTCAGAAGTAAACCTTTTCTGGATTTGGGGGCAAACAGAGGCTGCCTGCAGGGGAACAGAAGCAGCTCAGAACAGCACACAAGTGCTGGTGACACCGTGCTATTTGTCAGAGTCAGCTCAGCGTGTTCCTATGCAAAGAGCAGCTTCTGATAGGAAGAATCAAACATCTTCCCAACCCTGTGGTTTCTGGGTCTTCCTTGGTAAGTGTGTCCTAGCCAGACTCTCCCAAGGGCTGCTGAGATACCCAGCCCTGTAATAAATGAGCTGTTCCCATACATGTTCCCTGGATATATGTCCACAAGACTTTCCCATGTTTCTGGAGACAGTGGAGGTTTTCAGCTAGTTGGTAGGTTGTGCCTCACAAACAGTGTTTATTACAGTCCAAGAGCTCTCCTGAGAATCAGAATTAATATAAAATTAGGTACTACAGCCTGCTTGCCTGCACTTAGAAATGGTGATCCATCTTTGGGGAAAAAAGCCCCAAAACTAAGGGCTTCTACACCCCCCACAAATTTCTGAGTTAGAAATCACAAACAACCTTAATACATTTAGTATTTCTACAACAAAGTAGAAAGATCTTAACTCATCTTTCAGTCTTCATCTAATCCATGGGAGATCACACAAATTGTTCTATTCACATTCCATACCATGTCCCAATATTACTTTTATTGGCCTCTTATGGAGTTGTAGTACACAGCTAAAATAGAAATAAAACAGTTCGGTAAGAGAAAAGAGCTACCTGCGAACCATTAAGAGGTTAATGACATATAAGTTGTTTAAACCCTGTAGCTTATTTTTTTCTAGTATGTAACAAGTCTTCCGCAACAATCATTTTTTAATTCCAACCTTTTGATTCCTTGCCAGGGAGGTACTCACCAGGTCAACAGACATTCAGTAGACTTGTAAATATTTTTAAATTTGACCTCTGATTTTCATCAAGCTTTCCTCTTGGATGGAAAGACTCCCAACACACACCAAAACAGAAATTACAGAACTGCTGCTGCAGATGGGAAAAATGTGTGTGTGGATGATGAAGTTTCAGGCAAAATTACATCCTTCCTGTGTTCCTGATCTTATTAAGCTTGATTCCACACAGACTTGTCAATTGTGCACACAGAAGAAAAATGCTCTCAATGGGTCACTTCCATGTTCTTCACTGACTCCTCCATTTTCTCCCACACAATTCCCAGGCTCCCATCAAGCAGAAATCCCCTAAACACAAACTTATTTTTTTTTGCACACAAGCTCACCAAACTATGTTCACTAATAAAATTACTTTTTTTGCTTGAAAGTTCATCACAGGGGAGTGAATACTCAGCTATTTTTGACGTAGTTTACAACTGAACACAAAAGAGAACCTAGCACTAGTTTTTAAAAGCATGTGCAGCGACCACAACATTTTTTTCTCCAACCTGCTCCTGCCATGAGTCTGTGCAGCTGCTAGCAATGACTTGTTTGAACTCACAACACCATAAAATACCACTTCCTAAATTTATTTGCAGAAGGTGTCATTTTTCTGCAGCGTGAAGATGCATTTGATGACAAAGGAGGACGAAAGGCTGCTGGAAACAGGCAGCCACCAGAGGAGCCGCAACCTGAGCCGTGTTCCTGCGGTCACATCGCGCTTCCTGGAAACCTGCTGGGCTGGGCTCCAGCAAGCAGTTCCCCCACTCCAGAGAACATCTTTAGCTGAAGAATCATCAGGATTACTCAGTCTGGATGTACTCTGTCTAGGCTTTACAGCACTTACAAAACAAGACAAACAATAGTAACAAAAGCAGAACAAGCCCACCCATGGATAACATCAGTCACAGGTAGATAGCCAATCGATGCCTGCAGACTCAGATTATGAGTAGATATTAGAAGCTTGGATTTTAAGCAATAAACATAAAAGAAGCACCAGCCCTTCCTTCCTGAGTAAGTTTTCAAACTGCTTGCTTTATCTAAAATAGAAAGAGGGAGAGTTATACAAGAAAAAAGGCAATGGAAAGAACTAAGTGATTCTCAGAGAGCACAGATAGGTTGGATAGGCTGGAGCGAGATAAAACATTGGGCAAAAAAAAAAAGAGGAAATGTTCTATTAATAGCAGATATACTTGCAACAACAAGGGTGAAATAGGAGGAATAAAAATAAAAACATATTGAAATTAAAAATACAAATCTAAATTGTCCAACCTGACCTGTACTCTACTGAATTACAGCAAAGAAAAAAAAAAATCCCTAACTTTGCCATCAGTTTTCTCCCCACTCAAGTCCAATTCTTTGCTGTGGTTTAGAAAGCACTTTGCCAGTTGAGGTGGAGGCAAAGAAATGTCACATTTCCAGTAGTTCATAAACATGCAACCATATTACAGACAAGTTTGAGAGGTTCAACCTCTTTCAAAATAGATGTGCACACAAATGTGTGCCCTGAACTCTGCTTCAGCAGAAGGAAGCTGTTTTCTTGGAGAACATACATATCTTTAGAAGTTACATTATTCAGTCTAAAATGGCTTCTTCTTCAGTCCTCCTGAAGGAGCTGGATTCAGAAGCAAGGACCCTCAACAGATGAAAGTCATTTAGTGCACTATTGCTAAAGACAGAGAGGAAAATAAAAGGCAGAAAGAAATCCAGATAGGACAGAAAATACCAAATTGGTATGGCAAATTTAAAAAAAAACCACATTCAAGGGAGGGAGTAAAAGCAGGAAAAGAGAGACAGACACAGTGACAGTCCTGGAACTGGTGACATGACCTGTCGTTCCCCTAGGAGACCACGTGCTCAGCCTTTTCTTCTCCTCCTCTGTTCTCTTACAATAAAAGAGATCTGTGTTTATCAGGTTTCTAAAATCATTCTGGGAAAATTACTTGCTGCTGTGGACTGCTGCTTCATGTTTAATCTCATTTCACTTAGGAGAGTTAAAAATAGAAGTTGGAGCACTTCACATTTAGAAGACATGGAAAAAAAAATGTTGTAGCCCTACCCTGAGTGCAGTAATGGTGCAGACATTAGCAGAGCCTATTGGAGCTTTGCAAGCAGTGATCCTGCCAGTGAAATCAGCACAAATTTGCTTTATTATGAACCAAGCACACAAACAGAATTAGCATCATGAATTAAAATTCCACTTTTACTCAGAGTACCTTGATTGTCTGCATCTTAGAAGTTAATGGTTAACTTCGCTAATCTTGGCTTGCATTTGGACATAAAGCAGAGATGCTCTAGCAGTGAAAAACATGAACTATATGAGTTTCATCCCTCCACTGTTGCCATGTACTCCCTTTTAGAGCTAAATTCTGACTCCAGTCTCTGCTTTCCTTCTTTCCCAGCACTATTGTGTATTAGCTGTTATTACCACTCTGAGCTGTAGCTGGAGCTCCATTTCCTGCCTGTAAGGAGAAGGATTTCTGCACTCCCAGCCCAGGCTGGGAACACATCCCTGCCTCAGCCCATAACCCTGCAGACGTGTTTCAGAGTAGCAAACAGATCAGCCAGGAAAAGAGACAAGCTCACAGACTACACTGCTTCACAGCAAGCAAGCAACAGAGCTCTGCCATCTGGTCCTTCAGTACCTATTTTGACAACTCATGTTACACGCTGACAGGTGAGAGGGAAGCTCCCATTCTCAGGATCCCAGCCACCACGGCTTCCTTTCAGCACAGGGAAAATGGTTTTCCCTCCTGTCAGCTCAGTGAAACATAAAATACATTCCCTAAACCAGCAGCAGCCATGGGTGGTTGTGAACAGCTGAGCCTTCAGGAGGAGAAAGGAGCAGCAGGTCAAACTCTTCAGCAGAGGAATCACAACTGTAAGCTCCCTCTCCATCCCTGCTGCTGAAAAACATCACCTGATCAGGAACAAAGGCCAAAGCAGGGAGCTCAGAAGAAACTATCTCTCACTTTCCCATAAAGACTTAGTTGCCATTTCCTGTAATAAAATTTACCTTTGCACTAAATGTAACTAACATCCGGGGGGAAAGAAAGCTAAACATGCAATGGAACAGTTAAGACATCAACCAAAGCATTCTCCAATAGAATCCCATTAAACATTAATGACTGCTTTGATTAGCCCAGAGAGGGTGGTTCTCTGTTTCTATCAGGTTGGGCTGCTGGAGCCATCTATCAGTAGAGCTGGCCAAGGCATCAGGTTTTTCCAAGCTTGCAGGAACCCCCCTCCAGCCCTGTGCCTGCTCAGACAACATGCACTGCTCCCAGGAGCTGCACATGCACCAGTGTGGCTGGCAGAGCCGGCAGGGACACCACCACTGAAAACTGCTTGGTGCTGAAAATCTGCTTCTAGATTTCACCTTTTTAGGCCTTAACAGCTGAAAATTCCTCTCAATTGCTCCAAGACACTGCCACCCATGGCATCAAAAAGAATGCAATTCATTTTTCCCATGGTTTTTGTCTTTTAGTCAAATTGGCAGCTACCCATATTCAATAAACTCCCTGCCATTTGCCCATATGAACTGGACAATTTCATTAGAGCTTTCTGTTCATTATGAGACTTTTTACAGATTTCCTGACATCATAAAATGAACAAACCCACTCTCATTGCCAAACAAATGTAAATTGTAAATGTACCACTTTTTTCTTTGACAGAAAAAGGAAATTACAAATATTTTTCTCACTTCAATAAAGGGTAAAAATTGAGCTAAATGAAAAAATAAAAAAGGAACCACAACTAATCCAAATACATAAAATATTTCTGCCATGTGTGACTGTGTAAAACTAAAAGGTATTTATACAACCAGCTTGTCAGAGGAGAATAAAACTACTCTTTAACCAGAAATGGCAAAGAGAGTCTGAGAGAACAGCACATCTGATGTGACAGTCTGAGGAGAGACAACAAAGCCGTGTGTAAATGTCAGACAAGGAGTAAAAATCTCTGTTGATTACTTGCCTTTCACACAGATACTACTTCAGTGTCTGCATGCATCTTCAAAACATATTTCATGATCCTGGCATCACAGTTCAGAGAGACTGCAAAGAAAGGAAAGGAAAGGAAAATCTACCCACAAAGCTGAGGTAGAAATCTTTTGGCAGAGATCCCAAAACTTCTCAACTAGAAAAAAAATCTAACCATATTTGGAAAAAACCCCACAGAATTCGTTCAAACTATATTTGTATTGCCACTTTTTATTGTTAGGGAAGAGAGAGAGATATAAAAAACCATGCTTTTAGAAATGTATTAACAAATGCAAAACGACACGATTACAAAAATATTTTTTAAATAGTTAGAAAAACATTTAAGGCTAAAACTGTTTGGACAAGTTGACTATTATTTCACATTTTCTCTGAATAGTATATTTTATGTCTTTTTTTCATGAGATTGTTGCAGTCTGTTTTTACTTACATGAAATCACACATAAACCAGCATTGTTAAGAGGTAAATGTAGAATATGCCAAAGAATTAGAGGGATAAAAAAATGTATTCCAAGATCACTGTCACCTCTAGAAAGGAAACTTGCGGTCCTCAAACACAGCAGATAAACAGATACTGAACTCCACTGGGAACTGAGAATGAGGAGAGAGTCCCAGGCTTGCCATACAATTCTAAAACTACCAGCTTTATAAAAGACAGAATTAGATCTTGGGCTATCAACCAGAACCAGGTGCTCATGCACTGTAAATGAAGTAAAAGGCAAGTCCCACTTACTTTGTTCAAACAATCCAATTTTTAAATCGTTGGGTGGCTAAAGTAAGTGAAGGAAGATTTGGTTTCCTTGTTTATGACTGGTAAATACAATGGTACACAATTATGGAAAACTAGGTTGCTTAAGCTTCAGGTATTCAGAATACGCAACAGAAATGCCTTCCCCTCAAAACAAACAAATAAACAAACAAAAACCTAACAGACAAAACAAAACAAACCCAACAAAAACAACCAACCAAAACAAACCAACCAACCAAATCCCACAAACCAACCAAGCCAGTTTGGTTTTCCCAATTATGAACCCTTAATCCTTCACCATGGAGGCCATCAATATTCCACTCAGCTCTTACCTACCCCATAAATTAAATCCTTTTCTTAACATTCATAGTGAAAAGCATACATTTATAATGATAATTATAAAATTAAAAATTAGGTATTTTAGGCCCTGCCTTTAAATAAAGTCACTCAATTCACCTTGTTATAAAATAAGTCATCCTCCAGGGATGACCTTGGAGTCTTCCCAGGAAGCTGCAGTTAATCCTGCCTGCCCGGGAAGGCTCCTGGGGAAACACACAGGAGCCACTCAGCAGCTCAAGCTGTCAGATGTTCTTACCTGACAACTTCTGTCCCACTGGGTTTAAGGACTAAAACATCAAGGAAAAAATACTTCATGTAACAATTGCAATGCCTGGTATTTTGTGCCACTAAAGCATTTCCTTTTTTTTTTTTTTTTAAATTAAATAAACTATTGAATAAACAAATGTCATACAAACATTGAAGAATTCAGGCTCCATCATATTTGGTCACCAAACTGGAATAAATCTAGAGTACAAGCTTCAAACTGGAATAATTCTAGCCATACAAGTAGCTGGATGTACTGCATCCCATTGCTACACATTAGCACAGTCAAAAATCTAAATTACACCATGCCAAAATTGTAGCTAAGTGTTACAAGAAATGAAAAATCTCAGATGTGCAACTTGTAAAAAGGTTGAGTTGTAGGTGTCATCCAAATTTCCTTTTCATACACTAGCTGTGAACTTCACTAGCTGAAGTGCATACAACAGCTCAAGCATCTTTGACAGGGTGTTATTCAATGTGAAAAAGGAAGCAAGAGAGCAGGAGAGCAAGAAAGAGAGCAAGAAAGAGAACAAGAAAGTAAGCGAGCAAGAGAGCAAGAAAGAAAGAAAAAAAGAAAAGAAAGAAAGAAAGATAGTCTATCATCTGCTCAGCTGTGTGGCAGCCTCACAGGAGACCAGTGAGGTGGAAATTAATATTTTTACTCCATTGACAACATCAGTTGGCCTCTGGAGCAAGCAAGAACTAATCTTCCTCCACACCAGTTGTAAGAGACACCGTTTTTAGATTATCACATAATAAAGAATATAATTTCAGCATGGAGCCCTTCCTTTCCTTTTAGTCTTTCCTTATGCATCAAATTGAAGATGAGACAGCTCAAGTTCTCCCCATTCCAGAGATCATATTTAAAAGAGGAAATACAACTCATAGTCCAGAAAATCACCAGTGCTGAGATGATGGCACTGAACTTCATTACCCTCTTCAGCATTTCCCACACACTTTGGGGAACAGGGAATGTTAGTGAAATAAAGGCATGAAACTACAACTGAAGCCTAAGGGAGTCCTTCTCCCTTTTCAAATATATTCCATACAGCATGTGTTTGATGAATATTAATTAAGCACAGTAGAAGCATTTAATTTGGAATAATGATCTTCAAAGGCAAGATCTACTCCAGAGTAGACTCTTGTTAAGGTAAAGAGAAACACCATGGGGATTGGAATAATGAATTTCAGCATAATCAATACACTTCCCTTTTGGTGTATGAGTGTGTTCGTGCACACACCCCTCTACATACACAGAATATGCTGGTCACAGACACCCATATGTGTGTGTAACTTATGTGATCACACCTGTAGGGTTTGGGGATTTTTTTTTTGGAGAAATTATGTCATTAATGATGGAAATGCTACTTACTTGCAGAAGTCCTACAAATGCAGCAAACTAAACCATACATTTGAGGGGGAAAGTGGGAATCAGCAGGACATGAAGCACTGCCACCACCAGGGATTCCAACTTTCTCAGCAGCACGGTGTTCTGGAAATCCATTAACTGGCAATAAGGAGATTTAAAATGCAGTAGGGCATTCTAAAACTAACAGGTGATGCAGAGACATTATACATGAGAAGAGCCAGTACTGACCTGCCTGCTCTAGACACACACAGGTAGCACCAACCTCCACAACTGGGGCAAAGCAACCAGATGCCTGATTGCAGAGATATAAACAACACTGTAATTAGGAGAGAAAGAGAGAGAGATTTGCCTGTTGTTTGAGAAATACAGAGTCTACCACACCTATTATAGACCAGTGACGCAGATCTGATGATGCTTTTTTTCAATTTATCACTTTCCTGTAGCTAACCTGAAAAAAAAAAAAGCACCACAAAAGGTCAGGTAAACCATTAAACTACAGGTGAACAATTTTCACTGAGGTGGCACAGTCACAGAATATCAGCACTTCACAATCCCAAATGAAACGAGCCTTTCTGTCTCACACGTGAGTTACAGAAAATACCACTCATTAAATGACTGACGTCATATTGGTGGGAGCCCTTCTGTTTCTGTTTGCCTTGAGGATTTGCAGTTGTCCTTGAGGTTTGTAATGTACAGACTCCTTGTTCACACCCTGTTGTTTAAAACAATGCTCCAATCCATGGAGATCTGCTCGTGGTGCAGAACACCATCACCTCCAAATCCCACAGCCGCCAACAATAACAGCACCTCCTACACATCTCCTCAGGAATCACAGTACCAGTGAAAACAGCACTGCAAATGTGAGAGGCTTTATCAACACAAATCCCAACTTTTGCAACGTGGGAAATCACAAAAGTAATTTAAAAAATCCCTAATGATGCCATGCACACTGTTCTTTATAGCTGACATACCTAACCAACAAATTGCTGTTCCAGGCAGTGGAGCACTGATCTTATCACTCTTGGCAATGTTCTTCAATCCTGTCACATTCTGCACCCAACCTTCCTCTCCACTTCATTGTTTTCAACTATCTTCCCCTTCCACATTATGTGACCTGCCAGCTGTGCCAGTCCTCTTGTGAAGTGACCATAACCTAAAAGCTAAAATAACTCATATTAAAAGCAGTAAGAATGCTTTGGGATAGTGCCCATGCACATTTTCATCACTGCAATACAGAAGGTGCTAGTTCCAGTAAACATTACATTTCTTACCCTCCCAAGACAACACTGAAAATGGGGAAAAAGAGAAAAAAAGAAGCAATAATTGTGAGATTAGAGTTTGTAAGAGAAAATGTATGCTGCAACACCAGACATGGGGGAGTTGGCAACTGAGCTGTGCTCAGATTATCGAGCTACCTAATAGTGGTGTTTTGCTAAAACAAAAAAAAAAAAAAAAAAAGGGCTAGGATTTTTATTTAGTTGTTCTAGGCAAACATAAAATCAGATAATAATAATTTTCTCATGTATGTCCTATCATAACACTGTAGACATTCCCTCCCTCCCTCCCTCAATTCTGTGCAAAGTTACTAACACATTTTCACCAAGCCCAATAACCAATAAAATTATTCACTGTAAGCCCTGTCATTCACTGGAGTGAAAAGTATAACACTACACAGGACACGTTTTTGGGTAGAAATCAGCTCAGAGGGACACAGTACTTGTTTCCTTTTCCCTGAATCAAGAAGAATGAGCTTGCTTACAGGACTATCTTTTTAGTTAGTAGATGCAGCCACAATTGCAAATCTAATGGGCACAAAGCAAGCAGTCTCTCCTATTAGCTCTTCACAAACTATTTTATCTCAGTCTTCAGGCTGAAGTTGTTCTCCCTCAGCCTTCCAGAAACTTGGACAACTGCAAAGTGCTCCAGAGTTCATGACCCAGCGCACATATTTGAGGAGTCACAAGGTATCTGAGGAGAGGGAAGAAGTCTTTTCCCTTATTAGAAAATGCAAGAAGTCATTTATTTTCCACCAGTTAGCAGAAATTGTTGCAGAAATTGTTAGCAGAAATGTTTCTGTTAGCAGAAATCCTGCTGAAGACGCAAAGGCCTTTATCCTCCACAGCTGAGTGAACCTTAAAACTGTTTTTCTGCTCTGGCTTTTCCTGTAAGGGCAGGTCCCTGTTATGAAGATCAAATAGTCTCTTCATTCTCAAACAGGGGTAAAAATTCCTTGGAAACCCCTCTTGAGGTCACAACAGCAACTTCATACAAAAAGGGCTGCAGTGCCTAGCAGGGGGGTGACAATCTTTAGGAACAACACACTTTATATGCTGGATATCAAGCTCTTGGTTCCCACATATAATTTATATAGACTGATTAATATTTTAGCATTCACATACCAGGATATTTATTACAGATGGTAAGTTCCTCAGTATTTGTGAGAAAAAAAAAAACCCAAACAAACCAAAACAACTTATAAATAAAACAAAATGTTTCTACTCCTCATGCTGAAATTTTGATTATTATTTAGCCTAGATAAAGTTTGTTCCAAAGCAGAAGAGTGGAGGAGGACGCTTAAAACGCCGGAGGAAAGAATCCCATTCAATAAATGCAAGAGCTTACTGCCACCAAAAGGAAAACAGTGGGATTACTCCACATGGAAAGGAACTACGATCAGTGGAGACAGATACTGTGAATTAAACTTATGTAAGAAGTGGACAAATTTAGTGTTTTAATCAGGATGAAATAACCTTTGAAAAACTCAGAAAAGCTGGGGGTGAGAATCTGCAAAAGCTGATCTTCCCCAGTTTCTCAGTGTTTTGCAGCCTTAAGGGACAGGAGGCTGGAAGGGATGAAAGCAGAGGGCAAAAAATTAACAGAACAACATTGAAATTGGATGGTTCTCTAGGGTCAGCCTTCCTAGGGCCTTCTTCTGCCTTCCAGATACTCCACACAAGAAATTAGATTTTTAAAAAAAAAAAAAAAGTAAATTTAATACAGAAACATGATTTCACTACAAAATAAATTTGGCATTTTAGAAAGAGGTCAGGTGATTCATGCATATTCAGCAGATCAATGGGCAGCAAAGGAAACAGGTGGAAGGAGAACACAATGACATCTTTTATAAACATAAACCCAACACTACTCTCCATATAATCTGGGGGGCAAATTTAAGTTTTTTATTGCTACAGTAAATATGATAGACTTTTGTGGCACTTACTCATCTCCCTGCTTTTCACAGGTGGTATGCAGAAAGGTACTAGGAAGTCCTTCACCTTATTTATGCTCAGCTCCAGTGAAACCAAGAGGTTGAGTTATGATCCATATCCATGTTTATTGCTTAGAAGACATGAACTACTACAGCAATTAATTCACAGGGGTAATGAATCTCTCTGCTTCTAGACTTTCTGTTGTGATCCTGCTGTTTGTCCCCCTTTCTCCACCACCCAGAGGAGGAAGGAAAAAATGACACCACAAAAAGGTAACAAACACGTATTTTTTTCCCCCAGCTTTTGTAATTTTAATAATGCGGAGTTTTTCACAATGAATTAAGTATCAAAACTGGAATAAATAGGCTCAGAAATTCACATGGCAATTGACAAGGAAGGGAGAAGGCAGATGCTGCAGCAAGTTTGATTCTTCAGGAGCTGAGGAGACAGCAGCACCCAAGAGGTGTATCCAAAGACCAAGATGTTGTGAGCACACAGGATCATTTTTGAAGCTTGCTGCTATCAGCAAATACAGTGTGACACAAAAACCCTCCAGGTTTCAAGTCAGGGAGATACTGAAAGAGGAAGATAAGTTTAAGCCTCCCTGCTTCCAAAACACAATCCTAATATCATACTTCCCCCCCTAAAAGTGGCAGGTGCGAAGGAAAGAGAGCCCTCAGAGTGACGAGAAGGCCAAGGGGTTATTTTAGGATGCTCTAGAGCAGAGATCCTAAAAGTATCCATGGAACTTAGATGTCACTTCCTCTAAGTTACCCACTAGAAAAAAGCCCACAGACAAAATCAGAGAGCCCTACAAGAATCAGTCTTCAGGACTCAGCTTCCACTGCAGGCTTTTCAGGGCATCACATGAATCTGATCATTAAATAAACAACAGAATCTTCACAGAAGCAGAAAGTGACTGAGATCATCCACACCAAATTCCAAATATCTCAATTATATTTAAGACTCCCTAACAGGTTTATAAATCCGGCCAAACAGCCGTGGATTTACCCACAAAGTGGCAGTGGCCATCCAAGAATTTAGCACCTGGAGGCTCCCTGAGCCACTCGGAATTGCCGGGAACTACAGGACTCTTTTCACTTTGAACGGACACCAGAAAGCCCCATTAAGGGGAAAAATATCTTCTCCCTTCCATGTAAAGCAAAATCTGCTGACTAAGTGAAATGGCTTGCTTCCAAATCGGTTGTGCTCTCCCCAAGACACAGTTTTCTTACAAAAAAAATGCAGTTCTTCTCAGAAAGCAACAGGTACCTATTTCCAGGAGCACAGACCTTAAATGTGTCGCCTTTTCCCTGCACAGCGCGGGGACCTGAGGAACTCCGGCTCCTGAGGAGAGCCCGAGGCACAGAACCAGAGAAGGAGCTGAGCTGGAAAGAGCCCACAAGGATCACCGAGCCCAACTCCCGGCCCTGCACCGGACACCTCAAGGGTCACACACCCTGTGCCTGAGAGCATTGTACCAATGCTTTTTGAGCTCTGGCTGGCTGGTGCTGTGACACCGCCCTGGGCAGCCTGTTCCTGTGCCCAATCACCCTCTGGGTGAAGAACCTTTTCCTGATATCCAACCCAAACCTCCCCTGACACAGCTTTAGGCCGTTCCCTCGGGTCCTGTCTCGGCCGTTCCCCGCCCCGGGTTGTGCC
>VZTZ01027337.1:1610632-1624812 GCA_013400955.1 Drymodes brunneopygia
CCACCCGCGGCGGCGGAGTGGAAAGCCCGGTCCGGGGAAGGCGCTTCCCGCTGCTTTCCCACCGCTTTTTCGCCACTTCCCCGCATACCTCCCCGCCCAGGCTCTCTCCCGGCGGCCCCCGGGCGCGGACGGCGGTGTCCATGGCGGGCCGGCGGCTGGCTGCCCGGAATCATCCTGCTCCTCCTCACGGCAGGGCCGCGCCGTTCTCGGAGAAGCCCTTGAGGGAGGAAGGTTTGCTTTATCTTAAGAGTTCTGAGAGAGCGCAAGTGGGCTCTTGTGCTCGGGCCCTCGCTTGCCCGCGTTTACTTTGTCTCAAGGAGACGCAGGGATGAGTTTACTTTTCCAGGTGGAGCCGCTTGTTTGCTCCCGAGGCGCGTTCCTGGACCCCAGCACTATGCTAAGCTAAAATCAGTATCTAACACCGACTTCGATTAGCTGACAGAGCAGACCTTGCCCCTTAACAGCTCAAATGTAGAACTATTTCCTACTTAAAGTATTTCATCTGTCAGACCAGTTCTCAGTTTCAGGTATATTGGGGTAGATTCCCACTTAGGCAGCATTGAAAATTTGAAATGTTGGACATCTAAAGCTTGTATTTTGGTACCAAATAGCTGTGGAAGCATGGTGCACATCAGATCCTGATGTCCCTTAAATTAGGAGGATGAGGCACTGTGCTTCAGTATTTCTGCTTTTTTGATCTACTGTATCTTACCTGAGAAATAAAAGAGGGAAAACAGAAGAATCAGCACTGCATTATTGATTTTTAAAAATATATTATTCTTTAAGGTGGTTGGGGTGGTGGTGTTTGTGGTTTTCTAATTCTTACCCTGAAAGCTGCTCAGCTGCTATTTGATTGCACCAGACCATTATTCTGATTTCATCAAAGTCAGGAAACATTCAGCTCCTCACTCGTGCTGAGCACACATTGTTCTGTGTCAGGAACAGACTCACACAGAAATAAACAGAACCCAGTGGTATCACAGATCTCATAATGGCCATTGAAACAGGCTTGAGCAAATAATATTTCTCATGTATAAAGTTTAATGGAAGTCAAAATCCAATCCCTGCTTTACAAATTAAATATTGTAATAAGGATATTTTCTTTAAACAGACTTGGATTCCAAATAAAACCTCAGCTTCAAAAACCAAGTTTCAAAGCAGAAAATCAAGTCAGTTTCAGTAGGGTTTCATTTGGTAACAGCTGTAAAATGGTGGTGTCCCAACATGAAGCTTCACAACTTTTTGGAAACATTTCTAGACTTTAAGTGAACTAGAGTGCTAAAAGTACAGCACATATCATCACCCTCTCATGAAGGATCTCTGGGTTGAAATCTGTGGGTCCAGCATCTGTTTGAGGAGTAAAATCTCTTGTGGCACTGTAATAATGTCAACATAAAAACACACCTTCCAGCCCTGGAGGGTGATGAGGTGCATTATGGCCCTGCATGGTCCCCTTCAGAACAGCAGAGCTGCAGGGTCAGCCAAGCAGCAACACCAGTTGGTCCTGTTGCAGCTTGTCCTGTTGTCCTGTGTCAGTTTGTCCTGTTGCAGCTTTCCAGTTTGATTTCCTGCAGGGGAATCTCCAGCCCAGCAAACCCCAGGGCTGTGCCAGGTGCAGCTCAGCTCAGGAAAAGCTTCCCTGCTGCAGGTGGAACGATCATCCCAAGGAAGTTCAGCTGAGTGTCTCCTCTCACATGGTCTGAAGCTGATAAACTCTTGAACCTTTTTTCAAAAGGTAACCCTGATCGTTCAGGGATCCAATAAAGCTCTCAAAATCAGATACCTGGGAAAATAAAGACAAAAATATCAAATTGGAGAATGACATCTGATGTGATGTAAAGCAACATAGACCATTGAAAAGAACGTAGTGAAATGAAATGAAGTGGGCTAAGAATAGGTCAGTTTCCTTATCAAACTGTTCACCTACCAGGAGGTCTCATACCATCAGTCCCCCTGCTTTGTGCTTGACTCACACACTGTTTTTACTGCAGTGTTACACAAAAGCAGCATTCTCTCCTTTATGACATGCAGAAAGGATGCAGTTATATGTGTATAAATTCCAGTTCTGAAACAGAAGCATCTACCACAGAAAAGCATGATTTCTACAACTCTCCCTGATTGCCAGGTATAAAACTTTGAATGGGCAAAAAAAATATTCTATATATGAAGGGAGAATTAGAGTGAATGAAATTAACTTTAATATGTAGTTGATGGAGCAAAAAGTAGAATTAGCTATCAGTTTTTTGTTTGGCTGAAGCCCCCACAAGTACAAAATGCAAATCAATTACAGGGCAGAATGATTTGTGGCCTACATGATGTTCCTTTCAACATACAACTCTAGGCTGTGTGAAGCAGGAATGAAAACCTGAAAGGCATATTTAATCCAGAGGAGGTCGTGCAGAAACATCATTGCACTGTTGAAATAGAGCACGGACACCACAAGTCTAAATTTGGGAACAAAAATAGGTGTGTCCTCTGGGGAGCCAGAGGGAATGAAGCACTGAAACCAACATTGCCTTTCACAGACCAAACCAGAATCTTGCTCAGAAAGTGTCTCATCGCTAGAATCAGCCCTTCCCAGCTCTGAGGTCAGTGAAGCTCACAGAGACACTCCAGGAGCTCTGCTCAGCCTAACAGCAGTAAATTGATTATTTCTGCCATTGCAAAGAGGCACAGCGGAGGTGCCTTCGCTACTCTCCCTTTGGCAGTAAATAATTGTGGGCGGTCTGGCAGTTTGGTGTTGCTGAAGGGGCTGACCCGTATCTGCAGCTCCCTGGCGATGTGGCGCAGCTGCTGCAGGTCGAACAGGTTGTTGTAGGTCCTCTCTGCAATGCTGCTCAGGGCAGACACGAATCTCTTGGCCTGTGACCGATTGCTCATCCCAGACCCGTGCTGGGAGCGCTCGAAGTCCAGTTTTCCAAACTCATCCGAGTAGGTCCCCAGCATGCTACAAACAGGTTACCAAAAGAGAGAAAACACTCAACAGGAGATAAAAGCAAACATGTGGATTTGCTTCCCAAAACATAACTGCTTGAGAGGGCTTTCAGAAGCCTGGTAGAAAACCATCCCCTATCAAGGAAATCACCCTCGAGGGAACTTAGACTAAGCATTCATCCAAATCACTTTTAAACTTTAATTGTTCACCTCCACCAAAGGACAATCACAGGGGAGAAAAAACCCTCTAGCAGAGCCTCATGTCTGTGTTGCTGTGCACAGACACACCGAACCACTGTGATCACACAGCTCACAAGCCTAAGCAGTTGTATTTGACTTAGGGCTGCTGGCAGCTTTAAAAGAGCAGCTAACAAACAAATACTAGTATCATGGGCCTAAGCTTGATAAAGTAATTTCTTCACTGTGTTTGAATATATAAAGAAAAGAAGTTCCAAATGAATAGCACTGTGATGCTTTATTTATTTTTAAAGCAGTGTTTTCTTTTACCTGTATTTCATTATCTCTATTACATCCTCAGCATCTTCCTTGGTGGATTTCTCTCTTAATTCCAGCCTTGATCGTGCCTTAAAATAGAAAGAAAAAAACCACAAAGGTTTAAGATATATCATAGCTGATGTGAAAAAAAGCTACAATCACTCTACAAGGGCTACAAGCACAAATTTTAGGAGCAGAGATAGGACCTAAGCCTACAGGAGTAGAGGAAGGTTTTTCTATTTTTTGTTAGTGTGTCAGTGTCCCCTTCTGCACACTTGCACTTTTAGGCTGTAGCTTGGAGTTTATTTGCTTTTTAGCAGCGTAGCTTTGTGAAGCAGCAGATCACAAATAGTGTTGTTAAGGCAGTGTCAGGGAAAACAGAGGCATTCTGAGTTCAAGGTGGGCAGCAGGTTGTTCCTGCCTGCACCCACATTTTCTCCTTTTGGGGAATGTGATAGATTCTCTTTCCATCTCTTCAAGGGTGTTTTGCTTTATAAGAAGTTTTAAGGAATAATAGTGCTTAAGCACTTCTAAGCCTCTTGCATTCTCACGTTTTTGGTTTTTTTTAAACAAAACAAAAAAAGCATAGTGGTGAATAAGCTGACAAAAATGATAGGATGTGGGTAGTATCTTAGGAATAATCTCTTTGCTTTCAATCCCTTAAGCATTCCAGCTTGCATTTACCTCTGTCAGTCGAATCAGGGACTCCAGCTGCCTTGTGGTGATGGGGGTGCTGTCTGCTCCTTGGTTCTGTTTCCGGAGCTCGAGGTAGAATTCCTGCAGGACTTGTGCAGCCTCTGGAGATAAGGCTGGGTGGACATACTGCCGAGCATATCCGACGTACTTCCTCAGCAGCTGATGGGGAATGGCATCAAAGTTTTCTCCTGTTGAGATCTACCACCATTACAGAGAGTTAGATTTCTGTCTGTCAGAATTCTATACAGTAAGAATTTTCATATAAAATCATTATCTTATGCTTTATCTGGTGTCATCACTATAAGGGCTTTAGTGCTTCATATAAGAACAGTGTACTTCAAGTCCCCACACTGCGCTCAGACATGTAAACACACACACTTGGCCATTTCAGGAAAAGCAGCCAAGGCTTCTCTGCAATGATAGGAAATGCCAAATAGGATTCATTATAAAGTTAAATCCTTTCTCAAACAGAGAAAATCCAAATTCCCAATTGTTACAGCTCCACATAAGACTAAACCATCACTGCAGATATCCCGTTTCCAAAAGTGCATGGGTTTAGCTCCATAGGAGTATTTCTCCCAAGACCTGGAATTTGACAACATCAGTTCTAAAAGCCATCACTGAAATCTAGTAAGAAACATTCTTCCTCTCCCATACATCCCAAATCCATGGAGTCGCAGATGCCCAAGGATTTGTTTCCACACTGCTTTATTTGAATTCAATACTCCATCACAGATCATGTTATATCAAATTATTACACCCAGCCCAGTTCTGTAGCTCCTTATTGAAACCTAACACAGCAAATTTGCTTCAGAGCATCTCACGCAGCAGCCTAAGGACAAGTCCCACCTTCAGCCTCTCAAGCAGGGGTCGGTCTGAGGTGGTCTGGAGGACAGAGTGCTCCTGGGAGCTGGCCCGGGTCACCAGGGCGCTGCTGCAGGCCGCGCGCCGGCCGGCCCGCATGGCCATCACGTGCTCAGACAGCAGGTGGTCATGGTCCTCGTTTGGGGTGTCCAGCAGGATGAAAACCAGATCAAATCTTGACAGCAGAGCACTCCCCATTCTGCAGGAAAGACAAGGAACCACAGTGCTTAGAGAAGAGGAAAAATTATAGCAATTCTGTTCCACTTCAAACATAGGTAAAAGATCCCGTCCTGCTCATTCAGAATAAAGTACAACAGCAATTTCTCCCTCAAAAGCCACTAAAAATTATTAAAGCTTGCGTTCACGCTCCAAAAAACTAGACAGCAATTGCACACAAGTGACAAGACTGCCAGAAACACTGACTCCTGAATGTGAACTATAAAAGCAGCATTTCAGAAAGTGCTCACTTTAAGTTTTCAGACACTGTTTTGGCTTTGTTATAATGTCCTCCAACAGGGTTTGCTGCAGCAACAATGGACGTCCGAGCTGGCAGACTGCAAACAATGCCAGCCTTGGCCAGGCTGATGCTCTGCTGTTCCATGGCTTCCAACAAAGCCTGGTGCTGGTTTCCCATCTTATCAAATTCATCTATTCCACAAATTCCTGGAAGCAATGAAAACAGGACAATGACTTATTCACTGAAGGACAAGTGTGTGCTACAATCCAGTACTACATCAGAAGTCCAGCGTAGAACCATAGGGAATGCAGGAGCCAGCTTTGTTTCCATTCCATGGTAATGCAGTCAAACCACTATGAACTCAACCTGACTTGGAGATGCAGCATGTTGATCATTCATTAAGATGATGAAACAAGCTTTTTAAAAATAGACAACAAATCTCATAAGTGAGCCCTTTTTCAAAACCAGTAAGAGTCCAGCAACTGACATCAAGTCAGATTCCTGAACACAAAAAATCCTAGCTCCTTGACACAGTAAGTCTGTTGTGTGAATGGCAGAACTGAAGTTTTTCTACACTCTAGGAAAGCAGGAATTGCCCCCAGAGAAGTCACTGGAGAAGCTCAGAACTTCCCATGGTGTGAGAAGCCAGTATCATACTTCAAACAGACATTTTCAGTCCACAGTAAGCGAGCACTTTGGCTTTCCTTAGACTCAGCAGCACACACACTCCTGCCCCTCACATATGGCTACACAGAACCTGTGGCATTACATGGATTACCTTGATCTCCAAGCACCAAGGCACCAGCTTCCAAGGCAAAATCTCCAGAAGTGCCATCTCTGGACAGTGTAACAGTCAGGCCAGAGCTGGTGGAAGTATTACCACAAACATACACACCTCGAGGAGCAATGTTACACACGGCCTAGAAGAGAAACAAATACTTTTTCCCTCCCCAAAGTGAAGAATTTCATAAGCCTCATTCTAGAGAAACAGTTCAAAGTAAACCCAAATTTGTTTCTTTCTACTGAACATGGCCCAACAGTAAAGCTTGCAACTCCAAGACACATACTTCTGCAAAGCAGTAGGAGTAACTTTTCTTGGATAGCATTCTTTTTTTAAGTAACAATGTGAAAATACAAATCAGTTACACTATGCTGGAGAGTCCCCATTCAACAAAAGAATAATTTAAAAATTTTGTTTGTTAAGATGCTCGCATGCAAATCCATCACTTTGTCTAAGTTTTTGCAAATCATATTCCAAGGTAACAGGTCCACATTAGAAAGACTTTTTAAAGAAGGTCTAGGTGAACTCCGTCCCTCTTTCACTTCACAGTAACCATGGAAAAATACATGGAATTTTAAAATCACTCAGTTTAAGAAAAAAAAAATCTACTACTAATTGTCATAGTCATGCAGAAATGCCTACTGAGATCAAAACCCAAACACAGCAGCAGGTCCCTTTCCCAAAAAGCCAAGATCTGTGCCAGCAACATAGAAATAGGTAAGGAATGGAAGTAAACCTCACAGGACTCCAGAGAGTCACATGGTATTCAAAGTTGCATTTGTTCAAAGATTAATTACTTTATTTCACAATAGACCAGCTAAATGAAGACAGGCAGGAGTGAACCTCCTCACTGGGGAAAACAGCTGGTGAAAAGAACTATATAAGGGCAGGACAGCAAGCCTGTAGGCCTGTCCTTGAAAGCCCATGGGTCTGATCAAGGACACTTGCTTTGGTGTTTTAACAGGCTCCTAGAAGGAGAGGATGGCAGGAGAGCCCTTTGGATGCTATCCTATACTTGAGACATCCTACATGAGAAGATAGCTCCAGCCAGGCTCAGTGAACCCTTTGGTCTTAGCACAGTTATCCTACCATGATTACAAGTCAAGATAACAGGAAATAGAGGAAAACAGAAAATAGTAATAAAGGAAACCATACTTGCAACATTTGACTTTTTCCTAATCCTGGATCTCCAACAACCAGAACATGTGGATCTCCTCGCACTGGGATTCTGTTCTTGTCATCCACAAACTTCTGGCATCCTCCAAACAAGGCCAGGACCAAGCCTGCCTTCACAATCTGTTGTGGTACAGGCCAACACTGGTCAGTATTTGATCGTGGTGACCAACACTGACAGTTCCCTAGAAGTGGCTGCAATAACCTTTCCTTCTGGATCACTGAACTTCAGGGTATAAGGCTGCCACTTCCCTGACACCAAAGAGACTGTGAGCCACAGTCCCCTGTAAAAACAGTCCCTGCCCCTTCCTCCTATCCCAGATAAGCTTTGTGAATCCTTTAGGAGTTGAATGTGGCATAAACATTTCAAACTGGAATTTCAAGCAGAGTTGTTAAATGACTTACCTCATGGCCATAGATCGCAGGACAAAGGGAGCTGAAAAGCGAAGTACAAGGTAACATAAGTGGAAGATAAATCATGTTTTACTATAAATAATCACTTGTCCTCTCTCTCATCACAGAATACCTTAATAAACATATAAAACTTTTTGGGTAGCTGTTGCTGAATTTCCAACAGAAATAAGCAGCATCAAATTTCTTGAAATTTTTGGACAAACAGAAATGGCTGAAATAAGAAAAGCCTTTCACTTGAGTCCCCACAAAGACAAAGGAGAACCAGCTTCTCAGTTGTAGCTGCACCTATTCTTCTCTTAATCAAGCAACTACCTGTAACTCTCGTTTTAAAGTGCCAGTTTTGTGTTCTTTGACTCCACTGGGAGGGCCTGACGGACACCCCAGCTGGAAGAGTACTTTTTAGTCTGAACTGAGGGTCTTTCACACCCTCTGCTCAGTTCTCGTACTCTTTCCTCCACTGCAGAAAAGCAGAGGACAAAATGGTACTTGTAAGTTGAATTTACATGGTGAGGAACAAAATTAACTAATTGCTTTTTTACCCAGAGCTTTCTGTGTAAGGTTGAACCAGAACACAGGTAACTTCTTGTATCTCTTAAGCCCTCCCAAAGTCCCAGCATCCCCACTGCAATACTTTCACTCCCTCCCAAGTCCCTTGCCCACTGCAGTTTGTTAGATCTCTGTGGTTTCTATTGCACAAGGCTCAGACATTTCACAGCTTTAGAATGAGCTGTCACATTTGCCTGAAGGTGGCCCCACTGATTCATGTCTAATCTTAGACCCAGTCTAGATCTGACACAACTTACTTCACAATGAGCCTGAACAGGTTTTCCTCAGCTTGAATTTCCTGGATAGCATAGAGGTCTTTAAGGGAAAACTCCATGAACGATCTCTGAAAAGTCTCGTCATCAAAATTCTTCAGTTTTTGTCCTTTACTGTTGCTGACAGAATTTGCCTCAATGTACAGTAAGAACATACATTTGTCATTTTTATTTTTAGAAGCTCCTGTTAGAAAAAATTGAGAAAGGATGATGGAGCAATTTTTCTATCAATAAGTACTCATATACTCATACAGATTGCATGGAGCAATTCAGAAATATCATGTAGAGCCATGCTCATATTTAAGTATTGAACATCTGCATTTTGCAAAATAAGTTTCTAGTTACATTCGTTCTTTTAAGTTCCCTCCACTATTGTACACAATAAATATTTTCCTGAATTGGAGGATATATGTCTAGAGAGAATTTTATGTAAATAAATATACAATAAATAAATAAATAATTTTTTTCCAGGGATTTTAAATTATTACATTATTGTCGTCAAAGAAAAATTAAATATAAAATGTTTCCACTCAACATTTAGAGGAAAAAAAAGATGCATGGTGCAGAAGTATTAATCATGTAGCTTAAACATTAATCAGCAATTATTAATAATTAATAATAATTAATAATATTCTGTATAGATTGATTACTGAGCAGAGAATGAAGTCTCAGAATAAAACAGTCTTGCAGTTATCTGCAATGAATTTTTTCTGAGCAGTGCACAACACATCTCTTTACTTTGCAAAAAAAAAAGGGAAAAAAAAGGAAAAAAAGGGTTGAAAATTTTCTTGAGGGACACGAAACTAAGATAACTCTCCTTCACAACAGTGCAACAGTTTTCCTAATGTTTGAAGGAGATATTAAAGGGAAAATGTTAAGCAAATAATGCCCTAAACCAACTCTTCACTGTAAAAGTTTGGTAACTTCTGAAGATATTTGCACTTTATGCAATTACAACACTGAGAGCTCCATTTAAGGGGAGTTACTGCTGTTGTTCTTGTGTAAGCACTAACAAAAAGCCCCCACTGTAGGAAAAAGAAGTTGTCAGATGCTGCACTTCACCTTCCTCAGTGCTAGAGACCTTCACTATGCCTGTGATGGTGACCATGTCTCCTGGCACACAGCTGTCCACGAGATCCTGCACCAGCTCACACTCGATGGTGCGCGGGATCCGTCCTGCTTCCCGCTGGTCATCGGACATGAGCTCCTGCACCCTGCAACACATGGAGGGGAGCTGGGACACTGTGCAGCACCTTCCAATCCACCTGCAGCACACAACACCTGCAGCTCCAGGCATCTTTCTCAGCTCACACTTTGCTAAATGGGTAGAAACTATGCATAAAACCCAGAAAAGCCGTAACTATGAACTCCGAGCTGAAATTCAGATTTTCTACCACTGATGAGCACATTCATGCAGAAATAAGTACAGTACATGAAGTAAAAGGGACTCATTTTCAGACATTACAGCCCTCATGAATTCTTATTTGGCATTCTAACCCCGGAAGAGCCCAAGAAATTTCTCAGACCATAACAAGAAGAGTAGTTCACTCTCTAGCTGTGAGAGTTCCAGCTCTGGCTCTGCACTTGAAGCTCTTGAGATTTCCTGGAAGACAAGCCAAGCTTTACCGATGAAGCTGTGATAAACAGCGCCCTCTGGAGCTGCCAATATCAGCACAAGGTTTTAAACGAAATCTCACTTCAAGATTTTTAACCCTCCAGTTTACTTCCAGTTCATTCAGGTCAAGCGGCACAAATGACCAATATAATCTAATAGAGCTTTTCTAGCTGACTTACAGCTCGTTAAAGGGAATCATTAAATCATAGATGCAGTTAGAAATGATAGAGAAAAGCAGCAAAGAGCACAAACTGAGCATCTCTCCAAAAGCTCAGCAAGGGCAGAAGAAATTTCCAGGAAACTATTACATTGGGGAGGTTACAAAGTATACCAGTGCTTGGATAAAACAATTGCATTGTGATACAAATGTTGGAGAGTGCATGCTGCGAAAGAATAAGGATATTAAAATCACACAGTGCAACACGGGTTGAGCCACCCTGTCACATCACATTTTTGTGCTTACTTGACAGACTGCCAGTCCACTGTGGTGGTCAGAGGAGAGCTCCTGTCAGCTGTGAAGGACCGGCCCCGGCACTCAGGAACAAGGCACTGCAACAACAGGAATTCTGATTCATTCCCAGCTTTTTTTAAAGTCCTAAGGTGAAATTGCCTTATTTGATTAAAAAATAAAAAGAAAAAAAAATAAAGCGAATACAATATAATTCAGCATCATTCCAGGAAAAAAGCCAGTTAAATTAAGGCTATAAATTAGGATGTACACAATTAATGAGACTAATGAGGATCTATCAAGCACAGACACCTGAACTCTGACTCATAGCTGTTAGAGCAAGTAGAGCTGAATTGTGTGATCCCTTAGTGAACTGGTTTGAGAATAACCAGGCACTGTCCTGTGTCTAATGACTTTTTAAGTCCAAATAATAAAGAGTAAAATTAAAATAGAAAGTTCTAAACAAAAAAACAACAATGTAAGCATAGAAATCCACCACAGCAAGGTGGAAGAGTCTTTTTGAATGGAAATGGTGAAATGGAAATTAAAATATATAATATTTTTTTCCAGATTTCAGGGAATTTCTGTGTATTGCTTATCACTTATCCTGTTCCAGCAGCACACATTTTTTACAAGTAACAAGGGTCTGAAGCAAGAAAAGTTGCACGGTATATTTAATTCTTTTTCAATGTGTCAGCTGTTTAACCTAGCTTTAAAGACTATGTTTTTTAAATGCCAGCGGTACTGCTTTTTGTCAAAACACAACAAAAAGCACAAAATTCAATGATTTTGGCTTACCTTGGTGGGAAGGGTGTACTTGCCATCAGGGAGAGGAACGCCCTGCACATCCCCACAGGCAGCACAGACGAAGGCCAGGTTGGTGCACAGGGGTTTGATGTTGCTGACCCTCACCACGGTGCCACGCAGAGCAATGTATTTGCCATAGCAGTTGGCCCTCACGTTTTTCAGCTGGGTTAGAGGCTCATAGTTATATACCCTGCACCAAAGTTCAGCATCAGCACACAGAAATGGAGGACAGAAATTACCCCCAAAGCCATCCAAAAATAAACAGACAAAAAATCCTCCTCCCAATTAAAAACGGTAACCCAGAAAAAAATGCTTAGATGTATTTTTTCGGCAGACCCATGGCACAGCCTTTGATTCTTGTTCTAAAAAGCAGCAGAACATTCAATATTCTCCACATGAAGAGATCTCGACAGTTTGAAACAGCACAGTTTGCTTATTCAGTGACACCTCTGGCCTAGCAATACAACAGACATCACTTTATGATCACCCATAACTGCCTCTTTCTGTTGTTTCGGATAAAGACTGGAGTTTAGACTTGTGACACAGAAGGACCAAAGTTTTATTACAGCTCTGCCATCACCAGCAGGGAATTAAAAATAATAGTAAAAATAGAAAATAATTTTTAAAAAGTAATTTAAACTCTATTTGAACTTCAGTAGGGCTTATACACCAGTTCCCTCAGACCCTTGAAGTATGAGATGCCATTACTTCTGATAAAGAAAAGAAGTTCTAAGGACTTGTTTCATTAAAAACTTCTTCAGTCAACAGAAATTTAAATAATTCTACTTTTAATCAATATATGTTTTATAGAATAGCTGTTTTACTTATAAGCCACTTCTCTACTTACAAGTTTTTCTAGTTCGAGCTGTTTGTTCAGCTTGTGAGGTTTCATTTCACTTTTTTCTTCACAAGGACATGAAGTCATGGGGAAGAAAAAAGCTAAATGTAGAGTGTTCTTCTGGAAAAAGCTTTCCCATAAACACGTAAGCCTTCAGCACCATGCATAGACACTGGCAAGGATTACCCAGGAAGCAAACAGCTCTTCCTTGGGAAAGAAGAACTGCCCAGCAGCCATTACCTGGCATGGATGAGAGGCACATTTATGATGGGTTCCCCATCCAGGGGCAAGCCCTCCTGCACCTGCAGCTCTGCCGCGTGTCTCTCCAGGTCTTTGGTGAGCACCTGGAACATCAAGGGGGACACGGATGCCCACAGGAATTAGAAGTCCCAACAGGGAGAGACCTAGGTGTCAGACCTACATTTGGGTTTAGTCAGCTGCTCCAATGAGGAATAAGCAAAATGAACCAAGAACGAAGCTACTTTCAAATGTGATTTTTAGGGTCATACAAGAAGGGGAAAGATGGAAGGACTTGAGTTTTAAATAGACAGTAATTCCCCCTAAGACAGAAAAACACAGAGATTTGGGATTTATATAATAATTGCCTCTAAGTGTCACTGATTCTTTTTTGTTGTGAGGGTTATGCTTCCATGTGTCAGAACCTTGTGTTTACCTGATGAATTGCCAGACCCATACACTGCAGTATTTTCTGAGGCATATCCCTTAGCTCAGTAGATATATTTGGTATTGATTTAGTCAGCTCTCTGTCCTGGATTAGTTCCTTATAATCCACGAGAATGCTTCCTTTTCTTTCTATTTCATCCTGGGAAACATCGTAAATGATAAAATACACTTCAAATTAGAAGAGAAACACCCAAATTATGTCCTAAATGTTTCAGGTCTCTGATGGAGGTTACTTTTGATGGAAAAAATCACTCAAAATTTGTTGTGTTCTTGTATCAACAAAAGGTTGTTGGGGTGGGATATGTTTGGGTTTGTTTTGGTTGGTTTTTACCTTATCATAAAGCTCAATGCGCTGCATGAAAAACTTTTCAAAGGCTTGAGTCTTCTGGACAAAAGGAGACTTGTCGTTGAAAACTAATTAGAAACACACCACATTAGTGACAGAAATAATTCTTTCCACTTCACAAAATATGGAACCAGGTTAATTTTTCTTCCATTGTTTTTCTGCATTGCAAAACTAAGGAAGAAGACAGATCTCCACAGTATCCCAGTAATGATCACAGAGATTACAAGATATCACGAGGATGAAGTCTTTATGGTATTTATGTTTTTATAGATGAAATTTTGGTTGTTCTTTATTAACTTATGACTCTACTAACACTACATGTAACTAACTTTAGAAAACATTTAATTTAAATACTTGCTACATGTAATTCTGGTCTAAAGATACCTTCAGAGAAATAAAGTTTCCAGCCCTTATAGGGAATAAATTGGTCCATCGTTGATTGGACTAGTCGAGATTTTGCTGGGGGAAGAAAAAAAAAAACATAAAACATTTTAATGTGGATTGGAAGAATGTGGATAGTGAAATTTTTCAAGTTTTATTGTCAGTGATTTTTTTGACCACGGGAGACAAACAGCATAGTGCATTAAAAGCATTACGGCTTCAGAAAGCAGGCAGAAGCACAGGGGCTGGCTCACCAGGCTCGGGCATCCTTTTGGGCTCTCCCTTCTGTCCTCTGCCTCGCCATCCTCCACCTCCTCGCCATCCTCCTCCTCTCCATCCGCCTCGCCACCCCTGGAAGCCTCTGCCCCGGGCGCATCCCCTGCCTCGGAGCTCCCTGCTCATCTCCCGCCGCCGGCTCCAGCCGGCGCC